>VZTY01020775.1:334-84839 GCA_013400935.1 Turnix velox
AGAGAAGGCTCAGAGGGGACCTCATAGTAACTTATCAGTACCTGAGGGGGTCCTACAGAAAGGCAGGGGAAGGAATTTTTAATATAATATCGGATGGGAAGACCAGAAACAATGGATGTAAATTGGAGGGGGGTAGATTTAGACTTGACATAAGAAAGAAATTCTTTACAGTGAGGGTGGTGAAGCACTGGAACAGGTTGCCCAGAGAGGTTGTGGATGCCCCCTCTCTGGAGGTGTTCAAGACCAGGCTGGACAAGGCACTGAGCAGCCTGGTCTAGTGGGAGTTGTGCCTGCCTATGGCAGGGGGTTTGGAACTCGATGATCTTTTTGGTCTCTTCTAACCCAAGCTATTCTATGATTCTAAATTCTTAAAGAAATTATGCTTTAATTAGCTAGCCTGTCATGATTTTTAATCTAAAATCACAACCCAAAGAAAGCAAAGCTCTATAAAAACATAAAGAATATTTGAATTCTGTAAGCTGATCAGTTTCCTTCATTCTCAATAAATTACGTTAGTTCAGCTTTTCACAGCATCATTTGTTTGTTGTAACTAGTCCCTAAAACCACATACAACGTGTTAGTGTCAGGAACACCTTAATCTCCATACGCTGTAAACCAAAAGCAATTTTTTTAAATTAGTTTTTTCTGTAATTCATTGGCAGATTTTGTTAATAAGATCTGTCAACTGGAACAGCTCATTCTGCACATGCTGATGATTTTTATAGGTTGTGATCTTAATATGAATCATTTTCTCAAATCAACTGTATTTCTGATGACAGTTATCGTATATTTAAACATTTTATTTTTATAATGCCATAGTAAAAGAAAGGGTGACCACATCTACAGATAAATTAAATCCTGTAGTAGTCATCTCTATTTCTGTGGGTATTTTTCTCTAATTGGATAGAAATGCTAATTTACTGAGATGAGCAGAAATTGATTTTTTTCATTAATTTTCTAAAATAAATTGAAGAAAAACAAGTCAAAATGAAGAGCTTGTGAAATTTAGTGGGAAAGTTTATAGACTTCGTGTTTATAGTTATGTTGCGTGACTTGGTTCAGATTTACTGCCTTGTTAGGGCTTGCAGTTTGTACTTTTGCTTTACATTTGCATTCTATATATGTTGCATAGGAAGAATGGAATTCAATAGCCTTAAAAATAATTGCAGGTTATTATGTAATGATGGTGCTTGTTTTATCTGGCTCTCCCATCGTATGTAGAACAAGCAGTGGTCTTAAATTGGGAAGAGCATCTTGGTTACATACAGTGGGCTTCAATTGGGAAGAGGATCTTGGATATATTTTTTAACACTTTTTCCATTTCTTCTTGAAAAGAGAAACAAGCTTTTGAGCAGTTGTTTGGAATATAATATAAGCCTAGCAATAATCTGTAAAATTCATTACCCATCAAATCTGCATTTGCAAATGTAGGAGTACATAAAGCATGAGGTTGGGATGTTAAGAAGGATATTTCAGTGCTGAGCCCACTGTCTCTCTTATTCGGCTTCTTCCTTAGGCTTCAGTTCAGGGCTTTAGTCTTACAGCACATGGTATTTTGAGGTTTTAAAGATAACGTTGTATACAAAAGTTTTGGTTATTTACTGTACTAGTGATTGTGTTGGTTTAGTGTTCTGAGGGTTTTTTTGTTCTGGCTTTTCAGATTAGTAGATTATGTCTGTCTTCTTCAGTAAGAATAGTGCTAATACACATATATGTCTGTGTGATGATTTCATGTGATTCTTAGTCATTCTTGGTTTGGATTCTGTGATTTGCACTGGTAATTTTTTCTGGTTAATCCTTTGCAGGCTGCCAGTCTGAAAAGGTGGGGATTCTTTTATCTGAAAAACTGTGCCAGCATATTACTCTGCTCACTTTTATTTAGTTCAATAGATTTAAAAGTCTAAGTGAAAAATATTCCAAAAAGAAGAAATATTGTAGCTTTACTGTTGAATTAGTTACTCTCAGCAGCAAACCTTCTGAGGATGGTTGATCCATTACATTTATTTTTGTCTAATTGATACAGTGTGACATAAAGTAAAAAAAATATATTAAAAAAGAAAACATCTAGGATGTTCTGAAGTTCTGCACAGCATGCACAGCACTTTCTCTACTAATTGTTGATGAATGATGTTCCATGTTTATATCAAGTGTATTTGGTACTTTCTGATTTAGAAGGAGACTATAGATGGTGAAACCTAGAGGAAAGACTGCCTTTTCCAGCATCATCTCAGTGAGACAATGAAAGATAAATAAAACTTAGACTTGTTGGCTGTTTCTGTTTTAATGATTTTAGTGTTCATGCTGGAACTTGCTCATCTTTTATGTGCTGGGACCTGTAATCATTGCAAATCGCACATTCATGGGAGAGATGGGGCATTACTTTGGCTTCATTGATTGCAATTAGATGTACTCTTTAGGTCTTAACAGGTTGCCAGCACAAGAAATTTCAGTAAATAAAGGTCCCTGAACTAAATGCTGTTTTTCAGTTCCATAATGAACAATCTGAAGTGCACATGTTGTATTTAAGGATACCCATGTAATACTTCTACTGAAGGAAAACAGTGAAATAAGAGTTGAACTAACAGTGCTGCTCCAAATCTGGCCATTCTTTATCATTTAGAATGATTTTCTTACTGGGATTATCTTTTTTAATAAATGTGGAAATATGTAGCTTTAAAAATGTATCTAAATATGTTTATATATCAGAAGATGTCAGATATTCTGTGTTTTACTGTAACATCTTTTCTGGTCAAAAAAAAAATTAGACAAATGTGACTGATGTGTTGACTAAAACTGATGACTGACTGATGGTATGTAAATAATCAGCTACTCATTTGCAACAGCCCTGAGGACAATGTAATGTGTTGTTTAATAAAGAATAAACATGCTTGTTCCAAATAATTATTTTCATTGTTTAGCATTTATAGTGTGTGTCCTAGATAAAATCATTAATTCTATCTCATTTCACCTCAACTCATGACTTTTTGTAAATAATAAATCTTATTTAATTTTCCTTTTACAATTGATAAGTGATAAGGTTACCTCTTGAAATGTAGGTCAAATTATACACAGGTTACTGTTTTCACGTAAGTATAAAGATATTGTCTCTTTTGATCTACGTAGGCTAGATGAAAATAGTAACTGAGCATCTCACATTCTTAAAATATTGTTCATGGTGAAAAAGTTGTGACTGATAGAGAAAAACCTGCTTATTTTAGATAGAACTTGGAACCTGGAGGAACTAGATGTGTGGAATCTGAGCAGTGAGTTGAGAGCTTGTCCAAGGCTACAACCAGAATAGTGTCTTTTCAACTCCTCTCTCTTTCTGTAATCTTTGAAGTTCACAATAAGCATTCATTTAGGTCTAGTTTTTCAGAGTTCTCTGAGTTTTTTCTCATAGGTTGTTTTTCCACTGCTGGGAATTCTTATGTTGTCCCCGATTAAAAACTTCTACTGTTCTTAAATGTGTTAAATAACTGTTGATTATAGTTACAACAGACACCTCTTAACATGAACACGAGCAAGAACTTGTAAGATTTACCTGCATGTGGCTTATAGAAGTCACCTTTTTCATTCAAAAAGTATACGATGCTTTTTCCCACTCCCCAAACTATATATTTAACCAACAATAAAACTCTTTGCATTAAAAAGAGCAGGTCTTAGCGTTCCTGTTATTGATCCAAGCCATAAAAATACCCACATTTGGTTTCTATTTCTGAAAGGAATGAGGTGCTCCATGTGTGCCTCTGACTTCAGTGGTAATAAACTCATTGCAATTACATAGTATTTCTCAGCAAAAGGCTCTTGTTAATATGTTATAGAGCTTGATGAAATCAAATGCATCTCTGACAATGTGAAGAACTTCTTAATACCTTCCTTCTAGAGTTTCCAGAGCCCAGGTGGGTTCTGCATTAAAAATACCCCATCACGGATTTTTTGAAAAAAAAACAAAAAACAAAAGGAAAACAAAAAATTTACAGAACAAGGGGCAGAGTACATAGAATCTGGTTTGCTCACTCCCTGATAGTCCTTTTATGTTGAGAAATATCTTAATTAAGATGCAATTTCATTTTGATATTCTTTATATTGTATTTCTTCTTGGCTTACAAATGGAACACTTAGTTTCCAAAGTACATTGTAGGTCTTTGAGTATCCATTTTGTTTTAAGCATGTCATGTATTTTGACAGTGTATGGAAGGTGCTATTTAAGTGGCAGTAATTTCTAGACTTTGCTCTGTGTAATTAACCTTTCCTACATGAGAAATACTGAACAAAAGAACTGTTTATCTTTCATTAAATATTCATTTTAAAATGGCAATTCAAGCTGCTTTTGCAAGTTTTAATTTTATTTTTAATTTAAAATTGAAAACCATTGCTGAGACTTTATTTCAAGATGCAGAAATCAGTGGATGGATAATAAAGAAGACTTACGTAAAGTATTTGGAATAAAGACCTGAAACTAGGATTTATGCAAGTTGTTTGGTAGAAATAAAAAGCTGTGTTGCTAATAATACGAAACTTTAGGATTGCATGCTTTATGAGCTCTCCTAAAACAAAAGAAATCTTGGGATGAAATTACCAGAGGGATTCTTCTGGTTGCAATAGCAAATGTTTCATGAGAAGCAGTGCAACCCAATTTGTAATAAACAGCACTGGCATTTTATGATTTTGTTCTTGCAGCATCAGTTTTACTTTATGACAGCAATTTAATAACTAAAATATTCTTTTATTTTTGTTTACCACATGTTACCAGTTCCTTCTTGAAAAGGTGTGTGATCAAATTGCAGCCGAGTTTACAGGCCTTCAGGCAATGATAGTATCAGATTTAGGAGACTGTACCTGTTAAAGCAATTTGGAGGCATATATTATCTCTCTGACTCATATGAGGCAGCATAGCAGCATGCAGAATTAGTTTTCCTTAGCTTCTTTATCTATAAATTTTATGAATATTACTGGATGAATTTGGCTGTCTTAGAAAAACGATGTAGAAAGCTTTATGCCAGTGATTGAAAAATGCTGTTGCTGCTGTCGATAGGCAAGTTACTGTTTATGTGTACAAGTACACATAATATTAATAAAATGCTTCAATACTATATGAAGAAATAGCAATAATAAGGTAATTTACTAGCAAAGAGCTAGAAATCATTGGCAAAGGTCCATGTGAAATTGCAGTCCACTAGAATTTATGAGAGGTGCATTGCTGGGAAACTGGGGAAATCATGATAGTGATCTATGTAAATAGTATTGTAAAATAGGTAGTTAATTAATTTTGCCGTTCACCTCAGCAAGACAAAAGATGAGTGTGTGTGTCCTTAGTAAAGCTAACTGTTATGGAACAAGGTGATGTGTGTGCAGTTTTCTGGCAAAGATGGGTGTATGTTGTGAGTAAACCAGCCAGATTTATGAGCTGTATAAATAGTGAAGCTTAGTTACCTGCAGATTTAATCCCTTCTTTCCTTGCATCTCTATGCTGTGCTGTTATGATTCTTCCATGGGTTTCCCATAGCAATTTATCAAGTGAGAAGATGAGAAGTATTTTTCATGGTTAGCTTCCCTGCTGCTACCATTCATAGCAAGGTGAATTTGCCTGTTGCAATATTCAGTGGGGTAATCTCTGCTGCTCTGCCTGATTACAGATCTTCGTATAGTTTCTATCAACTTCATCATGTTTGTGACTAAAAACATGTCAGGGAAATGAGGGAAGAGAGCAGGGAGACAGCTGAGTGTGCTCACATATGCACTGAGTCTAAAACCTAACTAAAAAGGGAGATAAAACATTACAATGTTTGTGCATTACAAGGAAAATCTTGCCAACTTTGAAAAATTTTTCATCATCCCAAAAGTTCTAGAAGAATTTTGCTCAAGTGAGATGAATGCCCAAGCAGAATAAATGCACTTGGTTAGCAGTGAGTCACTTGGCTGAATTTGTTTGTAAACTCCTTCCTGCAACCTAATCCTCTGTCAGTGTTTTTTAAATCAATTTAGGAGTTTCCATCCAAGGGATTATACAGTTTTAAAATAAATCTTTAGTATTGCAAATGTAGTTGGTGTGCTCCTTCCTCCATTGAGTTGTTCATCACCGTTACTGTGAAGGAAATTTCTCCCTTTACATGAGCAAAGAGAATCAACAGTAAGTCTTCAATATGAAGTCTGTTTAACAGCTTACTTAATATACAGTAGCTATTTTGGGGTCACAGATAAGAGTCTGAGTTTATAGAGAAATATGAATAATCTCCACTTACTACCATATTAAGACAACTTCCTAAGGTATTATCAGTTAATATATTTACAGCTATACAAGGCACACTGCAGTGTGCCTTTAGAATCACAGAAAAAATGTGAAAACAAGCTTTATCTGCTCATCTTTGTGTTCTAATTTTGGATTCTTTGAAAAATACAGTGAAAAAGATTCTGATTGAGATAGATTTTTTTTTAAGCTTAGTGCATGTAAACTCCTGAAAACACTAGTTTGAAACTTTCACAGTATTGTCTCCAGGTACTTACTTGTTTCCCCTGTGCATGAGTGCTTTCAGATCCTTACAAAAGTATTACATGGAGAACAAAGCATTTGAAAATATTAGTCTTGCTGTATGTAAGTAATTATTATTATTATTTGGGGAATATTTACTTTTTTTAATTGTATACCAGCTTCTGAAAGATGGAAATATATACAGTGAAGTGTTGATTGAGAAAAGAAAATTCCAAAATTGACAAAAATACCTTGACAGTGTCCTGTTAAGTAACCATCTGCAAATGTATTAATTCAGTTATTTTAATGGACTCCTTTCTTGATTAATCAATGACCTTATTCTCTTAAGCTTATCTGTCAGGACTTGTCTTCCTAACAAATTCATGCAGCCCGGAGCATGTAAGGCATCATCCTCATCTTCAAACTGTGTTAAGTCAAGAAAATGTTGTGGTAATGTGGGCATTGCTTGTCCAAGAACATTAAGAACCTTGGTCAGGATCCTTTTTAACCATAAAAGGACATGTGTTATGCTTTCTTGTTTGGTATAAGTTAGAAGGGAGTGAAAAAAAATACAGAAGGAATTTTTATTACAGAGAAGCATTTCCCTCCAAATAGTACACGAAGAAATAGCGTGTCTGAAAAAAAATTTTGTTGGCAGGGGAAGAAGGAGTCTGAGCTACATATTGTTGACAGTAAAGGTTTTAGCTGTAGATGAATAATGTATTTAAAAATCTTATGTTTCTAATAGCAGAGACAATTAAAGTTAGTTTTTAGACTTTAGGCAAATCTACCTCTGCATTCTAGGACCTGAGTATTATTTTTTCCTTTTTTCCCACCTTCCCTCCCCCCACTCTCTCCCCTACTGGAGATTTTTAGTAGCTTACCTGTAAAATGAAGGAAAAGTAAATGAACCTGGCCTCATGTGTTTCCAGGAATTAGCATATGAAGAGCTTTTCAGAGCAGTTCCATCCTGGTAGTGTAAAATCTATTGTTAGCAAAATGTTTATTTATTGCTCTCCTTCTTACCTTTTGTACTTCTTTTGAGAATGATGTAAATGCCAGTGCAGTTATATTATTTTTGGTGGGAAAGTGATACATTGTAAGTTAAAATAATGAAATCATAAAAGAGATTCAAAAGTGAATGGGTGCTTTTACACTTGGATTTGTATTAACATTTTTAAAAGTATGTTTCCTTTTAAAGTTTATCAGATTTGACAAAATTCTGGAGCTTACTTTTTGGGAGCAAAACTAACGAGCATTGTAACAGGAAAGTGCAATCTCTTTTGTTTCCATGGCTAATGCACTGATGTATAAATTACGCATAAGTGTGCAACACATGTCATTAATTGGAAAGACTTTGCATATTTCTGAGATTCTGTAAAAAAAAAATCCAAAGCATGCTAATATTTTTAAAGGCCCTTTTGCAGAGTGATCTCAGTGTCTTGTCTTTCCATACGCACAGCAATGAAGCATCTCAACGGGAAGGACTGAGAGGCACAGATTTTATGTTCTGTTTTTATTTCGACAGAGGTTGTTTAAGAGATTCGATGTGATGCTGAGTGGACAAGTCACATTATCTCTTGTCTTTTCATATATAAAATGGGGAAAAAATTGTAAAGTTTTAATGCTGTACAATTTCACATCGATATAATGTTTTGTTTCTTTACTGCAGTCTTAAATTTCTTTCTAACAAATTGGTGGTTGTATGGCTGTTCCAGTGCTTTGGAAGATTTCACATGCTGAAAAGGCAGGTAGACAAACTTTTTGATGAGTGTATATGCCTAAAGTCTGCTTATAATTTCAAAGCACTAAAAGGATTCCTAGGAATGCTTATTCTTTTTTGGTTTTTTTTTTCATTTTCTGTAAAAAGCTGATGGAATGAGAGTAAAGTTAACTTATTTCCGCTGTATTTTTCCCACATCATATTTTGTAGAGAGTTTGTTTTCCAAATATAAGACTTAAAGAGTATAAGACTTAAATAACACAAAGTAAAATAAATGTATTAATGTATACTGTATGGAATGTGTTTTGCCATGTAACTTCTTGAAAGAGTGATTTAGTTGCACTGAATCTTCCTTCTCAGCTTTACTTAGTTAAATACTGAAAGTAATAGCACAAGTAGTCTAAGCAATTGATTTTTTAAGAAGAATCAAGTCACTTACATTTGGAAACAAAGAATCCATGATATATTCTAGTGTCATAAAACTGATGTTTTGTCTGGAGTGAAGAACAAGTGTAGACATTATGGTTGGTCAAAAGAAGTATTCATTACATTTCACCTTGTGAGAAAAGACACTGTGTTTGTGTTAAAGAAGAGGTTTATGGTCCTGGAAGGTGATCAAGGCAAGAAGTACTATGACTCCTCTTATAAAAGTAGTCGTGTGTAATTTTTTAAAAACAAATATTTCAAATGCCTTTATAGAAGGGCTGGTCTAATGTCCCAGTTTGGTCCAGTCAACAGTGCCTTTTATTCTATTAGGTGTATTCTGTCCTCTCTAAAGTCAACAGGAACATGATCAGAGAGCTATATTCATAAACATAGATTTTTCAAACCATTTGAAATGCAAAGGGTAATTATATAGCATTATATATAAAGGCTTCTTTGTGTTATGTGCTTGTTCTGTGTTTCAGAGGGATAAATATATACAAGAATTGTGGGTGTGTCAAAGCAGCTGAACTGGTTCAGACAGGTAAAAGCATTTGAAGTGGTGTCTTCTGTGCCATTAATAGTTTTGAGTTTGTCTCAATATTTCTACATCAGTGTTATAAATCCTGTTTTCAGAGATTTATTATTCCTATAAAAGCATCTGGCTGAAATTTGGCTCTTCACATGAACTACTTTTTCACTCTTTTTCTAGTAAAAGAATCTTAATGCTGTCAAGTGATAGCTGGATTTCTGATACTGGAAGTACTACTGCAACGTGAGATTTTTTCTGAATGTTTATGAAAACATAGGTGCTAGCTGAAGGAATTAACATTAATAGGCTTCCTTTCTGCTATGTTGATAGACAACTTTGCAGGCAGGATCTAAAAGTTTAGAAATACTGACTCAAGCTCTGCAAGATGTATTAGTCTCCACATTATAAAATCAGGAAATTGGTTTATGAAGTTGTGCTGAAGTCATATAGTAAATAGATTTTTGTAGTTGTGATTTTTAAGCCCTGAACTATCAAGTGCAATAATTGGTAATTTAGTTGTGGCTGTCAACCTAAATTTAGTATGGTATTTATTAGTAGGTGAGTACAAGCTGTTCCATGTGCTAACCTTTGTCCATTTGAGTATTTGTTTATCATGGTTGAACTTTTCACAATTTAAGGAGCTGTCATTCAGTAGATGTTTTTAAATCTTCAAGCAGTATCATTTGATAAAGCAGTGTTGGAGGGTGAGAGGAAATAAACAATTCCATTAATTTCAGCCAAACTGAAAGTGCTTAAAATAATTGTTTAAAGTTTTGCTGTTGTCATAAGATATATTTTAAATACTCTTCTAATCTGTTGTCAGTGAAGTTGGCAGCTTAACCAGCAGCTCAAAATGTGTGCATGTGTGAATTTAGGATTACAGGTGTTTTGTTTGCTAACTACTTGGTAAATGCTTTTGTTGTGCTTCATTTACAACTTACAATTCATTATGGTAAAATGAAGGAGAAGACAGTGGAACTGATATTATCATCTGTCCATGTGAGCAATCAGATTTACTTAACATTAAATACAGTAGACTTTCAGTGATGAGACTTCAGTGGTGTTCTCTTCTTGGCTTTGTTGGCAAATAAGCATGTAAGCCTTTGAATGTAAATGGTAACTCAACCTCTTGTGGTATCAGGTCAATCAAACCAAACTTGAATTTAGGAACGGCCTCAGTTCTTTCTGTTGTATGCATCTTCCAGCACTCTATGAAATAAACTTACTTATGAAACTTTATTGTGATACTAACTACCCAATACATGAGAATTGGTATTGCCCGAGTTACCTCAGGAAAGGCAGTGTCTGGGTTGATGAGAGCTTCGACATCAGTTCTGGTAAGATTGCAAAACTTGTCATTAATTCTGTATTCAAATTTTCCCAACACACAGCTTAAACTAATCTTAACAGAGGTATGAGTGGTTAGTGCCTGAGTATTTCTTTTTTTTCTGTAGACAGTGGCTTTTATCTTTTCCCTTACCTTCTGGGGCCTGCTAAGCCCCGCTACATCATTGGGAGCAATAGCTTCCCTGTATGAAGTTTGTTTACTTTGTATGTTTGAGAGGAAAGCATAATATATAAGGCATCTTAGCTTTCAGAAGTAGTCATGAGGAGTATCTTGATCATGCCTACAGTATTCTTTGCAATGTCTTTGGAATTTCCATATGCTTGAAGATGCTCTATGTTGTCCTTCTGACTGTAGACTGAGAACTACATGAAGTGCTGTCTTCCAGACATAACAACGCTGTAGGTCCCAAAGTAGATCAGTCTTACTCATGCCTACTTATCTTTAGTAGCTGTGTCAGAAGTTTGTCATCTTTCTTGTTGAGTGGGATTTTTTTGTCTGAAATAATTAATGAGGGTAACTTATTTTTTTCAGTATCACAGCTGGGTACCCTCAGGCCACGTACCATTAGGTTTCCAGATGCTGAAATATGGAAGATACTAAGGTTTCCTGGTTAAAAAAAAAAAGGTCTTGATAAGACATTATAGCAGACAGAGGTTTTTCAGTGATTCAAAACGTAAGTGGCATAATTTATAACATCAGTGAGACAGAAGATCAGTATTTACATGTTGACATTTAATAACAAAGGATTTTACCCATATTGAAAAACATCTACTATATTTCTTGGAGTAGCATTGCATCTTAGTTCTGATGAGAGTTGTAATGTCCTAAGTTTGTTTGCTTAAATCCAACTTTTACAGTAGGAATTAATGCAAAGGGATATATTTACAAACTGCCTAAGGCATAAAAAGATATCATAAAAAGATACGAGTCCAGTCTAGTCATAAGGCACCAGGTAACTATAACATTGCTTAAGGTTGCCCTGGTTACAGCAGCTAGGTTTGTGCAGCACCTGTTTAAAGCTCAAGTTTTTTATTCCATTACCTAAGTTCCCTGTAGAACTGCAGCCAAGAAAGAAGACCTCCTATTGGACTTTGCATTAACAATATTTTTCTACTATAGACTGAAGAACTGTGTTCAGGTCACTGAGAATGTACATATTCTTCTAAGGATAAACCTTTTTTAGCTGGGAAAGTTGATTATGAGCATCACTGAATACCCAAAGAAGCATTGATAAGTGTCAGGGCATTATGTCACTTGTCTACTACATCATGACAGTAAGTTTAGTCCCAATTCATTCTGCTGGATAATGCAATTTCCCTGGAGTTTCTGAAATGAAAATGTGATACTATGACATTGCTTCATCTTTCATTGGATATTAATGGAAAATTCATGTACTGTACCTAGAAATTAACTTCTTTATCAGTAATATTCAACAGAATATTTCCTCTTATTCTCCTACTTCAAAATTTAATCTGATATAGTATCTATGATCTTCAAAGGAAGCATGTGTTTCTCTGTTCTTGCCAGTTAGTCCGTCAGTGGGTTTTGTATAGTCAAGTTAGCAAGACACAAGAGACCGTTAGAGAAAGGTCTCTTCATATAACCATTGAGGTCTTTCTCAGACTTAAAGGAAGGATTATATTTGTGGTAACAGACACTGCACTGAAATATTTTATTTGAACTGAGACAAAGAGACAGCATTTGATGAAAGATTAAGTAATCTTTCAAATAAAGTATAGCACCTTTGCTACATTCTGGTAGTGAATGTTTTAAAGGGGTGAGTATTCACTAACGTAACTAGGTATGAAACAGGGTTTTCAGTAGCACTGGCTTAGTTTTCTCCAGTAAACTGTAAGAATTCACCTGCTTAGTACATTGTAGCCTGATGAAACTTAGTAGGTCCCTTGCACACTCAATCCATCCTATTTCCCCTTCCCCTAGTAGCTCTCCAGTTTTCTATTCCCAAAGGCAATTTCAATCAAGGAAAAATCATCTTAACTTCTAATCTCCCCCACATCAGAACTGCAGTCTTCATAGGCTTTGAACCTTTACAGTGGAGACTTAACGTCCTATGTTGTTTTATCCTTCTAATAAATCAAGGCAGTGTTTTGTCTTAAACTGTTTTCTGAGGAAGTATTTGGAAGTCACTTCACCATCTGTCTCCACTTTTTAGTCTCGGTGAAGCTTATGTACAACATAGGTTTGCTGCAAGTGCCCATCATAGTCATCTCAGCCTTCTCCATGCTTGTGCAACAGCACAGACTTCCATCTTTCCTTCTCAAGAATGGCTTTCCAGCTGGAAATAAGAGCCTCTGGAAGATGTGGAGTACTGCTGACATCCACTGAACATATTTCCAAAGAGAAATTCTTCATACGTTTTCACATCAAGTGTTTTCCTGTTTCAGATAAACCCCACTTTCTGTTTTGCTGTAATTTTTGCTTAGTTTTCTGAGAATGAGGTATCAGTGATTATGTAGTCAGAGTGAGTTTGTTCTCCCCTTTTCTCCAGTAATTGTACCTTGCATTTCAGTATCTTCCAGAGTAAAATGGCTTATGGCAAAGAATCCCCTTCAGTTAGTTCCTTTTCTTGTTCTAAGATAATTTGTTGTGAGAGCTATAAAAAGTGAGTTAATTACAATACAAAGCAAATAAACATCAGGAAAAAAAATAGGGATGTTTAGTTTTGTCTCTCAACTTCCCTAGTATCTCCATACATCTGCCTTCCAGATAGTAAAGACTTATAAAAGAGACTGCTCCTCTTTTAACAATAGATCATCAAACCTGTGGTTGCCACAAAACCAGTTATTACAGTGCAACTAATAATTATAGTAATCTCATGAAGATTAAAGTTTTAATGTAAAGCATTTTGGAAACTAGTTTCATAGATATGAAAATGCCTGCAGAGAATATTTCTTAATGTGGGAATGATCCATTCTTGATTAATGCAGTGGCACTTAAACTGGTGTCAGAGTGAACAAAATAAAAGCTCTGGGGGAATAAAATAGATAGGAATCTGCAGGTGTTGACTAGTCCTAGTGGAAAAGGATATCTGTTCTGTATTTATTAAAAAATAAACAAACAGCCTCTTACCATAGGCACATCGGTTTGGACACAGGATAGCCTTGAGACAAACTGTTTTCAAATACTTGGAGTTCGTCAGAGTGAAAACCAAGACAGGTGCATTTAAATAACCACCCTGTCTTCCAGGCTGAAGGGACTCAAGCAGTTGAAGTTTCTGGTGCCAGAAAGATAACACATGCTATGGAAATTTAAAAAAATTAATGCAACAACAAGCACCTCTCCCTCCAACCAAACCAAGCCCTCCCATCTTTACAAAGTCCTGCAGTTAGTTTGGAATAGTGAGGAGCTTAATGCGCAGAAGGATGAGAGGAAATGGCATAATTTCTTTAGAGAAGAAAATGGAAATATTGAAAGTTTACACAAATATAAATATTGCTATTGATAAAAGGGAGTGAGTGTTAAAGGCCAGCTGAAAAGCAATTTCAGGAGCAGACCAGTTCGAAAACTGGAAGAGTAGAGGTTTTGTATTGATTGATTTTATGTCTAGGGGCTAAAAAGTGCATGTTCACATTGACCCAGGACAGTGATAATTTCCAAAGAAAATTTAACAAATTCTATTTAATATTAATCAAGAGTCTGAGGACCTATCAAGAAAACTGAGGGCTTGACCTAGACAGAGCTTTCTGGACATTGCTCTGGTGCCAACTATAAGTAGAAGGAGTAGCTCCCGTTGTCAACCAAGCAGTTACTGATGCTGTATGGTGAAGGAAAGTCTTGAGTTTTCCAATTGATGGGAAGTCTGTGTTCATGATAGGAGTTAACTGTCTGGGCTAAAAGAGGAAGACTGGGAAGAATTTAGGCTGGATATAAGAAAGAAATTCTTTGCTGGGAGGATGGTGAGACACTGGAACGGCTTGCCCAGAGAGGTTGTGAATGCCCCCTCTCTGGATGTGTTTAAGGCCAGGCTGGATGAGGTATTGAGCAACCTGGTCTAGAGGGGGGTGTGCCTGCCTATGGCAGTGGGGTTGGAACTAGATGACCTTTAAGGTCCCTTCCAACCCAAACTATTCTATGATTCTGTGAATTGGGAAAACTGTGCTGTGGATCTCAAATGCAGTAACAAAGAAAGGAGGGAACGAAGGATCTTCATTTCTGTGTAACTTAAGCTAGTTACTGGAATTAGAGTGCAACTTTTAAAAGAATCTCTATACATGCATATAGATGTGTATGTACAGCAACTTATAGCAGGAGGATATCGAAGAAGTTTATCATTGTGATGGTAGCACTGGGTAAATGAAGGTGACAATTAATAAATTGGCATAATTTTCTGTTGAAATGGTATCTTTTAACATACTCAGCTGTTGGCTATTTTACCAGGCATTGCAGTTAGTGCTATTTTTTGAAACAAATGTAAACAAAATGCTTCATTGACTTGGCAGAACTTACACTGAGGGTCCATTCTGCATGTAACTCTCTGTGTTCGATTTAGATTAGTATGAGTTAAGTTTGCATTTCTAGTTAAAGACTGAATATTTTTCCCTGGATTTACTGTTTTCAGTGATGCTGCTGGTTTTATAGTAATGTTTACTGGTTTGATAGCCTAGGTAAGTATTAAGTGTAACCATAAATGTATCCCACTTCAGAAATAATCAAACTGATGATTTATTCTTGCTTTTACAGATTTCAATGAAAATGCAGATAGATTTATTTGAAGAAAGTTTTCACTTCAACAGGAGTTGTTATACTGCTAATGAACTGCACATAACAGAAACATATGACTGTTGCTTTTCTATCAGAATTTTTGGTTTAATCCATGGCCATGTAACCTGCAGTTTTGTGAAGTTCCAATGTGGGCATAGCTGCAAAGTACAACTCAGATGGTGTGGAATTTCAGTGTCAGTGCTTAGCAGTTCCTTTTATTGTGATGACAATAAAAAAAACTTCATGTCTCCCATGGGTAGCTCCTAATTTTTTTGTTGAAATACACAGTCTGTTACTGTGTTTGCAGTTCTGGTTTTTGTATTCTCCAGTACTTTACAAGTCCTTACATTAGGACTTTTTCTGAGATTACCTATGTGATGTTGTTTCATTGTATACTATTTCAATTATGACTCTGCAAAGAGCCAGAGTCTCCTGAGAGAATTTAAAACCACTTACTTGTGGCAGTACATTCATTTTCCTGTATTCAGTCTTAATTAGGGTGAGATTTTAGCTGTCTTTCTCTCATGGTTGAAAGGAGTGTTTCTTGACCTTTCATTTAAAGCTCAGTGTGTAATCTAGCTTAAGATATTTTCAGCAACACTTCTCATTCCATAGTGTGGTTTTTAAATTTCCAAATCTGGCAAAAATTGATGTATTGGATATTTGGGGAGGTTGGGGCAGAATGTACGTGTTGATGGTTTTCTTCTGAAAAGCAGGTTCAGCATACAAAGTGAAATAGCATGCCAAAATTTCAGCTATTCTTAATACTTAGAAAATAGCAAGATAGAATAGACTTCTAAATTATGTTTGGACCCAGAAGTAAAAGATGAGACTAATTTTATTTCTAGATAAGTAAAACATGAGTTTTGCACAGGCGATATATCAAGATGGTAGAAGCAGTTTTGCCTAGATTTGCAAAAAGCAAGTTGCTTATGGTGGAAAGATTAATTAGAAAAATTGACCTGAATTTGGCAGTTGTAACGAATTTCCAGAATGTATGTGACTTGAATCTTCCCTCTCCCCTGATCCTTAAAGTGCTGCTGACTGCAGTTTTGTCACTGGTAAACACAGTGTTTTACTAAGCAACTTCTTAGTAGAAAATACTCAAAAGTTTCAAACTTGCAGCTTACTAGTGCACATAGAAGTTCAAAACCAATTATATTAAATGTCAATATTTAATCTAGTGTATTACATTAACATCCTGATTATTGGCATCTTGGATTTTTAGCTGATAGTTATGGTTTACTTAATGATGTTTTATTTTTTAATCATTTAAAAATCTGCACTTCCATTGAGCTCTTCTTAAAATTCTTAATATTTTGTGCTCAAAATAGTGCCATAGTGAGTCCCACTATAGGTGTGCATATATGATGTAAGCAAAGGACTATGTTCTTTTCAAACTGCCTCTAGTGGAACTGATGTTTTTGAAGAAGTTCCCATAATCTGTCAGTGCCCTCTAAATGTTAACAGCACTCAGTAACAATCCAGCACGTCTATCTCATAAGTTGTGAAGTTTGGACATCAAGCTTGCAATAAATCAGAAAACTTCTGAAAATAATACAATTTTAAATTGCTTAAATTTAATGTTTAAAAAAAAAAAAAAAGGAAAAAGGAAAGGAAAATAAATCTATCAAATGCTATCTCCTGTAGGACAGTCTAAGAAACTTACTCTTCAAACTCTGCTGTCATGATCCAAGTCTTGTGTGTGACAACATCATCCTCCTTGCCGAAGAACATACTGCTCAGTTTTATCAACAGAAAGCTGAATTTCTGAACAAGAACGGAGGGCATTCTGCTCTGTTGATTTTGTACGTGTTGGGATGCTGTGCTGAAGCTGTTGAGCATGTACAAGTGATTTTGAGCCTTCTAAGAACATTAAAAGTTGATTTAGATTTACAGAAAAATATCCCTTGAACAAATGATATGAGAATGTCTCAGGAAAGATTTGAAAATTCAAGGGCAGCATCAATACTGATGACCTTAGAACCCATGTATTTTTCATTAAAGCACCGCTACAGATGCTATGACAGTGTTTAAAAGAACTCCAATTCCTTTATCCCAGGTTGGTGATGGGTTCACTAATGGAACAGATAGGGGGAAAGATCTGGTGATCTTTTCTGAGTCAGTAATCAGGAAAATCGCAGTGATAGAATCTGTCTCTTGTCTGGAAATGTGTGTTGTATTATTCTAGCAACTATCACTTTAATTCACTGGGACCATATCAGAGCTGGGCTCTCTCTGTTCCAGGCGCTATCTTGGGCAAGGTAAACAGCAACAGATGAGTCAGCCTTAACCTGGTCAGTATGCTGCAGGATTGGAGTTACTGTCTCATGCACTAAGTTCCAGACACTGCTCTAAACTCAGAATACCACAGAATGTGACTTGTCTATTGTGTATAAAACAGGCTGAATGTGAGGTTTTCCTCACATTATGCACCCAATTTACATAAAAGTAAAGATGTGAACTTGGAAAGACCAATGTTGCGTTAATTTTTCACTAAGAGAGTTTTTATCCCTGTGTGCTACTCACCACCTTAGCAGGATGCACTTTCAAACAGATGTGAGAAATAAAAACCCTGTTCTTTTTCTTACTGGAATAACTTTTTTAAATTTTTTTTTCCCCAGTAGCAAATTCTTACTGTTTATGGCATCTGTGCATATACACAATGTGTGCACAATTACACCAAGCTTGGTCTTCGTGGGAATGGTGACTATTAGTAAACAGGGCTTGAGAGGACAGGATGCTGTGACTTGCTTATTGTTTTTGTAAAGCAAAAAATGCTCACCCAGGCATACACTTCATTTTTTAAAATATCCTCTGCATGTAACTGTAATAATGGGACAAAATGATAATACAAATAGCTCAAAAATAAACATAAATATTGTATGCTTAAAATGAGGATGCATAATAAACATTTGGTGACTCTAAAGTACTGTGGGCTATAAGAAGAAACATTGCTGTGTTTCTCAGGAAATAACAATTGTCTTAAACTCATAGGAGTTCATAAGTTTTGCATTTTAAAAGAAAATATAAAATATTTTAAAGTCTGTTTGGCAATGTTAAGGTGCAATGGTGAGAGAGCACTGAGCAAGTGGAACTTTGCTTGTTTTTACCTTACACTTTGATTATTCTCTTCTTCATCTGTGAAATCTTGTTGGTAGTTCTTGGTTCACTGAAGATCTGTCTCGAAATGTGGTTTTACTCTGGCATTCTTGTTGTGACCCATGTAATCTATAGTATTTCTGATTCTTCTGAGATATTCACTGAACCAGGAATACATAAGAATATGTGGAGAGCAGGGGAAAAAGCTTTTATTAGAGAGTTGGATTGATTAAAAAAAACCCAACACTTTTCCTGACTTCCAACCGTACCATGATTACAAAAATTCTAATCATGTCTTTTACTGAATTTTAGATTTTACTCTTTTCCCTTGTGAGATTAGTTGTAGCAGTGAGCTTTTTCATTATCTTTAAAAAAGCCCACTTTCATTAGTGTCATGCTGTCATTCTCAAAATTAGCTCTGTACCTATGACTCCTATGTGCCCATACACTTTACAGTCTTCCCAAATAGATTTTTGTCTCAATCTTCTTTCAATTGTAAGCCCTATATGCTAATCTCAACTTACATATATAAAAATATAAATACCAGTGTATAGAAAAACTCTGGTGTTTGGAAAGTTGGCTTGACAGGAAGATTATTCCAAACTATATTAATGATCTGTTTGTACTGTAGTTAAGTACTCAGGCATTTATTAGCAGATCTTGTTTTCCACTGGACATGAAATGACTGCTCTTTGGCCCTTGCAATGACATTACTATTTTTAAAGAGGTGGGAAAGCAGTGAAAAGGGGGAGAAGAATGCAAATACTGCTTTCTTAATAAATTATAGTCCAGTCATGTAAAGAGGTGGCTGGAGAGATTTGAGTAAAATGTGAAGTCCCAGTGGAGGATTTGCATTCCAAGTTGCACGCGTCTCCAGATCTTTATCTGTGAAAACAAGCTTAAAAACAGGACTTACTGTTAAAAATGGGTCATAACTACATGTTGAGGAAGCAGCTTGATAGCTTTGAGAGATTTATAAGAAAGAAGCTACATGAAGTGACCTGTCGAACGTCATCTAAATGGAAATTATTCTGTGAGGTGTTTTTATTTCTATTTGTTTTTAAGAGTATTAAAAGTGTATTTTTAGATTTGGTAATACTATTAATACATTTTCTGTTGTTTCAAGTAATTCTGACTGTATGTACACACAGAAAAAAGATGTCTCGTGGTCTTTGAACAGGAAGGTCATTTAAGGATGGGTATTGATCTAAATTCTTAGTTCCCAGTGTAGTTCTCAGTATTCAAAGTGTAAAAAGTAAAGTAAAATAAATGTCTTCGTGGGACAATTGTTAGCAAGGAAATTCCTTGGCATGTGGCAAGGCAATACAGAGAATGCCTGAACCCTGACGGTCCTCGAATTCATTTTATCACTGATAATGAATCTCGAGTCATTCTGAAGTGAAAATTTTAAATAGCAAACTTGTAAAGCAACAGTGAAAAGCAGTCCTCTGTGCACTGAAAACACACATACAAATGTGAGTACATACAGCTAAGTAGAGTGTTGGTCCTGTATCCTCATGTCTCTCACTAATCTGCAAATCCCAGGTGAACCAAGTAAAGATGCTTCATTCTTGTCTCTCTCTACCTGGCTGTCCCCAGGCAATTCCTGGTTTAGGATATTGCTGTTATTATTTGAGATAATAATTTTAATATTATTCATTCCTTGCATGTTGTTTAGCGATAACTTTCTAACGTTACTTTTCAAGGGACTCTGGGCATAAAACTATTTCTTAAAGAAGCTGAACATTGTTTGCTACCAAGTTTTAAAAGTTCATTTATCCATGATACGTGCATGTAAGAGAACATTTGAATTCTCAGTCTTTTAGACAGATTTTCATGTGTTTGCTTGGGTTGTGCTGTCCTTTATTTTACCAGTAGCACCACTGATGCCAGTAACATGCTTATTGGCATGTTTGTTGGTAGAAGAAATAAGATACTGGATTTTCAGGTGCCCCTTTTTGTGGTGCTTTTGGTATAAGAATGAAAAGTTATTTTTTCAAGACATGGCAGTATCTGTTCTGGCTGAGTGTATGCAGCTGCTGCTGCTGTTTAAGGACAGGCTGAGAGACTTCTACGTATAAAACCAAGCTTTGGAGTCTCTCAATGCTGTGTTAGTCCCATTGTCAGGTAATGGTGGCAGAGGCAGGTTCTTCTGTCAAACTCAAGATGCTTTACAAAATGTCCCCAACTGTAGTGTCATTAAAACATACCTAATAAATGCAGTTGGTAAGGACTTAGATTAGGTCAATATGGTGGAGTGGTCATGAATTGTAATGTATTTTGTATCTCTTGTATATAAAATGAATATGTAGAAACATGAAATAAGCTTGAAATCAGCTATTAAATATTAATTTTGGACATTCATAGAATGGTTTGAGTTAGAAGGGATCTTCAAGACCATCTAGTTCCAACCCCCCTGCCATGGGCAGGGACACCTCCTACTAGAATTTCTATTATTCATGTCTAGTATTAATTTTAGACTGTGACACACCTAGATTATTGATTTCAAATTTGAGTCTCAAACTTACCAAAACATGTTTTTGACCTTTGAAGAAATCTGCCTTATTGGCTGAGACTATGTTTCTCAGACCTACTAAGCAAACAGTATTGTTCTGGTGAAACACAACTTTTACTGAATAAATTAATTTTTATCTGCTTAAGTGGCCTTAAACTTGAAAGCAGTGTATCTAGCATGTATTTGCATGGACAAGAATGTTATTTAAACATTTGTTTTTTCTTACGCTTTTCCTGATACCATTTTTTACCTTGTGAAGTTACTACAAAGTTACCATGACCATAACAGAAGGAAATGGTACAGGCAAAATAGATTTCAAGGTTGCATCTTGGAGAAGCACAATATATTTATAATATATATAAAACTCTGAATCAGAACAAAACCGTGACATGAAGAAAACCAAAGCACTGCTGGGATGTTACTCACACATAAAGAAAATCCTCTTTGCTTTCACATTAGATTGTTAATGTCCAATCATAGATTTAGAAGTCTTGCTGTTACTTGTATTTATTTTTTATTTGGTTTTCATGGAGAAAACTCAGTATTTTGTCCCAGAAGCTTACTCTTCAGATTCTCCAGTTGTTCCCAATTGCCACCTGACTTTTAAAATAGGAATTGGAGTGGTCTCAGATGCTCTCTTTGCCTGGGCTGAGTGAGGTGAGTGTTTTGCTGCATTACCTTGAAAGAGGGGCTGTGTTTGGAGTGCTGCCATGCCATGGGCAGTGCACTCAAGGTAACTGCCTTTGTTTTCATTAACGATGCTATTTAAAGAATCAGTTCTCCTTGATCAGACCTGGTGGGTTTCCTGGAAGACAAGAGAAAGAATTTCCTGGAATAATTACAGTACTCTCCCTAGAGTGACGCAGATTTCTCAGTCTCATTTGCCACTTCACATTCCTTAGCCTGCTCTGCCCTAGTGTGTTTTGATGTTTTTTAAAGAACAGTAGATGTAGAGAAAGGTTGGAAGAACATGTAACTGCTTGTATCAAAGCTGGCTAGCGAAACTACTATGCAGTAAGAGTACAAATTGCTCGTGCTGTATTTTACAGTTATTTTTCACATTACGACATGCTGTCATTTGGAGAGAAAAGGCCAAACTTTGCTAACTGTTATGATGCAAGTAGCCCATTAATCCCTATTGCAATTCACATTTCAACTTCAAAACTAAATCCTGTTGTTCACTTCTCTAGTCAGTTGGTGGTAGGAATGGTTCAATTGCAGTACACAGGTTAAGTCTAACCCTAAGATATATTATGGCTCCATTACAGGTACATATAATGCAAAATGACACAGATTGTTTGACCCAAAGTAAAATTAACTTTCTGTATGCATGTTGTTATTCTCATGCATTTCTCCTCTTAGGCCTCTTTTTCTCCAGTAAGGATCCTGAAATAAACATTTCACATTTAACTTCAGTGAATCTGACTGACTTGGTAGGGCTGAGAGGTACCACAAGTCAAGTAAGCATCTCATTTGGGTTCTACTTGTCATGCCAAATAGCAAAATACCTCCTCCTGAAAGAGTAATTAAATTAGAGATTGTGAGCTGATTCTTTGCTGACAACTAAGAAAAGGTGGTAACTGATTTTCCAGAGTCTGCATCTTTAAGGAAAAGGAACTGTAATGTTGGTTGGACTCCAGGCACAAGAGGAAATGGGTTATAGCAGTTGTGACTGTGTGGAGCAGATGTTTTGGTTGGACTGGCTATCAACCATCTGACTCATAATAAATTGTCAGTTCCAGTAAATTCCCAGTTTTCAATTACAGTAGGTAGGATATGAGAAAACAATGCCGTTTGGATAGTGTGTTTGAAGTGGTGTTGATGATAATTTTCATAAACAACCCATGCTAACCTTGTAAAAAGATTAAGTATTTTGCAAAGGCAGCAACTGTAAACAGTGAAACATGCATTTGAATGTAAATTTAAACTGATGTGAATGAAAACTAACAAATGTTGCAATTAGAAATAGGACTTGAAGTTTTACTTTGAGTTTTTGTGATATCTGAATTGTTTTCCTGGAATATTTGGGGGGACAGAAATTTCTAAATGCCTTCAGATTTCTATTTTCATCTGGTCTGTGCTGTATTTTCACACTGAGTTTCAAAAATACATTTTTATTGAACCTTTAATTTGCAGTAGCTACCAAGACAAAGGGTAAATTAGAAAGAAAGTCCATGAGCTTTCTCTTCATGCGTTTCTTTGTGAGAAGTTTAATTTATTCTTAGAAGTTGTTCCTAAAGGTTTTATGCAATAGGAAAAAAAAGCCAATGGGTTGAAAATCTTTAGATTTATTTCATCATTGTTAAATCAATTATGCTGTTCTTTCCCCTGATTTGATTTGAATGTACATTTTTTAAAGAAAGAAATACATTATAGTGATATGGCAGAAAGATGCTGTAAATCTATGTTGAATCTGCTACATTGCATGTAACATCCTCTAGAGGGATTTTTTTACTATCAAGCAAAAAGCTGTTGTGGAAAAACTTACAGGTTTACATTATCACATTCTTAACTAATTATTTGAAACATTCTTACAAACATTCAGTTTTTAAACCTCAAAATTCCTGTGGCCCAGGATATGCTCTCCATTGAGTGTAAGTTCTTTTTAATGATACCTTCTGTACAGACTTGTGTGGAAAAAGCTCTGTGTGTATAAAACAGAACTTTAATTTGTCAGTTCTAACTTTGGATGCTAACTTATAGATAACTGTCATTCTTAATCTTTACAAATCAGTTGTTTTTAAATATAAAAGTTTTTTTTAAAGTAAAATTCTCTAGTTTCAAGTGTTGTGAGTTAAATACAAATTATGAGAAGGAACTTAAATATAAAAAAATGTGTTGTGACTTTATTTCAACAACCACTTTTTTTTTTCCTAAAAGGAAAAAATATTGCCAAAGCAATTGGATGTCATTTTCTTTTTAGAAGCCAAGTGAAAAACAAAAATAGAGGCTATTTTTGCTTTGCTGCTCTGTTTAAATCCGGGCTGTTCTTTGAGAGAAATATGTTTTCAGAAATGGGAAAGAGGAAGGCAGTGCCTGGGCAGAGCTTGATAAAAAGCATTAAAACAACCTCTGCCTTTGGACTTTTTGGTGTAATAAAAGATCTCAGCCCACATTCTGGAGAAATGTCACTCTGTGGTTACGTAAAGATCTATCATCTCACCTAGTGATTAATGGATTTCTGGAGATGACCAGGAGAAAGATTACTGGAGGAGCTGTGACTGGCACAGATAACATCAAAAAAAAGTCAATCAGTTAGAAAGCATTCCACAGTTTGTATGACATGTGATTTTGGTTTAGTTTTATAAAAAGCACTTGTTACTGGCAATGCTAGGGTTGCATGCAGTTCCACTAAGCAGAATCTTTTCGTAAATAAAAGTAACAAAGTCAACAAGAAATAAAAAGTATAGTGTCAGGTGCAAATCTATGACCGCCTGAGCAATAAGGTTGAACAACTTCATGCTGTTAATGCATTGCACCTTTTTAAAACCTGCTGTTTGTGGTGTCTTTTTACATCTTTTTAAAGTTACAGCTTTCATTTCTCAGGTATTTGGGCCAAAAATATGCATCCATTTGAAAAGTGGTAGTTACAGAAGACTGCTGATTTCTGTGTTCTGTGCATTTAACAGTAGCTCTATGAATGTAACGTTGTGCTATTTTGACAACAGCAGTTGCAGTAAGGTTTGTTTTGTGTTATTTTTATAATGAAAAATTCCACGTGTCTCCATTTATTGCTCCTACTGCACACTTCAACCTGTTGCAGCTTAGCATGCATAGATACTGGGCCAATTTGTCTTGTATGGGATATTTTTCCCCATGGCATGAGTCTTAGAATCATAGAATGGTTTGGGGTGGAATAGACCTTAAAGATTATCTAGTTCCAACCCCCCTGCCAGGGACACATCACACTACACCAGGTTGCTCAATGCCTCATCCTGCCTGGCCTTAAACACCTCCAGGGAGGGAAACCTGTGCCAGTGTCTCATCACCCTGACAGTAAAGAACTTCTTTCTTATATCCAGCCTTGCTTCATATTAAAGAAGACAGGAGTGCATGTAGAAAATATGATGTAATATTACTGCATCAGTTAATGGATGTTGTAATGGCATTCACCTAATCTCTTTTGGAATTGGTTTGTTTTTTTCTTTGCTTGTTTTGGTTTTTCTTTGATCAGCAAGCACCTGAATGGTATTTTAGAAACTAGTCTTATGCATGGAGAAAGTCTGTCTGTGCATGTCAAGTTAAGCGCTAATACAAAATTGAAGATTAAATACATTTGGGTTTGTCCATGCAGCATGTAAAATGTATGTGGGTTCTACTCTGTAAAAACAAATTATTTGAAAAGAATTACAGACAAAAGAATATGGTCTTGGAAGAGTTCTCTACGAACATGAGTGAATGTATTACATGTACTTGTCATCTCTTGAAGAACGCCCATTAAAATAAAGTCATTTAAATCTTTACCATTACTGCTTAATCTGTCTTAATAGTTCTTTTCATTTGATTGACAATTAGCAAATTAATGGGAGAAAGCCAGCTAATGCTACACTCAGCTTCAGAAGTGAAGCAGTTCCTTTTGAAAAATATTTCCTTAGTTATGGAAATATTGGGTATTTTTTGTTGTATTTAGTCTCATTGAAAAAGGCTTTGTAATTTATGCTGGTCCTTCTACTGTAGATGACACTGAATGGAACTTTTTGGATCATGAGATCTGTCTGTTGCTGTTACAGGCAACCATGTTACAGTCAACTGATCCTACCCCATTGGAAGAGCAATTACTTTCTGTCCTCACCACTTGCATGGAGTGTTGTCCTGCAACTGCAGGTTAAAACCATGTTCTGATTTCCAGCCATAGTGTGCTCCTGACCATTTTACAGCCATTTCTGAAAGTACACTTTTCTTTCAGCTGTCAGAAGTGAGCCGCACACCAAGGCAGAATATAAGAAAACACTGTCAGCTCTGTCTCATTTTTCATCTGAGACAATTAGGCTTTTTAAAGACCCATTCTTCACTGCAGCTTATCACAAAGTTTCTTGGCATGTTGTGTTCTGCACGTAATAGCTGGTATGCAGCTAGTCTCTCTGGACATTAACAGTTTCAGTCCTGCCAAGGCTTTAAAAGGCGAGAAATTGCCTTCCTGAAACCACTCAGCAGTCACTTTCTTTTTTTCTTTTTTTTTTTAATTTTTTCTCCCCAGATAGGGCAGGATCTCTTAACAATGTTTAAGTGGTTTGCATGTTCCTTCCTCACAGCTGCTTGTGGGTCAGAGCATACCAGGGCACACAGCACCATGTTGATCCTGCTTTGAGCACATGTCTGCTGGGTTATCTATTTCCTCTCATATTTTTCCAAAACGGATAAAAACAAATACATCTTGGCAAGTTGCTATGTACTCATACACCAACATGTTAAAAGGACCTCATTGTGAGCAGCAAGGGGCACCATGTAGGTTGCTGCCTATGAAGGGGACTACACTGCTAATTCACTGCTTTCTAACCAGAGGAGTGCTTAAATGAAAATGTGTGTAGCAGAAATCCACTTGTTTGCACTTCATGTGATTTATGAATTTGAGAGTTGTCAAATCCTAACCAGAAACAATTTGTTCTACCTGATCCCAAAACTGCAGCTGATTGTTCTGTTACCAAGAAATCCTGAACTGTGAAAACATGAAGATTTGCTGTCATAGTATTTATCATGTTGAAATTTTCTTCTTACTGTAGTTTTGATATTAGTCTTTGCTGAAAATAATGCATGGATTGAATGCCCAGGAATTGTGGGCTTGATGACTTCTAGATACAAATTTCTGATTGTAAAACTGTTTTCATCCACAGGAGTTGAGTCCAGCAGAAACTTTAGACCATATACAGTTTATAAAAAACCCAAACCAACAGGTATAAACTTGGTGGACTTTACTCAGTGGTATTATAGTATTTTAAAAAATGTTCTTTGATATTTCCACCTTGTGTGAGTGTTTAACCAAGAATTCTTAAAAATGAAATCTGCATCTTTACTGAAATGCATAGGTCAGCTAATTAAAGAGTTATGCTACTCTACACTTGCTAACACAGAAATTCTATTTTAATAGTTTAAAGGAAATTAAGCATAGCAGAGTATCTCATTTACTAATATATTAAGAAAAAATACATTAGCAACCGATTTTTCAATGGATACGCTTTAGATTCCTTATTCAAGCATCTCCTAAATGAGTTTGTTATTAGTTTTTATCTGTAAGCCTCTTTAAATACTCCATTTATTATTCACCATTTTATTCTAATGTTTTATTTGCAGGATGTGAATGAAGATCCTGGAGAAGATGTTGCACTTCTCTCCGTTAGTTTTGAGGATGCAGAAGCTACTCAGGTTTTTCCTAAGCTGTATCTCTCCCCACGTATTGAACAGTGAGTGAGACTGGTGTTTTTATTCATTCTGTTTCATCACTGAACTTGACAGTTTTTCCCACAAATATATGAGATATGTTGGCTAGGTTTTTTTTTTTAAGGGAATCTTTGATTTCTTTTGGGAAGGTAAGTTCTCTGAATAAGAATAATACTTGTGAATAAAGAATCATTGTAGAAGCTGAAGTGCTTTATTAACAGTGTTTTAGGAGCTTACAGCATAAGGAAGCTATATTTTTCAGGAGAGTATTTGAATAGTTCATTTTAAGATTTTTGAACTTTGCTGATCTGTTTACCAGTTGGCAAACAGATCTGCTGAGAAACAAATTTTGAGCCCTAAAATGGAAGAGTGAGGATTGGAAATCGCTGTATTTACAGTGAATTTCTCTTCTTCCATTTCTGGAATGAACAGTGTTTTAATGTTCCTTCTTCCCTTGTGTATCTAGGTCTTGTAATATCTGCTTCAAAAAAGTAAATACATCAGACTATTTGGGTAAAAAAAATTGATCTAGTGGGGCTTTGTTTTTGTAGTTAAGACTGCTGTGCTCCTCCTCTGAAGTGGTGATGATACTTCTGAGTAGAAATAAAAATACAGCTAAACAGTTTAACAACAGAGTGATAAAGTTCATATGAGTGGAGGAACATGGTATCTGGATATTTTAGTCAACAAGGCATTAGTCTGGATAAACTGTTGGATGCAATTTAAAAAAACAGACTCCAAGGTTTCTTTTAGATAAAAGTGTAAGACTTCACAAGTACTTCATTTAAGAAAGTGTAGGTTATGCATGCACATGCAAACTCACACAGTATCTTTATCAGCTTTTACAATTTTGTATTTTTTTATCAATTTACTACTTTTCTAAGCATGAGGTGAGAGAATAATTGCAGTCAATCATGTAATTAACCTTCTGTGTTCCAAAGGTTTCTTCTGATCAGCTGCTGCTAAAAGCAATTGTTCTCATTGTATTTTCAGCTGTAGTAACAGGTTGATTCTTAATTATATTTCAGGCCACCCAGAAATATTTGTCTAAATGACCCCAGTGCCAATGAAGACCTTGCTTATTTTCCCACTATCAGTAGTGTCTTTAGAAAAATGTTAACCTCTTGAAACCAAGCAGATTAACAATATCAAGGATTACTTCATCTTCCTAAAGGCATTCATTGTTTTTTCTGTCAGTAACCTAATGAATAACTGATTTTAGATGTGTGATGTAAAGTGACATAGCAGGAAGATATTTTATAGAATCATAGAATGATTTGGGTTGGAAGGGAACTTAAAGATCATCTAGTTCCAACTCTCCTGTTATGGGCAGGGACACCTCCCATTCGACCAAGTTGCTCAATGCCTCATCCATCCTGGCCTTAAATAGCTCCAGGGAGGTGGTATCCACAACCTCTTTAGGCAACCTGTTTCAGTGTCTCACCACCCTCACAGAAAAGAACTTCTATCTTTGATTGATGTTAGTTCATAGCTGACATGCTTGATGTATTTATGGCTTTGTCATTTATAGCTTTGTCATTTATAGCTTACATAGTCATGGTAAAATCATGCCAGTAAATCCATGCTGCAACTTGTCAGGTCATCTGTGTACCAGGGTTGAGATTCTTGGCTCACATAACTCAGTCCTTCCTCCTGCATTTCTAAGGTATTCATTGCAGTAATGAATGGCACTGGTAACCCATAATATCTGAGTTGCTTCTGAGATGTTGCACCTTCCATTGATCCACTGGCTTCTTTTTATGCACCATGTAAAAAAGTAGGGCTATGTTTCCCATGTTGAAGTTGCACTTTAGTAACAAAGCAGGGGCTAACAGTTTAGAGACTTAACTTTCCAATGTTTGGGAACTGAAGCAACAATGCTTACTTCTTTAAACTTTTTGCCAAAAGTACAAAAAGCCTCAAGAAGCCACGAGGATTAGTTTAATGACTTGAGGACATAGCATGTTACATTTGAATTGTGTTCTGCTTATAAAAGTTCTTTCCTGCTGCTAACAGTAATTGCATCTACAAAAGCCATGTAAGCAAATTAACAGTGTCCTTTTTTTTTTATGCAGCAGATTTGGAGATGGATTAAATAGTAGTTGACAGTTCCTAATATAACATTCCCAAGTATTCAACTAAACAGGAAAAATACCAAATTCCCACAATTATTTTGCTAATACTAAACTCTCTTCACCTTAGGAAGAATGAACAAACAGGAATAGCATTTTCCTGATGTATAAGAAAAAAACATTTTCAGATAGAAATGTTTCAGCTTTGTAGAGAAATAAGAGCAAAGGGCTTGTTTGTGTAATGTGAGTTATCTCCTGCTTTCCCAGGAGGTTTCATTGCTTTTGTGCTCTGTAATATAAACATGCATTCCCACGTTGCATTTTCTAAAAATTATACATGTCTACAGATCTTGTCAGCAAATTTGAGCCTAAGCAATATGAATATAGGGGGTTTGCTTTGAAGGGTTATTGTAAAGCTCGTTTGCTCTATTTTTAGATTGATGGTAAATAAGAACAGTAAGACTTTGACTGCACTTTGTTGAAGACTCTGGAGGGGATTTGCAAAATGAGGGAAATGTCTGCTTTTTATTGTTTAGGGCCTGTGTGTTAGTACATACGTGGCTTGAAAAAGCTCACTTATTAAATTAGGGGATTAAAATGCAGTACTGCAAAGTACTGCTTTTAATTTGTGTCAATATTGGTGTTCTACTGTGTTATATAGTGTCTGGCTGCAAGTGTCAAGTTCAGTTCTTCCAGTAAAATAACAATGCCTCATATAGGGATGGGAAGTGGTGATGTTAATTTATAAAAATCTTACCAAAATTTGTTAACAATTTTACCAGTTTAATATTTTCAAGAAAATTCAAAAACATTCCTTTAAGTATTCATTCTTCACAACACGCTTTAGCTTATTTCTAGTTAATGTTTCCTTAATTTGAAATCCATAGCTTTAGCTTTATAATTTCAAGAATTCTTATTCTTTATTGCATGGCATCAGTCAGCAGATAGATGCCAATAGGAGTCGTTTTTACTGATCTAAAAAATTAGATTAGGTTCAGATGAAATATGGGATGCTTATGATATACAGGGTTTTTTTTAAAAAACACTACTTTCCTAACTGTAGTCTCATAAAAACAAGTTTCTGCACACTTCTGGAGGAAGTGGTAAGCTGGGAAACCCCACAGACTGACCACCCAACTTGAGAGGATGGTACTTGTCAGCATCTGAGAGTGTGTGTCCGTCCTCCAGCTCACCCCACTCCTCCTCCCACACTGGGGAATGGGACCAGCCACAGGATGCTCTTCATGCCCTGCTGACTGTGCTTTGGGAGAAGGGTTAGAGAGTTGAGCAGTGTTAGTACCTGAGGCCACTCACTTCTCAACCCCACAACCTCCTCCTACTGCTGGGCAGAAGTATTCTAAGGATGCTTCTGCCTGATGAGGAGATTCTAGGATGTTTACCCTGTTGAGACACTCTGTCCCTTTTCCATGCATTCCACATAATGTCTCTAAACCTGCCTATAAAAAGCATCTTGGGTGCTCAAAATTAGCTTTCTAGTGAAAATATACTAGATATTCATATAAAAACCAAGTTTTTAATAAAAATACCTATCATATCTTCTAAATCTAGGCTCTTAAATCCAAAGAGTCAATGTGAGATTGAACAGCTGATTTCTATATTAATGCTTAAAATGTGTGTCAGTGTGCTACATGACTATGTGGATCAGAACTTTTTCTAAAGAAGAAAAAAAACTTTTTTTTTTTTTTCCCTTGATGAGAAGTCCGTGCCAAAGAAATTACAAATGAGTTCATCTTGGTTCACATTTTAAGAAAAAAAGATCTGAGGGTAGAAACACTGTTGCTCAGTGAATGCTGTGTTCCCTTAGATTCACAGAAATAATCCTGCAATAAACACTGTTGTCCTGGAGGGCTTTTCTCTGATAAATACGCAGACGTGAATATGGTAAGAAAACCAGCTGTCAGTAGAACTTGTTTTGCTTAAATGGATCAGGCTCCGTGCTTTGGGGACTGAAATGGTCGTTTTTTACTGGTCTGGGAGCTGTGCCAGAGGGTTTTTCGTGACTGAGGGTGGTATGCAGAGTTCGGTGACTGCATTTAACCTTCACAGGGGAGAACAACAAGAACCTGGTCTGAACTTTTCGACTTTGAATGTTTCTCTGGATTTTCTTTAAAGTGTTTCCTATCTTTTACCTGGTTTGTATCTTTTTTGAAGAAGTAAAACTAGTTATCTGTTTACTCCCAGGTACCACCTCTTGCTAATTTGGGATTCAGAGATGCTGTGAAGTTGGCCTACTGATGAGTGCACATCAGCAGCTGAAGCTGCTCATTAAGAATTACTATGGAAACACAGTCTCTAAATGAGTGCTCATGTTCAGACATTTTTATTTATCTGTCTTTGTCAAGGGCAGAAGTAATAAGTTCTTCTGTTTGTCATATTATAATGTGCTTATTCATCCAAGTTGGTAATTTCAGTAGAACTTTTAATAGACAGCCAAGACAGTCCATGACTTCTTCAAATCCCAGAACATTGTGTGGACGTGGGAAATGGGAATCACTGTTGCTTTGCAGGACTTTCTGTTCTTTCAAGCCTCATTTGGTCATGACCCTACACAATGCCTGGCCAGCCAGTCAGTGATACCTTCTATCTGCTGAATGTGCCACGTCCCTGTCATCCAAATCTTCTGAAGCTATAGCCAGCATTGTAACCTGATCTCTAGTCTAGCTCTGCTTTCCAACTCTTTCTCTGTCCTAAAAACCATCTGATTTTCTGCAGCCACCTTTTGATGGCCTGTTGTCAGCCTCAGAAGAGATGAGGGTGGGCTGGGATTGACAGTCGAAACAGATAGACTCAAACTTCTATCCAGGGTGTTTAACTGTACTGGCTGTTCCCTTTTTTTCTGAAGATGATACAGAACAATTAGTGAAAATAATTGTAGGAGAGCTACGATTATGTGTCCATCATCTAAGTAGTGCTTTATTGCTGAATTGGTTAATGCTGTCCTTAAATGATTCAGTTAGTGAATATTTTAAGATGGTTATTTTTTTTTTTTTAGTTAAGAGACTAAGCAATTAAAACTAATCACTTAGTTATGAAATACTTGAGGCAATTAAATGGGACTGATTTTGTTGCTAGGTAATGAGATACTAGGAGACATGTGCCAGTCCATGGCTCAGCTTTGCCTTGTGTCTCAGAGCAAAACTGGGAGATGAATGTTGGGAAGGGTTTGTACCTTCCTGGTAGTTGTCAGTTTTCTCTAGTTTTCAGAATGTAATGTATAATGTTCTGTAGTTTAATGGTGGAGGGAGTACCTTTACCCCTTAAAGAATTTTAGTAGAAAAGTACATATAGAGAGTTGAATTAATAAGAAATTACAAAAGAAAATGGAAACCAGATTTCAGACAGCCTTCTTTAACTGCTTTCTTCTATGTACTTACAGCTAGAGTGGAATGTTTTATAGAAGTTTCAGTAGTTTTCCCTTAGACACAAATCCTTCCATTAAAGTATTGCATTTTTTTCAATTGCTTATGTATGGTTTATTTCAAGCTACCATAGTGTAAACATACAATTCTGTTTCGTGTTCTGTTGTTATATGCTATGAATATACCTTGTTCCATTGTAATAATCCCTGTTTTAAGAGAGGCATTTCTTAGTACTGCTATAAAGCTGTACCCTTCTGAAATATCCTCCTTGGCATTTTTACTGTGATAGCACTGCTTCTAGGTGTGATTGTCCTCCTACAAAGAGTGATAATGAAGGAAAAAGAGAACAAAGTAATTTTTCTTTAGAACATCAAACAGTAGCTTTCTTAAAGGTGCTCTTGGTTCTTTGCTCTTGCCCATATGTTTAGACTTGTATCTTCCTACAGTGAAATTGTCAGAAGCACTTTAATTAATTAATTTTAATCAATTCAGGCTAGATAGAAGAAAGAAGTTCTTTACTGTGAGGGAGGTGTAACAGGTTGCCCAAGGAGGTTGTGGATGCCTCCTCCCTGGAGTTGTTTAAGGCCAGGCTGGACAAGGCCCTGAGCAACTTGGTCTAGTGGGAAGTGTCCCTGCCTATAGCAGGGGGTTAGAACTAGATAATCTTTAAGATCACTTCCAACCCAAACCATTCTATGATTGTATTCTATTGTAATTAGTCAAAACTAATTCAGGCATTGACACTGAAAATTACTGTCACCTCAGTTACCAGCAAAGCCAATACTTTGTACTTTTGAAGTCTTACTCTGTATTTGCAATAGAGATTTTAAAAATATTTTCTTAAATTATGTTTATTTCACTACTGAAATTTAGTTTTTGCAGAAGCTCTTCTTTTGATACATTGAATGGTTTTGTCTTTTCTGTTGCCTGTTTTGTTCTTATGCTTTGAGGGTTTGGAAGTTATTTTATTGCCATTCTGATATCCCTGGTGCCTTTCTCAGGATGTTCAAAAACATTAGAGCACACACGATGGATTTATTCTTCCTTTCCTGAAATGTTTTTACATTAGAAATTAAGCCTGTTGAACATACCCAATCCATTTTAGTCCTGAACTATGTCTGCCACAAGTGGCCTGATTTTTTTTTCATACCTGAGAATTAAGAGGAATCTTTTGGGTTTTTTTTTAATGCAGAACACTTTGTTCTGCAGAACCAGGTGGGTCAGCTGTAGAGACTACTTGAACTCCTTGAAATGTTTTCCATAAAATTAGTTAGTCTGACCAGAGAAACTAAAAGAAAGAATCATCTTTGGTTTATTTTATGGTTTAGGCAGTAAAAGAGCAAGCAGGAGGTTGTGGTAACTGGGATTAAAAGTTACCCTAAAAAACTCCTAACTAAGTATGTTTTAAATGTAATGAAAAATCAGATCCTATCTGGATTGCAAAATTTATACAAAGGGAGGCTTATCTTGGAGTTTGTCTAGATTTAAATTAATCATGGTTTGATGGATAATGTGCTGTTGTTAAATACTACTTAAAAAAAATACAATGATATTCAGAGGTGCTGGGAAAACACAAATGAAGCAGTAGCCTCTCTGTTGTTAAACTGCCCTAATTCCACAGACTCTTTTTTTCTAATGAACTAGCTCTTGGAGAAGAAAGTGCTTCAAAATTACTGACCACATCAAGTTTTAAAATAATCTGACAATCCTTAGACTTCTGCCAATTTATCTTTAAATGTAATCACATGAGCAGGTCATGGAGGGTTTTTCTTTAAGATTAAATTGAGCCTTAGCTGTTCAACCGTATCCATTCTAACTGGGTATTAATTACCAAAACTGTCAAACAGTAGTTAAAATAAGTTAATTAAAATTTGTCTTGGCAGCAAATACAGTAAGTGTAGAAAGGCACATTTTACTCAACCGCTATGAAAATTCAAAATTCCTAGAGTACACTTTGAACCCACTTTTGTTGCTGCGTGGGTATTTTTTCCTGGTTCTTGATGTAAATCCAACCCCACCACTACAGAACGTGATATCCTCTTTTAACAGAGTACACTTCACTAAAGCTGCTTTTTGCATATTTGGGTATGTGGCTTGCTTTCTGAATATGGTGAATAAATCATCTTTTTTAGAGAATTTCACTCTAATTGCAGTCTGCACATTATGGTGCTCTGGCTTCAAACTTTTCCTATTTTGTTATATAGAACAATTAACAAAAAGTCCACTGCTGTTTCTGGATGGCCACGTTCAATAGGTACAAATCTCTGTAAGTGAAGAGTTAAGGATTTTCAGATGAAACCTCAAGAATATGTGAAATGCAGAACTAAGTTATAGTTGAAAGATTTCAGTTTTGATTGCCTCTGGTTTTTTTACTCTCACAACTGGAGAGAGCTGGCAGTTTCTGCTGGCAGCCATGTTTATGCTGGTGTTTTAGCAGGGAGTGTGGATTGAGAAGGATGGCAGTGAAACAGCCCTGCAGGGACTCTGCTGGGCAGGAGGGACACAGTTGTCTGGATGACCAGAAGAAAGAATTGAAGTTCATCCACTGAAATTACTAGAAGCCTTCCTTCCCCTGCCAACCTGCCTTTTTCCCACTATTTCCAGACCACAACATAGTTCTCGGTACCACCTGTCAGTTTTCCTCACTTTCAGCCTCCTGCTTTCTTACCAATAATCAGTGGCATTTTAAGCTTAATGTCTTCCTGAAAGGAGCTTTAATTCTCTCTTAATTATCTGTTTCCTTCTTAATTATCTGTTGTAGGAAGATGCCATTTCCCCAAAATAAATTGAGAAAATGATTTTTGCAACATGACTACTGAGTTTCTAGGAGTTTCCTTCTTCCTAATTGTTGTCAAGAATGTGATTCACTGTATTTCTGATTTCATTTAAGCCATATGAGGCAGTCCCAGTCTGTCCTGCTACTCAACGTTTGAATGTAAACTGAAATCTCATTTCAGCACTTGCAGATTGGACTTACCTGGAGAATACAAATAAAAGATGTATTTCCAAATGTGAGACATTTAATTTAACAACTTAGATATTAAATTCCTCTTCAGAAATATGGAGAGCTTCTTTCCTAGAAGCTTTCCTCTGGAGAATCCCCCTTAACAAATCACAAGGATCTGTTGAATTTGCAAAGCCAACCTCCTGTAACCACACTAAACTTCAACTCTCCTTACATGAGAGTGTGTATCGTAGGCAACTTTGAAATATCATTCTTTAAATGGAATGGATTTGTGTTATTTTGTAGGTTTGCTTTTTGAAAAGCGTGTAAGCTGATCTTTGTAGAAAGCAGAAACAGCCAAAACCATAATTGTGCGGAGTAGAGCTTCTTGTGAGTCCCTGACATTTTGTATCTTGCATTGCTCTACAGCCAACTCTTCTTGAGGACTAGCAGGGACTAATTAATCTGCAACCTGGAAGAAATACGGAAGCAAAGTTGGGCTATGGTCTGCCTATACATCCAAGGAGTTGTGTACTCCCATACTCCTTTTATGTTTAAAGAAGTACTTTTTTTTAAATTTTAGAACCTTCTACCTGTAGTCCTCTTTTGCACCTCAAAAAAGTATTGCGCTCCCTGCTCACTGTTGTTGCAAATCTGCAAATTCTCCTGTTTTTGAGTTCTCCCACAGCTGAACTGTGGGACCCTCCTCTGAGGTTTGCACTGTGGTCCAATTCAGAACTGGTGTCAGGAAAAGATCAGAATGTGCTCCAACAGGTCTTTGATGTGTATAATTAAGAACCAAAACTGTGTTGTACACTGTGAGACACACTTCTCTTGCAGTGTTTCAATTTTTTGGTGCAGTCATCGATATATATATAGAAAGAAGGAAATTTGGAAATTCTTATTTAAGAGATTTAATAAATGTGATGCGTGCTAGCGGTGTTTTGAAATCCTTTTATTTCACTGAGTTTATAAACTACTCTTCTCTGTCATGATTTCTACAAATCTTGTAGCCAGTGTGTTAATGAGAAAAAGATTGGGGCTTTTTTATATATATAGTTTGGGAGACATGCAAGTTTGTTGACAAAGAATATTGTAGAATTTAAATCACAGATCTCCTGTGTGATATTTAATATGTGCCTGCACTATGTGTCAAACATCCCACGGAGGAAGACAAGTTAAATTTGGCAAGAACTGAAACTTGAGAATACGAAAATGTGGATTCTTTTTTATTGAATTTTAAAATAAGTTCTTAGAGCTGGCTTCTGCTCAGGGGCTGCTGGAAATACTTGAGGAGGAGACTTCAGCTATTTACCAATTTCACTGGACAGAACTCTGCTAGTACCAGAGTCAAGACACCACAGTGCAGTGGAAAAACCTGTACAAATAGAGCGAAACAATTCTGCTTGCAGATATTTGCTGCTGAAGCCAATAAAAGGGCTGTGCTCTTCTGTGTGGTTTAGTGATGTCAAGCACTACTTGCTGGAGGCAGCTGTGCTTCTGCAATGCTTTCCTGACCTTAAATAGCCTATATGCTGGGTAATGCAAGCATTCAAATATAAATACAGGGCACATAAGGACAGAAAGAGGCCAGAAAAGCCATCTAGGCCCCTTTCCTCCCTTGAATTAGTCAGTGTCTTCCTCGGTATTCTTCTCTTCTGGTATTTTTCCAAGATATTTACAAAACCATTTAGGCTAATTGTTCCCTTGTGTTGCCTCAGTACTGTTTATTCCATATGTTAAGTACTGCGTGCAGAGCTGTTCTGCTCTTCAGAGTGGCTGCTGCTCTCTTGCCTTTCCTTTTCCTTTCCTTGTGGTTGCCTTTGATGGTCACCCAAACAGCTGTGCAACCTCTGTCTGTCCTGGGAGGTTGCCTGCACTACCTCAGCAGCAGCCACCCACTGTTCTTCTCTAGCCTTTCTCTCTAGGGCAAGTAGGACTTTGTGGGAAATTTTTGGAGTTAATCCCTTCATTGATGTTTTTGGTTGACTTCCCAGATATTTTGGGGTTTTTTTCTCTATAATGGTAAGGTGGTTCAATGGTGTGTATGTGTAAGTGTAACTGCGTAGTGACCCACTTAATTTGTTCCATTGCTCAAAGATGGTTTCTTTTCTAGTTTTAGTAAGGGGAGTATAACACTCTTCCTACCACCTCAAATCCTCTTATTTTCAGTTGGCACTGTTAGTTTTTTTCACCTACCTAACATTTCAGTTTCTCTTAATGCCTTCTTTCTTCCTTTTTCTTTCAAGTTGTATCTCTATTTTCTGCCTTCTTTCATACTGCCTTCTTTCCTTTTTTTTCTTTCAATCTTTCTATCTCTGTTTTATAGTTTCTTTTTGGCTGTTTGTTTTTAGCTCTGAGCACAGAGCTAAACTTTTTTCTAGGTGAGCCTCTGGTTTTCTTGCATGTTGGTTAGTAGTTTTTCTCCCAGATGAATGAAAGCTGCAAGGAGAGTTGAATGATGAGCATATATCTCAATGAAGGAAGTCTTGGTGAAGGTTTAGGCACTGTTCAATTAATTGAAATCGAATGACCTTTTTATTTGTCTGACTCACAGATTCACTGCATGTCTAGAATTCTCATTTAGCACTGTGTACAATTTCAGTCTTTATTTTGAAGCATTTGATTATTAGTACTTTTAAATAACACTTAAAGATGTTCCTTTTACACTTCTCACAAGGCTGTTTTTCTTTACAATTAATTATTTCCTTTTATTAAAGAAGAGAGAGCTTCAGAATTTGTATGCAACAATGAAAGCAAGAAAACTCTATTATATTTTTCAAAATTTGGGTTGCATATAAATAAGCAAACTATTTTCCCCTCCATGATAGTGTTCCATTTGGAGTATATATCTCAGCAGTATCATGTGTCATATTACTCAGTATCATGAATTTCTTCACTGTTCTGGGGTTTGTTTTGTTTTTGTTTGGGGTTTTTTTCTAACATTACATTAAAGTTTTGGTGGTCACATCAATTTATAAACTTTATCAAGTTCCTTCACCTATGATAGCTGTAGTGGCTTTGTGGAAAACTAATTTGCAACAAATAAGTGGCAAGTTCCACATCATAGTCATAGAGCCCTTTGTTGGAAAGTGACTCTGAATCATCCAACCCAGCTTCCTGCTTGGCACAGGACAGCAGCCAGCACCAGCTCAGGTTCTGTATAGTGGGGTCTTTGTCTGGCCATGTCTTGAATGCTTCCCGGACTGGAGATCCTACAGCCTCCCTGAGGAGCTGGTCTGCTGCTCTGCTACCTTCCTTAGGGGAGGACTTCCTCCAGAAGTCCGGTCTGAGCATCCCAAGACCTCAGTTGATCTGGTCCTTGAGATCATAAAGGTCTCTCTTAATTGAAACTAAGCAGTTTGTTGTAGCAGTATTATGCATTATGCTATGTCACATGATGCTATTTCATTAGCACTATGCTATTTCTCATGATGGCATGGAAGAAAGGTATTTATTCTTCACCCTTGAGCTAGCATTCTTCCATTTCGAATACAAATCAGGAATGAAACTGTGTTACCACTACTTGCTTCCCCCATAAATTAGTCTTTTTTAGTTATTCTCCTGCAGCATGGATAGGTGAGGTCTTCTGAACATACTTCTAGCTAGGGTTTGCTCTGACTGGAGGTTGTGATCAGCTGGTACAAAGTTAAATTGAAATTCCCATCTCACTGCTGACAGGTTAAAGGATAGTATGAGGAGTGAGGGTATGAGCTTGCTGCATCTTACATTGCCAATGCACAGTCCTTTGGAAGTAGCTGGTGCCTGACCCTATTTAAAGCAGTTTAGGGCAGTAAGGGGCCAAAAACTTGGGTTAGTTTTGTGGGTGGCACCTAATACAGGGAAATCTCTTCATCTTTTTAACCCTGTGTACTGAAGGCTTTTAGTCCCTTTTCGATATATGAGCAGTAATTTATATTTTCCTTCCTTAAATTTCATAGACTCTAGGAAAACAAAAGAAAATCTGAAATAGAAGCACTAGTCACTAGCAGTGAGTGACCACAGCAGTGCAACTGGCATTACTGCCTACTGTCTGTGTACAACTGAGCACACTTAAAATTCTAGGGAAAAGGATGCTTTTATCCTGGGTTTGTTTGTTGTACTGATGCTATGAAAGTCCTAGTGTTCTATTTTTGTCCATCTACCAATCTGTTCAGCATATTTTGTTTGATAGTTTAATGGTAGAGTCTATATGCAGCCACCCATGTTACATCAGACTCTGTACAAGTGGAATGTTGTTTACTTTTCACCAAGGCAACTCCCTGGTTTTTGTTAATTAATATCTAGCAAGGTCCTAGAGCTGACTCCCTTTAAAGTCAAGAATGTAGGGGTGTTCAGGATTTATAGGCACACTGTGCTGAGGCCTTGTAGAGGCAGCATGTTCTATGCAACTGGCCTGTTAAAGGAGTTGGTTTGGGGTGGAGTTTTTTATTTTTAGATGTATGTATTTTCTTTCATTCTTTATCAGTTATCTTGGACAGGTTATGTTTGTACTGCATGTGCACAGTCCCTTAATAACTAGTGCCTTGGAATTATTTTCATAAGCAGCAGAAAGAAACTATGAGATTTATGGGAAAGGCTTCTACAGCTTCTACAACCTCTCCCTATTCATTTGGGGACTAAAGGAGAGCTCACATTTCTGAGGTGGTCAAATTGACAACTGACTCATGTATAAATTAGAAACATTTTCTTATTTTTGACAAAGGACCCTCAAATGTCTCAATTATGACTATACCAGTAGGGATTTTTCATTAAATCTCTTTTGTCCAGACTTGATTTGAAATGAGGCAAAGAATATGGTGTACTCAATTTTCTTGGTGCTATTCCAATGGTAAAATGTATTGCTGTCTTTTAAGCTGAGTATCTGTAAGTTTCTTCGTGAACTTTAATGCTTTTATCATCTTGATACCCTTCTGGGATAAGCTAGTACCAAATGTCATGGTATGTCAGTGTATCCATGTATGTCAGAAAGATTTCAGATTAGGAAACTAGAACTGAACAGAGACTCTTTGATAATCTCAGTCTGTACCAGGTAAATGTTGCTAGGCTTAGAAATGCAGTGTCTTACTTTAATAGTCAGATTTTTTACCTAAAATATCTTCTCATTTAGTGATCCTCCTTAATCACTGCTCTGCCTTAGCTGTCTTGAGGCTATGTGCATTTAAATGTGCTGGCATGTGATGCTGGTTCCTCCAGCATCTCCACTTGTGTCATTTGAGCAGTGTGCTCTAAAGAAAACTAAACAGAAAATTCAGTATGTGCAGAAGTACCTTTCTTTCTACCATGAAAAAGGTATTTTTAATAGTTTAGGGTATTTTTGAGCCTTGACCACTGCCAGAATATCTCAGTATCATAGAGATAAATAGATGCTGCTATTGCCAAGCTGATTATAATAGTGTGTTAAGGCAAGCAGAAAAAGGTCTTTTAATTTAATTCATCCCTAAAAATATGTAAAAAATACTCGATTCTATTTTAAGAATGAATAGTAGGTAAATAATATTCCATCCAAAATCTGCCAATTACTGATTGTGTTTGTGTTCTCTTGATTTTATTTTTTTTTTCTGAAGTTCCTTTGTTGTAGGAGGACATCTTGGCAGAGCTTCACACATGTGGTTGACTGTTTGCTGAGCCACAAGCAAATAATACTGTACAGTTAAGCATTTCTTCCTGCACCACCAATTTCTATTCTCTTGGGCAACAGGAGTTCAAATCTGGGCAAAGATGACAGGCATAAACCTGTCTGATTGGGTTAATAACATAGAAACTGTTGCTAGCCTCCATGGTAATCTTTTAAAGCTGGTCTTGTGGTGAGTTTCTCAACTTAGATTTTGATTTTATTGTACTAGAGGACAGATAGGTAAATAGCTCTTGAATCCTAAAGAACAAATGGAAAATCTGCTTTTAAGCTTGGCAGACAGGAATTCTGCTAGAGGAGGTTGGGCAGTGATGATTCAGAGACAGCTTCCACTATATTGACTGGAGGGGAGTTTTTTTTTGTTAAACACTGTATTGTTTTTGCTTATGTGGCATTTTCAGTCTCCCATACTGCCTTTTTGTGGAAATAAGAAGTAATTAGTTTGAGGAAGCTTAAGTTTTCCAGTCACTGTATTCATTCACACCTGGAATGGAGCTGTGAAGTAGAATTGGTTTTGCCTATTAGTTGGATATTACAATGAAAATAAAAAGATTTTTGATAAATTTATTTAATCATAAAATTGAATCCGCCCAGGAAAAGTCATTTTTCTTGATGTGCTTTGCTAGGCGAAATGACTTCAGAGTGTCCCATTATCATAACTTTGCACAAAGATCAAGTAACATATTTTGTGTAGTAGAGTCTATGTTTTTGATTGTACCATTAAATTGAGTGCATAAGAAAAACCATTCTGTAACTTAAATTTACTTTTCTGTTCCTTCGTAGTTATGTTGGGATGAAAATAATAGCTAATGCTTGGAAGGGCGAAGTTTTGTTACTGGAACTCATAGGAAGCTTTTGGAAAAAAGCAATTGTGAAATTAAGATGATGATGATGTTGGAGGACTTGGCTTATTGTCACTTCTTGTACCTACGACACAACATGAATTTTACATTAGTTCTCTTACAATGCTTTAGTAGGCTTTGTAAGAACTTATAGTAGGCTTTGTAAGCTCAACTTATAATTTTATATGTGCAATGTGAGACCTAAACCCTCAAGAAGTAAGAAGACAAGCATCATTTTTGGAAATTAATTTGGCCTTTTGGAATTACTCCAATGTCTGGGCAGTCTTAATATGACACCTGATGAAGAGAAACTTTATTAGGATACCAATCTCCCAAACTGATATTTGAACTGTCACAATCGTGACAATTTTAAATTCCATGTTATGCATGAAGTGTCCAAAAGATTTGTTCAGGTACAATACTTTCTGGTTTTAACTGTTAAATTGAGTGATTAAGTACAATGTGAAAGAGAGGAAAAGGTGCATAAAGTAAACAAAATAGTTTGTTTGGGGTTTTTTTACAGAATTGTAAGTAAAGTTACAATTTTTTTTAAATGCCAAGCCATAAAAATATATCATACGAATGTGTTTTTGTTATTCAGGTGTTTCCCTAATTTCTCCAGTGTCTTTTGCAAACTTCTCCACCCTTTCACCCCTTCCTTTTCCACCCTTTCACCCCACAAATTCTGAAAACTGCTTTTTTGGAGACATCCCAGAACCTCTGTCTCCTCTGTCACTTTATTTAAGTAACATATTCCTCTTATCTGGACAGGCTTTGCCCAGAATTCTTTTCCTGATCTTTCATGGAATAGAAATAATTTTTTTAAATACAGGGTTGGGGTTTTTTTTTTCCATTCTGGGTGCTTTGGCTCTTTTATTCTCCTTTTTCTCCTTCCTTTCTAGTTGACTGTGTTTTATCTCTCCTTCAATGTATAATTACATTGAAAGATGAAAATTCCCAATCCTGAAGACCATACAATAGCACTGAGTGATTCTAGGGATTCCCTGGTAGACAGATAGCAGAGTGATGGATCTTCAAGGCAAAGCATGACATTTTAAATTAAATTAATTTTTGGATCTTTGAGATCTTGAAGTGTCTACCCTGAATTTTCAACTAGATAAAATAGTTTGTAGCCAGCCATTCTCCAGACTTCCTTTGCTTGCACATATATTGTGTTTTTATTTCTTGCAAAGTTAAAAGAATCAGACCAAGTATTGGACATAAATTCCAACCTTACCCAGCATTTGGCTAGATGAGCTACAATTAGTTATTTTTAGTTCTGACCAAGTTTGCATAAATGTTCTTCAGGTTGACACTAATTAGACAGTGAATAAATACATGGTTCTTTGAAGGATAGATAGCTTTTCCAAATACTGACCATGGCTTTTAGCTAGGTCACTTTCCAAAGAGAAAATAATCTGGAAAATAATCAATCTACACAAACCATACGAGTGTAAGTTTGACCTGGTTGTCTTAATTTTTTTCCCCAACTTAACATGAAATTTGAAGTCACTAACTACACAATAGATCTGTGCTTTTCACATACTATTTTTCATGTGTTGTCAGGTTGAAAAATGAAAACTAGACATCTCTCCCCGAGATTTTGTCTTTGATATTTAGGATACAATATTAGAAACTTAAAGATATACTAAATCAGTTGGTAAGAGTTGCATGTCACCAGCTGGGCAGACTTGGAGAATAGGAAGTGATGAGTTAGTTACAGGAAATAATCTCAATATTCATATGCAGTACTTGAAAAGTCTGTGATGTGTATAGCCATGAACTTCAGTCTCTTCAGTAATACTACTGCAATCACTAATTGCTAACAAAAAGCAAATCTGCCAGGTCACCAGAACAAAGATGCATATAATTTAAATTTCTTTTATGTTTGAGGGGTTTGTATTTGGTTGTGTAGCTCAGGTGCTGCAAACAGGCAATGCAGTTTTTCAGGAAACTTGCCTCTCATAAGTGAATGAGATGGTTCAGTTCTTCTCTACTTCTGCTCTTGTTCATTGAACCTTTGAACATGAGATTTCATGGTAAGTGCAAATATAGTGTCTCAACTAGTGAACCTCTTTGGCTCTGACTTGCATGTTTCTGAAATAATACCAAGCTTCAGGTATTTTCTCTATTGAGAAGTTGAAGAGCTTTTATTTTTTTTTCCCTCTGATACTCTTTTTTTCCTGAAGTTCTTTGTGCTTAAATATGCAACCTGTGTTCTTCCACCTGAAAAAAATTCTTATAACTTGCTGTTGGGACTTTTGCTATGTCTTACAAGGTAGCATCAGTTCATCAACTCCTTTTACAGTGTACAGGGATGACAACATGTCAGTAAGAAAGGGAAGACTGGGAAATCTATTAATAACTGCTTTTAATTTCATTTGAATGTAGCAAAGAAACCGATTGGCTACTGGGAAGTGAGTTGTGTGTCTTTTAATTCCTTATAAACTAATCTCCAGCCTGGTAGTCCCTTCCATGCTAGAATTCTGACAAATGTTGCTTGAACTTGAGATAACCAAGGACTCTCTTTGACCATAACTACTGTGTTTACATCCCATGCTTAGAGGGGATTTCTGTGGGCTTTTATCCTGAGTTTGGAGGGCTCACACGGAGATGCTTTTCTTGTCACTGCCCTATGCAGGACTGTTTTATGGACTGTGCATTTCAGTATTGAGGCATGCTAATTTACAGAATTTCAAATGAATAGGTCCTATCTAATTGTACTTGCTAATATCTTGGCTTCACATTCCAATTAATAAAAACAATGTCCAGTATCAACTCAAGTTTGCATTGTATCTCTCCCACAAAAAAAACGGAAAACATTGCATCAAGTAAGATGTTAGTAGTTGCCTTCTCTCTCTCTCCCCCATCTCAAGAGGTAGGTGTCTCTCTCATCACCCCCATCTCTACCATATACTGCAGTGGCTTGAAAACAAGAGCACACAAATAGAATCAGCCATGACAATTTATCCATGTTAGTGGCCTTAGCAGCAATGTTGTGATTTCTCTAGGACCTTTAGTCACAACTCCAGCTCTAAGTGGACCTTCACTAGTACATGGCTGTGTTCCTATTTCACTGCAGTGATTAGGGGATGTGATTTATTTGCCCTCCTCTTTCAGGAGTTTGCAGGCAGCCATACTTTTGTGCAGCAATGTCACTGTGCTCGGGAATTTGCTGGTGGTGTCTTAGGGCCAGTTGTGTCCTTATTTGACTCCACCTACTCTGAGAAGTTTGGCATAGTCTTACTTAAAGTAAATAGTGATTGGGGTTCGGTTGTTTTGTTCGTGCTGTTTCATCCCCATGGAGGAATGAATAGAGCCATTTTGTAACCTTGGTTCTCACTTTACTTCCTTCAGTCTCCTCTTAAACCTCATCATAGTAACTGCTAGTGTTTCAAATTCTCTTTCAAAGGAGCACATGCCATCCAAATCATGATGGTATGTGAAATGCAATGTTAGGCAACTGTTGATATTGTCAGAGGGATTGTATCTTAAGCTGGGGTGGGGAAGCTAGCACAGTACATTTTGCAGAGCTGTGCATTTTTAAAAACATCATCATGATCCCTGGCACAACACTTGTACTTGAAGAAGAGGGCAGGGTCTACACCTTTGCACAAGGTGCTTTTTTTCCAAATGTTCCACCCAGCCTGAGTTCATTTCAGACAAGTCAGGTCGTTGCTGCAGTATTGAAGTATTCAAAGGAGGATCTTTATTTCAGTGTTTCATTCTTTTTGTCAAATATAAAGTGCTTTGAAGGTCAACTGCCTTTCACTTTGCTGGTCACAGAATTAGTTATTTTGAAACCATCACCTCTGAGTGAAAAGAAAATACAACCTTCCTAGAGTTCTGTGTTTTTTTCTCACCAATAGTTCAGGTTACACTGACAACAACTTTGATTGCATTTTTAAGCAAAACTAATTGTTGAAAATATTAGTAGCTAATGTTGTGTAATACTGGGACTATCCTTTTAATTCTTTTATGATAACAGAGAGATCTGTGTTTGTGATTAAAATTCGTCACTGAACTGTCTTGCAGTTATCATCTGAACATTTTGCCCAACTACAAAATCACTCATATGTGCAAAATGATAGCAAAGCTTACAGAAAGAGGACTAGCACACGAGGGATTTTGCCCTGGTAGTTCTTCATCCTTAAGCTGTTGGTGCTGAGGGACTTTGATTCATAGGTATTACTTAATCCTGAATAAACTTCTCTTCCTTGGAATTGTGTAGCCTACTCTCTGCACATACACAAGAGGGAATTTCACAGCTCCACTACAGCTTCCATGCAGATCTACCTCCTTTTGGGTTTGAACCTAGCTTGGTGTTGTGCTGACAGCTGCACCTGTATTGGAAGAGACAGCAACTAGTCAAAGCTTATTCACATTTTCCACATCACTCATCATGTCATGATTCTCAGGCATGCTCCTGCTCTCATTTTCTGCTTTCCAGACTGAGTCGTCCTGCAGATTACTTTCTACTTTTTTCCTCATAATCTCATACAACTTTTTGGTTTGTTTTTTTAAGTTGCTGCTGAGCTGACATTTCAACTGAGCTTCAAATTGTAACCTAGAGATCAGCTGGATGTTCAACTTGAGATCCGTTATTATATATTTTCAGTCAGGATTGTTTTTTCCATATGCATCACTTGATACTAATCTTGATCTCCTATTTCTTGTTATACTCCAGTTCTTCTGTTTCAAGGGCATTTATTACTCTTCATGTTTGGAACTTGTCTTGACTACCCTCAATAACTGGACTGCCACCTGGCAGCTCACCTGTTTTGCCACATCATTTATGGATATTTTGAGATATAGAAGTAATTTCTGAACTGTCCTGCTGACTGAAATTGACTATTAGAGCTAATTATTTGCTCATACTACTTAATCATGCTTTCAAGGAGCTATATTAGGTGTGTGAGACAGAACTAGCCCTAACTGTGAAGGAATCAGTATCAGCTTTTATGTAGAGTGCTGGGAAGGAGCTACTGGGATGAGGACCTTACCCATTTGCCTAAAACTTAGGGAAGCCCTCACAGGAACAAACCCCAGCTTTCACTGTGTGTTTGTCAATTCCATGGGTACCTTTTTTAACATGTCTTCCTCTGGGTAGAAAAACTTATCTTTGCTGTGCTTAAAAAGACTATTTTCTCTGGACAAGGGTGGCTTTTGGGATGCTCTTTATTAATGTTAAATTTTCAGTGAGATTTCCTTCATGGCACTTGTCATCAGTGCAACAGAAAGCACTGTGCTTGAGATGACCTGCACTGCACTCCTCCTGCAGATGATCTTTGAGCATCCCTATGAGAAATTGAAGTACAAAGAACTACATTCAGGAGTATTCTGTGCAGTCACCAAAATGGAAATTGTTTATGAAGTTTAAACAGTTGTTGTAGCATTTCACATATGTGTGAACAGCAGCACTTCTGCTTTGTGCTCGAGGGGTTTCGTCCAGCCAGAGCAAACTATCCTTGTGTAACAGGCAATTCTTTTACAGTAAATCAGCAGCAAATCAAATGGTGAGTAACTTTTACTAGAAGATGTTGCTAGACAGAACTATATTAGTGCAGGTTCCTGGTGTTTGGCTTGTTTTCTTTTTAGTGCATAAAACCAGAAAAAATCAGTTCAGAGTTTTCTGAAAAGTCAAGTTCAGAAGGAGTTGTAGTGGTACTTCTTTGTCCTGTGGTTTTTAGATAGTAATGGGGTTGGATAATACCTGAGGAAAACTGGTTTCTGGAAAAAGTTCCTCAATACATGCATCTTGTATAATTTTTTAAATTCAGACTAGAGATGAGCAGAGTATAAAAACCATTTCTAATATAAGAAACCATGAGGAAACATCCATATTTTCTGCTGTACCCACTGAACATAAGCAATTTTTCATCATCTTCGAGTATTATGACTATTCTTTTCCCTGTGTTGATTCATTCACTTTCTTTTCCCACTCACTGAACAACTTCAGTAAAGTTACTGTGAAACTACCAGAAATTCCCAGGGCTTTTCTCTAACACAGGCTCCCAGCTCAAAAAAAACCCCAAAATACAAACAAACAAACAAAAAAAGGTAAAACTGTCTGATGGGAACTTATAAATTTTACAGTCAGGTACTGCTCCAGAGGAAATTCATAAACACATAACTGTTCATAAATAATGTTCTAGCATGAACTGTCCAGACTAATAGATTCCTGCTCTGGAGCTTTAGAGAAATAGAAAGGTCATATCTCTAAACTTAAACTAAGAAGTGCCTGTCAGATTTTTTTTCACTGGTATTAAGCAACTCCCACTTTCCAGTAAAGCTGGAAGCTGAGAGAGCTAAGAACTTTTGAAATTTGCTGCTGTTGGAAACTGGCTCATGTTTTCCGTTATAAGTATTTTTCTTTTGTTTATTCTATTTAGAAATTTTTCAGTTGTTGACTGACGTTTTCCATATGAGATAACTCCTTCAAATAAGTACTGTTCTGAAGCTTCCTTGGGACTAGCATTTGTGTCACCAATTCAGATTTACCTCCTTCAGCAGCATCAATAATTCCTTCTGTAACAGCATCGAGTCATACCCTCCTCTGGTACCTTGGGTTTACAGAAATTTATGTGTAAAGAATTTTTTTTTTCTTTTGAATCTGCACCTGTGTGCTCTAACGGTGCAGAAAACAGATTTACTACTATTACTTGTGGTTAGGGAGGCATTTGTAGAAGTTTTCAGAAGAGTGGTTTTGACAAATGATTTACCTAATGGGATCTTTATCTAATGAGTTTCCTTTGCTTGTTCTTATTCATGAATTGTCTGAAGAAAAACTGTGCATTTCTCTGAATTGCATGTGCAGTGTGAACTCAATCAGTTGTTTTCCACCTTTTTATTTAAGCTTTCAGGTTAGTGAGTGGGTTTGGTTTTGGAAGGTGGGCTTTGTGTGGAATCACTGTAGTTTTCTGCATAGGGTGAGGTCTTGGCTCCTTTCCCGCTGGTAAGCTCTGCCAAGGAGTTCAGTGGAATTGTAACTCCTCCTTAGATACTTCATGTGTTGGGAAACCAGGGTTATTTTTTAATCTGGCTTCCTAATAAAATGAGCTTTTTCTCCTGTAAGTTTAGTATGAAGATGTCTGTGCATATGGATATCTGCAATGTCTGCAGAGACTTTTTGGCCGAGCTGTCGAATTTCAAAAGGCTTGTCAGGAGTGTAGGTGTTTCAAGTACAAAGTTACTGTAGTTTGATGTATGTGACCACTTTGAAGAGGTAGATTCTGTTACTGAAGGAAAGGCTAAAGCCCCTACATAATGTGTTCTGCGAGTATGGGAGAAATCAATTATGAATATTCTAATCTTAGGAAGCGCTTCAGTCAGAATTCACGCCTTATTAAACATCGGAAAAAAAACCCTCTCTCTTCAGTCAAAATTTGTATCCTGAATGTATTCTCTGATGTCTTTACAAGGCATGAACACAATTTGGAGCTTTTCCTTTGACAAAGGCATTTAGGGCATCTTTCCTGTGTGGTTTCTCTGATGTTTAATAGGGGGTGAACTCATCCTGTGCTGTGGCTTTAACACAATTCAGTTAATAAGTCAATCTGATGTGATGTAGAAGTCCACTGGAAACCAAATTGTGCTGTTCATGAACTTCCTTGTTATTTATGCTGAGAATAGTTCCTACATAAGCAAATACAGATAGGTAAACATTGACTGGCAGGTATTCAGGTGTGAGTGAAATTCAGATATTACATCCCTGGAATATTCTAGCTGATGTTTACACACATAAAAACTCATGCAATATAAAGAAGTAATTCATCTACCCTTAGTAGGACATGCCCATGTATTGGCATGGAATTGAAGTTGATAATGTTGTGTTGTTACAGCACCTGTGCAGAGGAGGACCAAATTACTGCTGATGTGAGAACTAAAATGCTGAAACTGTGATACTTTTAGGGGTTTTGGAAGAAGAAAAAGTTATTTGACTTACCATTACACATCTTGTAGACATACGTCTGTATGAAGTTCATACAGATGCAGGTGATTATAAGGGTAAAGGCAATATCAGGTGTTATCACCAAATTCAAATAGACATTTAGATAAGGATTTACGTGTTCAAGGTTATACAACTGAAACCTGTGTGTAGCACATTGTATTCAGTATATACAAATGGCAAGATTTTACTGATGTATTTAAAGGACAAAATCAGAGCAATCCTTGGATTTGCTGCTCTTCCTGAAGTCAGAATTAAATAATTTTTTTCAATGCCCCATCTTGCTATTGCTCTTTTTTCAGCATGAAAACAATATATTAGGTACAGTAGATCCAAGTCCTGTGATTCTAAGCACATTTTTTTGTTTTAAACCAAGGTGATTAAGACTTTATTGAAGTAAAAGAGGACCAGATACCTTTTCCCTCATTTGCACTAAAAAACATTTGGCTTCTTTTTAAACCCTGTGGTTGATTCTTAACTCTGAAGTGAAAATGGGCAGGTGTAGTATCTTGGAACTGCATCAGTAATCTGAGCTCTTAGTGAAAGATGGTAAATCTGAAAGATGAAGACGATGAGTAAGATTTCTCTGGTGTCAGAGTAACTTCTGTAGTTTTTAAGGAAAATGAAAGAAAATTGACCAGTAGCCAAAGAATCACTAACTGTTGTAGTACTAAAGGCAGAGCAACTAGGCACATGGAAGAAGGAAGCCAAGTGAACAGAGGCAGTTTACAGGAAAGTTCAGGAGTGTAATTTTGGTTCTTGTGAATTGGATTTATTTTTCCTTTTTTTTACTTCAGCTTTGCAGCAGACCTAGAATCTTCATAAGCTAACACATTCATTTTTATTGATCTAAAAACATCCAATGATCTCCTGTACATTGAAAACAGGAAACAGAAGAAAAAGCAAACTGCATGTGATTTCTGAGAACTTGAGTCTTCACACCCAGATAATAACCTGAGCATGTAGAAGTCCCAGATCAGCTATTCCTGCCCTGGGATTAGCAGGTAAAATACAATTCTAAAATACTGTTCATAGTTTTAAGTCATAGTGAAGGTTTAATTTTTTGCATTCTTCAGTCAATTCAACAATAATTTTTGTGAGTCTCATCTTTTTACATAGAAAAACCTTTGCAAAGGTGACTACATCTGAAATCAGGCTCTTTAGTAATTACAGATAGATAGCACTGACAGCAGTGTCTTCTTTAAATTTTTTTAAGTGAGAAAATGGGGCATGTTAATGTCTCTGTATCCCCATAAGAAAATTAGTAACCTGGTTTAGCAACTAGTATCCAAGGGATTTTGTTGGTTGTGTGATGATATTAGCTGATGGAAGGAAGAATTTTGGATGAACTGACATGACTCAGAAGAAAATTGACCTTGAGACATTCTCTGGATTCCTTAAGAACTTATGGCCATACTCTGCTTCTGAAGTAGTTGTGAGTTCTACTTTGCTTTTATTAGCATATATTTGTATTCATTCCCTGACGTAATTTATACCATAGATTGTGTATGAATGGGTCTGAAGCACTCTCTACACTGTATACAAATTGTATTACGTGTTGTTGAAACACCGTATATTCTTAGAGTGACAAATATTTTTGCAAGGCCTGTAGTGCTACTTCAGTGCTTTTATTTTTAAATAATCTTCTGATGCTCCATTTTTTTCTGTCACTCTTTGCCATTTGGATATTCCTGGCTTAAAGAAGTACATCAGATTTGCACTGAATTATCTCCAGGAAGTAGTCTTGAGTTATGTCATGAAGAGATACAGCCTTCTGAGTTAAACTGAAAGTATGAGATGCTGCAATTTCAAAGGCATTTTTTGTTTTGAAGGTGCTTTGGGTTTTTTTTTCCAGGATAACCTCATGAAATCTAAGTTCTGCAAAGACTGGGGGGAAAAAGGGTCAGGGTTGTTTTGTCTTAATTTGCCCCAGGAAGTTGAATTGGGTTTAAACTGAATTTGTGGCTTCCAATGCAGTGGTAGAGACTTGATGTTAAAGTAGAATATCATCAATTTCATGTGAAGAAGAGATTTAGAAGAGGAAAGAATCAATTTTAGGTGGTACAATTTTAAATATGTTACTGTAGCTTGTTTTGTCCATACAGTGACTTTTCAAATCTCATTATACTGCTTCGAAAAAGTTCATTATGCAAACTGGAGATTGCCAGTAGCTGTGTCATTCAGTGATGGAAGTGATGAGGAAAAACCAAATCATTTGGTAGTATAGCCTCTTTAATAAAGACTTTTGAAGAAATCAAACTTTAAAATCAACTTCAGAGAAAGAAAGTACATGATATCCAAAAATCTGCATGGATAATAGAGAAGATTCCATCACTCTGTACTAAAAATAGTATTAGTGGTTAGATACCAGAAAGTTGGAGCAAATAAAGCATGAATATAATGGGATTTGTTACACAAGGTAAGTCTTGATCAACCAGATCTTTGACTTGGAAGTAATAAGTCAGAGGTAGAGAAGTTTCTTTTAAGTGTTTCACATCTCTTGTGAATTATAATTTTAGTTCATAGAATATGCCTCATTCAGTAACTTATCTTGGCTTTTTTACTTATCCTTTTAGACTGTATTCATAGCAGTATTTTCACAGTGAGGGTGACGGAACACTGGAACAGGCTGCCCAGAGATAGTGTGGAGTCTCTTTCTCTGGAGACATTCAAACCCCACCTCAACACCTTCAGTGTGACCTGGTCTAGGTGTTCCTGCTCCAGCAGGGGGATTCACTAGATGATCTCTAGACATCCCTTCTAATCCCTGACATGCTGTGATTCTGTGTTTACTGGTGCAACAGATACAAAAATTTAGCTGGTGTTCTTGATTTTTATAAGGGATAGAAGGAAGAACTTGTTGGGAAAGAAAATGAGAGATACTGCTTTCTAATATTTTAAGAGTGGGGGAACAGAAAGTCAAGGTTCCTGCTACATTATATTTTCATCCATCCCTTTGTTACTAGAAATTTCTCTGATTAGAGATTAGAAATTTTCTGCCTCTGCTTGAGGCAGTGACACGTTTTGGTTGTTAGTTAGTTGAGAGTTTTTACATATCTGTAAGATGCAGTAGCCTTAATATAATTTGCAAAAAGAGATGACAATTTAGAAAGCTATTTCAGATGTAGAACCCTAGTATCTTTAGTCTTTTTAGAAGATGGAACATGAATGATTTAAACACTGACAAGCTTTCTAAAAATGTTGTTCTTCAACTAAAAAGATGCTTCAACAAAGCATCTTATGTTTATTTGTAAATACATCTACTTGCAGATACCATTTAGGCCATTCCATTATCCAAGCACCCACCTTGAAAATTCACTCAGGCCCTTAAGCATGAAGTACTATAAATCAATCTCTTAGAAGCTATCAGGTATATTAATGGAAAGTTGCAATTTTTATCTCTTGGTGACCATGTCTTTTTTAAGGGAAAGAGGATCTGTAGTAAGGGAAGTTTACAGGGTACAAGTGTCTCCATTTGAGTCTGTATGTGCACTATATGCATTAATTATCTGTTCTGGGAAAAGGAGAATCTTTGTGAAAAATAATTTTTCCCTGATCTTTGACTTGCAGCATGTGCTGTAATCAAAGTGCTCCATGAACAAAATCTAATCACCATTGAAAATGAAATCCTGAGAATGCCTGAATTCATGAAATAAGTTGTAAATTATGAAATTTCCAGTTTCTTGTGCAAGTATGGAGTCTCTGATTTGCTCTTAACACAGTGGAGATCTGTAGGTTTATTTTTCTGTCTTTCCTTTTTTGTTTTAAGGGTAGACCTTTGCCTGCTCTGTTACAGGGGGAACCCTTGCTATCTTTGATGTAAAACAGGGTTTCAAACTGCCATCATTTTCTTCTGAGAATTATTGCCAGTGTTCCCACAAACCAAAGGCTGGCTTTGTGTGATGTGATGCATAGCCCCACTTCCCCTTGTTTTGAAGAAAATATATTAGGATGAATATTGAATTATTTACATCCATTGGAACAAAACACACTCACCCAAATGCCTGTGGTAGAGATTCTGAAAGGGGCTGAAGAAACCATCCCAGCAGATTGGTATTGTCTTGTTAAATGAGTACGGGTGTAACATGGTTCTTATTAGCTTGTCAAACCACAGTGGCTGTGTTTACATGAAAAATTTATGTTCCCTTGCCTTGCATCCACATGTGAATGTATTTGGCTTACATAAAACCTGAGCTCACCAGGCCTCTTGAAGCATTTCACAGGAGCACCAGACCAGACTTGTAGCATTCCACATCATTTGTGAACATAAGATAAAGCCGATTTCAAGATCAGAGCAAGAATGTCCCCTTTTAATCATGCTACATACACATGGAAATCAGTGGTGGAAGCCAGATGTATGAAAGAAGAACATTTTTCTCTGCTTTCTGCTTCCCTCAGGCATTCTTATCAATGACCCAAATGCTCAACTTCGTATCCAGAAGTTTTCCAGCATGTTGCTCTCATTTAATTTCCAGAATTTTTCTGCAAGATTTCTTCTCCTTTCAGTACTTTGCATTTCTTGTTCTTCGTGTAAGTTAATTGAATGTGATGCTGATGATGCAGAGGACAGGATGTTTCTTACACAAAATGTTTCTCCAAATAGAAGAGATCCATGGATGAGGGTTGTTGTCTGGCCTAAGGAGAATGGAAAAATATTTGGTTATGTGGGAGAAGCCTACAGCAGAGCAGTGTTTTAGCACAGAGGCAAAAAATTAGCATGCTTCCAAAATAACTGTGTCACTGGAAGAGTTAAGCAATATCAGGGAAAGATTAACAACAAGGCATAATTAGTGTAATTTTACTGGTAGATTAGGGAACATAAAGAAAACAAAAAACAATATAAGCAAGTGCAGTCATAAAATGTAAAAGGCTGCAAGTTACAGGAAATTACTTTTTCAGAAAAAGGTGAAAAGAGTAGGCATGGAAGGCAGTGGAGTCATACAGTTTTTTAAACTAGTTTTTCTGCTTCATGATAAAGACACTGGTACTTAGCTGGGCTTATCACAAGTACTAGAAAATTACCTGCCATTTGAGCAGTCATAATATTGTAAGCTAGATGTTGTTGAAAGCATGCCAGAAGATTGATAAGAAATTATAGGTATATAGTGCATATGTTTGTAAATATAGCTTGACACCACCTCAGAACAGTTACTCATATTATCCACTTTATGGATGGGTAATAAGAGAATGATCTCATGGATTTGTGATAAATATTCTGTTCAATGTGATTGTTGGGGAGATCTCCATCAGTAAAGCAGAATGGATTGTAAAAGGGCAGATGAGTTTCTTAAGAAATGCCAAGTACTGGGTAACACAGCACCCAGACTTCATTACAGACTTATTTCCAATGATCCTCACAATAAATAAATCCTCAATGCTTGCATTAGCTTATAGAGTCCTAGTGTTTCAGAGGAAAATGCTTACAGCATACAAGTGTTCTAGCCTTCTTTCTCTTGCTTATGCAGAAGTTTATAATTCCCAGCTTCTATCTTTGTGCTACACGTGAGCCATTTTTACTTGCTTTGAGACACTGCTTCAAGTCAGTACATTTTAACCCTGAAGCAGAAAGCCAAAACTTTTCTTTTTCTTATTACTTAGAAGATCCTCACTGTATTCATAGTTTAGGTGGTAATAAATGTATCTGCAAAGCTGATAATGCCATTAAAAATACACTTCTAAAGAACAGGAGGTTGAAAAGTAAATTTTCAGGTAATTGTTCTTCTTACTGAGATCCATACTGATGACAATCACTGTAGTTTAGACCAGATGATCTTTCTCCTGGCGCCTTATATAATTTCCTTAATCTTTACTTACTGCTTTTCTAAATTCTTTGGAAGTAAAAATAAAAAAAGGCTGCATAGTGTTCTCTTTCTTTTCTTATCTGCCCATGTTGCTTATCTTATCTATACCTTTTTTGTTCAGTGATGTTTGCTTCTGCTCCATTTGCCTGGATTTCTTTCCTACAACATTTTCTGACTGTTTGGAGAGGGTTTTGGCTGTTACTTCCTCATTGCACTTAACTTTTCTATGACTTTTCTTCTCTAAGATTTCTCCAAAATGTGCTGTGTAATGTGAGATACTGGCCTATGAAACTTCTTTGGGATAGGATTCCTTGCCATTTTGTTTAAACTGTGAAGCATATAACAAGTTGCTAGAAGAAGGTCGTCTTATAACTGTTTTCTTTAAATACTGCTGTGCTGATAGAGAATATCTCTAACTAATATATTTGAGGATGGGGGAGCAACAGAACTACTTTTCTGAGATCATAATAAGCATCTTTATATTCTGGTTTTATGCAATTTTAATGGATTCTCATTATTTGCCCAAAATGACTGTATTCCATTTACAACATACCTCGGTATTGAGTTCTTTTTGTGAAAAAAACTGAGGGGGATATAAATGCTGTGACTTGCAACACAAAAGCATCCCTTGTCAGAATTTTTGAGCCTTACAGGGGAAAAACACCCTTTTTATAGCTTGTGGAACTTCGCATATTCTGTTTTTTAACTTTTTGATACTATGTTATAAGAAATAATTTTGTATTTATCTCTGTGTAAGGGTTTTTAATCAGGTTGAAATATATTGTTTTCATATATCTGCTTTGGTTTTACATTGTCAGAATGTATAAGTGACCAAAATTTCTGTTGTGCAGGTCTTATAGAGTGGTGTTGGTGACAAGAGTTAAGTGTCCCATCAGCTGGGATAAAACATAGAATCATAGAATGGTTTGGGGTGGAAAGGACCTTAATCTAGTTCCAACCTACCCTGCCATTGGCAGGGACACCTCCCACCAGCCAGGCTGCTCAGTGCCTCATCCAGCCTGGCCTTAAACACCTCCTGGGAGGGAGGGAGCATCCACAGCCTCTCTGGGCAACCTGTTCCAGTGTCTCACCACCTCACAGTAAAAAACATCTTTCTTATCTTCAGCCTATATCTCCCTTCTTCCAATTTGCATCCATTACTCCTAGTCTTGCCATCCTGTACAAGCTCTAAATCTCCTCGCATTATTTGGTTTTTTCAGAGATCTGTGGAGGGTGGAGAGCTCCTTTGTCCACCACTGTCAGTGTGGAACAATTTTCACTCATTCCACACATCAGTGGAAATCTCTCAATTCCCCTTCTGCAGAGCCATTCTGCATATAAAGACCTGTTAATTGAAGGAAAAATCCCTGTAGCCCAAATTTATCCAATACAGAGGAAATAGTAGTGTTTTCAGACTTTTATACTAGCAAGTATCAGTAAGAAAAGCTTTATATTGCAAGAGTATGTGTTTTCTTACATTCCTGTTCTACTTTTAGCCAGGAAGGGGAAGAATATTCAAATTTAATTACTGAGTTAGCTATCTCTTCATTTCATGCTTCTTGGATGGTTTTATTCTCTTCCAGGAGGAACAGAATCCTGGGGACAAAGCTCCTATCTCCCTGAATCTTTTAATATTGGTTGATGCCTGGCAGAATCTAGAATCTGTGGAGTTAATGTGAATCTTTCCTTGGTCTAGTCACTTTGTTTGAAATGGGAAATGCATTATAGAAAACAGCACTGTTTGGACAACTTTACCTGCAGAGAAGTTGGAATAATCCTAACAAAAGAGTATTCATTAGCACTTACAGATTACTTCATCCCACAGCTCTTAGACTGTTCTATGGATGTTAATTAACTTCAGCATACTTCACTTCAGCATCTGAACGTTATAGGTGGGCAAGCAGAGAAGCAGACTGGTTGTAATAACTTGCTAGAACATATGAAGTCAGCAGAAGAGCTGTAAATAAAGCTTAGCCAGTCTGACTTGCAGTTTTCTCCAAGTCTGTGAAACTGAATTACATTTTGGGTTTAGTATTTGCATTCTGCAGTGATTATTTCATGGTTTTTTTCCCTGTCACTACTCAGGAGGAGCTAGAATCATAGAAGGGTTTGAGTTGGAAGGGACCTTAAAGATCATCTAATTACAACTCCTCTGCTACAGGCAGGGAAACCTTCCACTAGTTCAGGTTACTCAGTGCCTTGTCCAGCCCGGCCTTAAACACCTCCAGGGAGGGGGCACCCACAGCCTCTCTGGATAACCTGTACCAGTGTCTCACCACCTTCACCATAAAGAATTTCTTTCTTGTATCTAGCCATAATCTCCCTTCTTCCAATATACATCCATAACAGTGGTGCTCCAGCCCTTTGATCATCTTTGTGGCCCTCAGAGGTATTTACCCTGAACCTTTAGTGGGTCAAGAAAAAAAAGATGGCACTCTTTCATCTGTAACGTCCAGGTTTTAAGTCTGAGTTTGACCAAGATTCTTTCTCCAAATAAGTATATTTGACATAGTTTTCACTCTAGGTCTATTTGAGATTGTTGGTATTTTTTTCTCCTGTACACTCAACAGTGTAGATGCTTCAGATTTTATCTGGTAGCTGAAAATGTGCATTCCCTTTTTACTGATGTTGAAGTAAAAATAATTTTAAGTAAAATCTATTTCTTTAAAAACAGGATTGAAGCTTTTTCTGAACACTCTTTATGCTAATTATGTTTATTTTGAATATATGTTTATTTTGAATAAGAGTATTACTAGAAAGGAAAGGAAACACTTTCACAAACCTAGACTGACCAATTTTTCAGTAACAAGAGTAATGTTCTGGTATTTTACAGTTAAGCTCTGTATTGCTGATGGAAGCACTTCCCCAAGGCTTCTCCCAAGCACCCCATTATTTATGTGATAGGGGGGATTTGGTTATGGTGGATCAAGTCTGAAAAATAGTGACCTGACAGCAAATCTGGGATCATGGTTGGCAAGCCAGCTTTTGTGGTCACGTGCTTTTATTTGATGTGGTTCCTCATGTCTCCTGTGCCAAATGGTGTAATGCACTGAAGTGATGAAACTGCAAAAGAAAAAAAAAAAAGTCAACTATTTACTTCAGCAACAAAGGAGAAAGAGGAGATCAAAGAGGAATTAAAAAAAAAAAAAAAGGCAAAAAGAAGGGAATTTCTTTCCAAGTGCTTCAGACTATTCTTGCTTTTATAGACTTCATGAGTAACAAACCCTTTAAATGTTTGTGTAGGTCTGCAATGTGCTTTGGTTTCAAAACAAGGCAGGTGAAAACTTAGAGAGTTAAGAAGGGTGTATCCTGTTAAAAGCAAGGGCTGTAGTCTGTAAAGTCTAAAGTCTACTTTCCATCACTAGTGCAGAGATTTGAACAAGTTTTAACATTGACCCTGCTGAGGGTGAAGCTCTGAGTTATTTTACACAGATACAAAGAATCTTCCCATGCAGAGGCAGGTTTTTTGTTTGTTTACATTTTCATAGCTAGACAAATTTTGAACTGTATCATTCACAGTGATTGAAGTTGTCATTTCCCTATTTTATGTGGGTTTTGGAGAAAGAATACTCTGGATTAGGAGCACAGTTGAGTGCAATCGGTATTATGTACCGCTTTCTTTTTGTATAAAGCTCCTTGTTGCTACATTCATACCGTATTGAGGGATAAGTATGATTCTTCTTACAGTACTTGACCTCCTTCCCAAATACACCTTTTTTACTCTTTCTGCCCTTGGAGCACAAAAACGTGTCATTGTGCAAGGTAGGTCCTTTGAAGATCATGAAACTTTCTTTTCATTGTAATACTTCTTTTAAAGAAAAACCTTATGCAATTTTGGGAGGCAGGGAATAGTGACCAGTAAAGGGGAATAAAAAGAGATACATATATATATGTTTTGCATGAGCAAAACACAGACAGTACTGTGTATGTACTCATACTGCAGCACTGTAACATGCTTTAGCGTGTAACTTCATAGAATGGGATTTTTTTTATTCTTTTGGGACCTTATAAGATGTAGGGGGGAGTTTGAAGTGATCCTAAGCATTCAGATTCTCCTCAGAAGCTTCTAGTAATGCAGAGAAACCTGCATTTTTCTGCTCCAAGGGAGGGGAGGCAAAATGGACCACAGGGAAGAGGTGAGGTGAATGAAATGAGTTTAGGGGAACAAGACTGGCCCAACAGCATGGTGAGGATTGTAGGGATGGGAGTATAAGAGTCTTCATTCCCCCAGGTCTGACTTGCCAAACCAACCACCTGGTCTTTTGGAAACGCAGTTTGTCCTTCTTTTGTGAAGTGATGTTTTTAGGAAAGGGAAATAACTGGTTTTACACATAAATACTCAAGAACAAAACCAGTCGCTTCTGCAAACTGATGCATTAATGCTAATGCTCTGCGTATTTTTTTAAAAAAAGAATATTTTCTTCAGAAAGACATTTTAATATAATTACAAGCTATCAAGAAATGGGAAGGAATGCTGTATTTTGTATGTGGGCCTGAATAAAGAGACCCATTGAGAGACAGACAGAGCAGGTCACTTGGAACACACCAGTCAACAGCAGAAATGTAAATGTACTCCCGCGACACAATCTGCACTCGTATTTCAGCACATTGCAGAACAAAAATGCTATTAAGGCAGGCTGACTGCTGCTCTTGTTGAATTCACTATTGAGTTCCTCACAAAATCTGTTTAATCAATAGTTTGTGGATCAGAGCTGCATCTTAGTCTCTGCATTCCAATGTGTTCATGCGGACTTAGGTAGATCTGCCATCTGTTTCTCTTCAACCAGTATCTGTCCTAATGAAACAGCATCTGCTGCAACTCTTACCTTGTGACTTGTGGTAAATTCTAGAAAGCGGCACTTAGAATATGTTAGAATTTTAGCCTCTAAAAAGTAGCAGGTTACTGTAAAAAATCGTGTGAAAATCAAACACAGTTTGGTTGATTGTGTTGAAACTAGAGTTACTCCAACATCTCCATGGAGTAACAATATTAATTAAATGGTTTGTGTTTAAAAACAAAATAACTTCCTCATCATATCTCTTGATGGGGTTTTGTTTGATTTTTTTTTTTATTTAGTTTTTGTCACCTTGCTGTCACCAAACCTGATTGTATCTTGTTATGATTAGTTTTATTCCTGAATATGAAAATATGTTTTATTTGTAAGGACTGTGTAACAGTGATACCAAGAAGGGAAAATTTTCTCCATTTTACATGTATTTCTTACACCTTTTGCAGTTCCTTCTTCTTTGACATTGAGTAAAGTACTTCTTTCTTTAACTGCAAGTTTATTAGAGGGTCTGAGGAATTACTACAGCTTCTTGCCCTGTCTTATGATTGTGGGGTACTGCAAATGTGTTCCTATGGCATGACAGAGAGAGTGTAGCATAGTCAAATCTCAAAACTCTGAGGAATAGCTTCCTTGCAATTATAAAAATAAAACATAAATATCAGTTTCATAAGACAGATGAACCTTAATTGCTGAATGCTTATAGAAAGTTTTGAGATGGTCAGGGACAAGGTCCTGTGCAAATGCAATATTGTATTAAAATATTTAGTAAGCATATTCTCTGGCATAGTAGAGGGAACAAAGATGCCTGTCCAGTTTTTATTTTCCCTGCCTGTAATTATTCCTGCAGAACATAATTTATATATTGTACAGTTTTATTCTGTTTTCAGAGGATAATCATACTAGAAAGTCCAGCCTTCTTTCAGTGAAGAGACCTATTTCTGAGAAACCACGCCTTATAGTAGTCTGGTTTTCATTTGGGAAGGGTTGATTCCCATTAGTGTCAACAAGTTTTTATAGATTGACTACTTTCAGGATATGGATACAGGTAAAATGGATACAGGTCTTATTCACAAACTGTAGTGATTCAGTCAGAAAGGTACATTGGGAGTTGATGATACTCAACTCCCATGGAAGTTTTATTGCATGGGAAATCTGTCAGAGATTGCTCCTAATTTCAAGCATGCTATTGAGAGGAGCCTGTTGTAGTCATCTGAGTGTCTCCAGTGGAACCTCCATGCTGAGGAGGAACTTGGACTTGGTTGCAAATGAGACAAGGCAGGATGCAAAATGGACAGTATCATTTGCTCTGTGTATGAGACTGGAGGCTTTTATGGCTCTATTTGCATAAACATTTAAGGAGTTTAATAAACTAAGAGCCAGGGATTAAAATAAGGTTCACAACCCACTTGTAAAATAGCAGGAAGGACAAGTCTTTCATTCTCCAACATTAAAGACTGATGGACCCAGTATACTTTCAGTTTCCTGAGAGTAAACTACTGTTTCATAACTGCTTCCAGCTTAGTAATAATCTAATAGCCATACTTCGCTGTTTTAAACATGCACAAATAGCAAACTTACCTTCCCATCTGAGTAGTTTTAGTAAAGAGGTAGCAACAAGGAAATGGATTTCTGTTAAACAGAAGAAAGTAATCCTATTGGAGTCTTACTTGTGCTGGAAAAGTTTGGTTTTTTTTTTCTTGTGTTGCTGTGGGGAACTCAAGGCTTTTTTCTTTCATCATTGCATATGCAAAATCCAGACCTGAGGAACTGTTCCATGTGGTGAACAGTCTGCTGAACCCAGACTGTTTTGCCTGAGTAGCAGATTTCCATATACCTCATTATGAATTTGGGTTTTTTTTGATTCATGTAGGCTCTGTTCCTTCAAAGGGATGTACAATTGAAGACCTTTGTACCTACGAAAGTGATAACTTATCAAGTATTGAGGAAAATAACAAGGGCAGGTCCTGTTGAAGAATAGGAGCTTTATTTTGTGAAGAGGAACCTTCTTTCCAAACAGTTTAATCTTTCATGAAAACAGGAGGCCACAAAGTAATTTAGCTTTTGAAGCTTTTTAGTTTTAGCCAGTGAGGTTCTAGGTGTTTGGAGAATGATGTAAGCCATAGTATGCAATGCAAACTCACATCCCTTTTGATTGGTAAAAGACTTTAAGAAAGATTTAGGTCAATACTGCTGAAATAAAGTAACATGGACTTTAACTGGTTGTTGCCTTATGCAATCTGATTTAAATAAAAAGTGCTGGATCCTTCCACACCAGAGTAGCCATTTGCCTCAGCAACAGTAAGCATGCTTCAGTCTTCCTTCCTGTGGTAAGGGCAATTGATTAAGGTGCTTAAATACTGACACAGGGTGCTAAATCATGTCATCTTGACTCTATTTATTTCCAGGAAGGATTGGAACAGATGATCATTTAGGTCTGATATCTGTGCTATGCTATTGTTCCTGGTATTCCTCCTGATAATGAAATACATCTACCAAATTGCTTTATTTCTGTAGATTCCTGCCATTGAGATTTCCAGTCTGTGCATGGACAGACAGTTAATGTCTTCATTTGTATTTTTGCCTTCTGGAGATTAATGAATTCATTGAATCAGAGTGTATAATAGTATACCAACATAGATTGGACAGAGCTTCTGGAGGTTATCTGTCTACACCCCATCTCAAGGCAAGGCCAGCTAAAATCAGGTTGCTTGTGGCAGTTGTTCAGCTGATCTTTAAGCACCTCTGAGGACTGAAGTTCCTCAACCCCTCTGGGCCTGTCTTCCAGTATTTGATTACTCCTATTGTGAAAACATTTTTCCTAATAGCTAACCAGAACTTCTTTGTTGCGACATGTCTGCAGTGCCTTTTGTCCATTCACTGTGCACTTCCAAGAAGACTCTGGCTCCATCTTCTCTGTATTTTTCCATTAGATTATTGTGAGGCATCAACATGCCTGTAATAGCAATATACCTTCAGTTCTCCTCTTCAATATTCCCCCCTCTCCAACCTTCTCTTAAGAGCATCCCCCATTACGTTATATACCTAACTATCTTTATGACTTGTTCTAGTAGATTAACACCTGCCTTGTTTTGGAAGGCCCAAAATCCAATAGTATGCCTGATGTGTATCTGACCTTCTATTAATCTTCAGTCCTAATTATTTTGATTATTAGCTGGCTTAACTAATGGTGGCAATTTAAATAATTCAAGATTCAAAGTCCTCTCCTCCAGCTATAAGAAGATAATCTTAACTACAGTGCTCCTTGCCTTGCTGATGAGGGCTGAGAAATAGAAGTTTACAACAAAAAAACTATTTCCTCCAAGGATGCTTTGCATTAGTGTTACTCTTGATTAAAGATGTTCAATTACACTGGATTGTGGTATAACCTGTTTTTATAGATGATATCATTTGATATTTTATATCAGCACAGCATAAAATTCACTTCCTCAATCATAGTCCTCTGACTTTAAGCACAGGGAAGGAGGACAATGTAGAAATAAGTTTTAAATGCCAGAAACTGTACATGTAATGTACTATTAACTGCTGTTTCTAGTGCACTTGGAGGATCATCTGCCCTTCACATCCCAGCCTTTCCTGGTGGAGGTTGTCTCATTGACTATGTGCCCCAAGTGTGCCAGCTGCTAACAAACAAGGTAAGGTAGTAAAAAACTCAGTTTTCCATTCCTTTGTATGTTGTGCAGTATTGCAGTAACACACTATAGCTTTCCCATAGACATAGGTTTTCTTCCTCAAGGTAGACCAGGTGGGCCATGCTTAAAGTGAACTACTCAAGGAATACCTCTTGATAAGAGCTAAGCACCTAAACAGAACATTAAATATAATGACACTTTTAGAGAAACAAGATTGTTTGGGATGTGATCTTGGAGTGGATTTTTCTTTGTGTGACATATTATGACTTAAAATAGAATGCTATTTTATACTACAGGGCTACATTGCAGCATAATATTTTTCAAGGAAGTATAAATGTGTAGTTTGTGTATTATTTTTCAGTGAGAAGATATCTAAGTACTCATACTATAGTAGTAATCACTGCAGGCTTTGAGTGCTTTCAATGATTTTCTTCTCAGATGTTTCATCCAAGTGAACTGAATCAGCAACCTATGTAAGTGTTTATGCTGTAATAGCTACTTAAAGTTGCTGAAAAGGTTTGGCTCTGGTTGACTTTTTAAAGAAAAAAAAAGAGTGTGTAATTTTCATCTCAGAATCTACCTATTACAGACCTCTTGTTTATATTTTTATATTATTTTTCCCTTTCTTTATCCCAACAAGGAAAATAATTTTATCTCTTACTGAAAGTTCTTCAAAATGTGTTTCCATAATTATATTGGAATCTATCTTTAGAGTTGTTTTTGTTGTGGTTTTCTGTTTAAAATTGCTTTCTGTTTTTTAAATCTGCATGTATACAGGACTGGTTTTATCCTTTCTTAAACAAAGTCCCTTAAGCAAACTTATCACATGTTTTCCTTTTCCCAAAATAACATTGCAGATCTCAAAAAGCCTTCAAAATAATTATAGTTCTTTATAAAATGAAGTAAGTCTCAATTAACAAATAGACTTTAACTTTAAGGGGGTGCATCACAGCTCTCAGCAATAATTCCATTGAGGCTTTTTCAGAAAATGTAGGAGAGTGTTTGCCAGCCAAGGAACTGTAGTATTACCATAGACAAGATATTCTTCCTGTTCTTTTTATACTTGATGGGGAAAAAAGGCTTTTGAAATGTTACTTTTTGTTCTGAAAGGCAAGAAGATTTGTGTAGGGAATAATATATGAAACTACACCATACGTACTTGAAAGAACCAGTTGTAAACCAGGTGTTCTCCCAAGCTGACTACACACATGTTGTTTCTGTTACGGGTCAAACCCTGTTCACACTCTTCTGCTAAGTAATCCTATTCAAATCAGTACATGATGTGGAGGAATTTTTTTTTAAGTCTTCCAAGTTTAGCATTGTTGGATTATGTCTGTGCCAAGATGGAAGTCTTTCAAAACCCAGAATGCCTCAGAAATTGATGCTCGCAGTTGAGTAGGTGGCTCCCTGAGTCAGCACAAAATCACCAAGATGTTAGTCCTAAGAAGATGATGTTTGAAGCAACAGCCTTCAGAAAACACACGAGACCAGTTGCGAAATAAGTATTCTTTGTTTGGCTTTGCTTTTATAACCAAAATGTTATTTTGACACTTAACCAACTGTCCGTTCAGCTAATTATGGTTTGCCTATCACAGTTTACTTCTCAAACTTTAGCTGTGGGTTTCTTCACTCTTTTATCATGTGCAGTTAAGCAGCACTTTCATATATTGTGAAAGACTGAGTTTCCCTCAAAAGCGAGTGAAAGGATTGCTTTGCAAGGTTTTCCATATACAAGATCCACTGCTTGTCTTAAAGACATTTTCACATTCTTTAGGGACAACATGCAAGCTAAATGTAGGAGTCAGAACTACTTCTATGTCAAACATAAACCTTCCTGAGTGAGGAATATGTGACAAATTGGGAGCACTGGCACTTTTTTGCTCTTTTTATAGCTCTGGATTTTTTTGTTTCTTTCTTTTTTAAGGTACAATATGTTATTCAGGGATACCATAAGAGAAGAGAGTATATTGCAGCTTTCCTGAGTCACTTTGGAACGTAAGTTGGGTTTTTTTGATGCATTATTTTCTGTAGCATGGGGGAAAGTGATGTTTTCTGCACATGTTTTCTGGTTGTGTGTCTGGGGTAAGATCAGATCTGGTAACTTTTTCACAGTATGATGTATATATATTGTCTCTCTGAAATGAGGTTCAGTCTTACTTCACTTCTCTGTGCCAGTTGCCAACCTGATTTTACTAGAAAATAGCTGTTGATGGGAAAAGGGCAGCAGGGATTTCCTTCATGCAAAAGAAATGTGCTCATTTCTGAATAAATTACTCTAGGGACCTTACTGTAATAGACAGTGACTGAAGTGGGAGGACAGGGAAGTGGATACAATTCCAAGAGTTGCAGAAGCACAATTCCAAGAGTTGCAGAAGCACAAACCACTGCTTAGCATGAAGGCTGTTCCTGCTGCTGAGCAGTATCCCGTCTCCAAAGAGACATGCTGAATTCCTGGAGTTCAAAGGTCCATGGCTGTGGAATTACGACACACTAACTTCACAGATCATGTGTGAAGGGTAAGCATTCTGGATTCCCACCTAAATCCTGACTTCATCAAGAATCCAGAAGCTGCTACAACAGTGACAAGCAGTGCTTTAATTCATTGTGAGGAGAGGATTTCTGCTTCCAACTGGTGATGCTGAAAACCTCGGGTTTCTCAGGTTAGGAGCAGGAAGACATTCTAGCGTGCTCTTTAATTTTGTGCAACTCCAGATGGATAACAATTAATTGAATTGGTCTTGTGAGTAGATGGAGTTGATGCTCAGTCCTTATGAAGACAAGACACTTCTTCTGACAAAACTACAGTACAGAAATGGCCCAGATGTGGCTAGGAGTTGATTTCACTTATGAAGTGGTTCACACATCCTGATACTACAACAGTCTTGAACTGCTGAGTTTCAACCTGTGAAACTTTTGATTTATCCACAAGTCTTTTTTGTATGCCCTCATGATTTGCTTTTTTTTATATATACTTTTTGAATTTTTAAATTTAAATTCTTGTCAGTCTGGACATTTTTAGTTTTACCTTGTCACTAAAGAATCCATAAACTAATCAATTTACACTGCAGACGCATTAGCAGGTCTCCTTTCATTTTAAATTATGTTTATAAAAACTGAACATATCCTTTTTTCAGGAAAGAAACTGAAAAACCACAATATAAATTAGGAGATTATTAAGATTTAAAGTTTAATTTAATTTTTGCACAGCTATAAATTTGTAACTGTTAATAAATAAAGCAAATACTGTACATTTCTGAACAAATAAGTACCAGTCCCTGTAATACAGAATTTACATTTTTATTGATCAGTACTGAAATGAATGGTGGTTAAAAATTGTATTTTTGTTTTTGTTTTTTTTGCTGGTAGTGGTGTGGTGGAATATGATGCAGAAGGTTTCACAAAGCTTACTCTGTTGCTGATGTGGAAAGATTTTTGCTTCCTCGTTCACAGTGAGTAACTCTTTGCCTCAGGCATAAATGTCTGTCCTCTCGAAGATACAAGTTCAAAAGGGAAAAAATACAATTACAGGAAACAATTTAAATGTTTTAGCTATTTTTATCCAGTGCTTAATGTATTTTTGATGTGGCCATGACACTTTGGGAACACAAAGGAGAGAGGATCCTCACTGATAGGGTGCTGTCTGCCTTGCAGAACACCAAAAAGCATCCTGAGAAGTTTTTTCTGGTAATTTTGAATTTGATGATTTGTAACTTGTCCTTTCAGAAGTGTCAATACTGAGGACTGATACTATGCAGAACTTGTAAATACCTAAAATCTTGTATAATTGGCAGGAATTAATGCAGTAATAGTAACAGTAAAGACACTTTTTCATGGAGTGAGAAATAATACCATAGTGTGTTTAGGAGACAAAAGTTATTCCTAGACTGAAGCTGTGTAGGCAAAACTAAGAGTTTGCTGCAGTATATGGCTAGTTTTGCTGTCATTTGGAATTTTTCAAACAGCATTGTATTACTTTTGAAAAGACATTCTTAATTAAATATTTAGGAAATACAGCATTATCAATTAGCCAGTGTGATTTCATTACTGCCTTATACTTGTTAAGCAGCAGGTATTATTGTTCCCTATTGTAAGGCAAATTTCACAGGTATCAAAGATATTTTGGTGTGGGGGAATTCAGTCACGTTGCACTTCACTTTTGATTGTTAGGGCAGCTGCAGCGTTGGTGGTTGTTAGCTCTCCTAGCACTGGAATATTTCAGGTTGCTTCATTTTGGATGGTGGGCTAGCTAATGATGGCTAAATTACGTCACAGAAATTTGTCCTAGAATTTTTAAAGCAAGAAGTGGGAATTGCCATTGTTCTGAGATGCCTTTCATGCAGTGCTGCAGTGAAGATCATAAAAAATCATCTTGCTGATCCCTTTCTCCATATCACCTAAGATTTCCAGACCATAATGACTGTGAGAAAACTCAAACCTGAAATTAAAAATAGAATTGATGTTTTTTGAAAAGTTGTCTTTACTAGATCTTTACTTACTCTTCAACTATAACTGAGAACTGCTTGCTGGGTGATTAGTTTTCTGTAAGATGTTGCTTCTTGATATGCAACCTTCTTGAAGATTTCCCATCTTTCTTACTCCCCAGTACTCTTGGCTGAGTTTTATCAGTGTTAAAATTCCTGTGTATTTGCTTTTTGCCTTGGGATAATATAACTTAATAGAGTTGAAGCAGTTAGATTTCAGAGGAATCAAAATTCAAATTTCTTTTAAATAACAGAGTAGGTTTTAACTGTGAATATTCAGTGTGCTCAATTTAACAGGCATGAAAGCTGCAATTATAACTGAACACTTTATCACTATGTATTAACCCCGTGGCCTTAGAAATCATACAGTGGTTTAGCTGTGTCTGCCATTGCATCATTCCCCTGTTGAACCATCCACTGCAAAAACATTTCTGTTCCATGCACCAAAGGATATTGCAGTGAAAGGACTGAAACCTGCACTTCATTTCCTGAGTGAAGTAATGTAGGCTTTCATCTCTTAACCACTGGCATAACTATGTATATTATGGTTGAATATTTAGCAAGCATCTAATAAAATGTCTGGGAGAGATAGCCCTAAGTTCATATCTGTTCTACTTTATGTATTTACTCTGAAAAAGTGTTCAGAGGAGAATAAATAGTCAACACACAGCAAGCACTCTGGCAAATCTAATGAAAGAAACCAAAGTAAATCTTAATGCCATTTCAGTTTTGGTTAAAATTTTATGTTTAATTGAGACTGCAAAATATATAAACCCTACTGTGAGTTGTATTTCCTTAAAATTACTTGTTTGGAGATTTCAAAATTAATTTTGGGGTCTTCTTGCAACTATTTGCATTCAAAGTTACAAACTTGTTTGGAAACTATAAAGCAAATGCTGTAGAAGTAAAGTGAAATTACTCAGAGTAATTTTATTGAGATAACTGAATTAAGAATAAGAGAAAGAGGAAAGTAACTCTGTGTTGCCAAAGCCCAGTAACCTCTGAAGAATTTCACTTGGTAAAAATAAAATTACTTGTGCAGTAGTTGAAGAATGAGGGGCAAAGTTTACCTGCTCTTCCTTAAATCACAGAAGAGCTACCTAATTGCAAACTTCATCATTAGATTAATGTAGCTGCTGAAGTTATATTAGATCAAAGAGCTGTCAAAGGGACTGTTGCTTTAGTGATTTAGTTTTAAAATCTGATGGAGTGCTTTCAAATACATGACAGGAGAAATAAACATTAAGAGAAGTTCATGCATCCGTGTGGAAAAGGAAATCATTAATCAGGCTGAGTGCTTTTGATATTTATACTGTCTCTATACGAAGCTTTATAAGTAAACTTCAATATAGTCCTGTTTTCTTTCTCTTCTTGTTTATAAGTCAGCTAGGAATAGTTTTTGGAGACATATTTCTTCATATTCTTGTCCCTACATACAGTCTGTGTATTTATACCATGTATAAATATAAACACAAGTTACATTATCTCTGCACAGTTAAGAATTAAGTAGCCTTATTGGTATGAACACAGCAATAGGACACCAAAGTAACCTCCACAATCAGGCTTTTTCATGGATTAGTTTTTATTTTACAAGATTTTTAGGTAACCAGCACAAACACTATTGACAGATGTTGGATCAGTAGCGATAACAAATGAAACAGTGCTTGTGTTAGTCGTTATTTGTTTAAGATCCCTTGAAAAGGACTGGTATTAAATTTGAAAGGTTTTTTTTCATCGAACAATATTTCAGGAGATGAAGAATTTTAGAAGCTGCCTGCAGTTGTGTCTCAAGGTTCCTGTGGGACCTCAGGCTTAGGTTAAGTTGGTGGGAACCCTTGCTATCACTGCCCTTGGCTGACTGTAAGGATTTCAGCTTCTGTGATGAATACCAGTGGACCCAGGAGGTCCAAAGTGTTGGTCATGTAAAGGCTAAAGTTTAATGAGATTTCTTGACATGAAGGTGCCAACTGAAGTAGCTTTTTGTCCTCTCTCTTACATACCTGTGCAGTTATGTGGCTACCTCTGTCAGAGAAAGAAATAGGCAGCATCTCAGCAAGAAGGAAGTTTTTTTGCAGGAGAGAGAAGCAAACGAGGGGTTGTAGGAGGTTATATCTATGAGTATCAGGCTTTGGGTGAAAACCTGCTTCTGGATTCAGGAGTATTTGGTGGAAATCATCAATACCAGCTTATTCTTGTTTGAATGTTGCTATCTGTGCTTGTTTGTCAGCAGAGCAGTCAACTTCTGTGGTTGGAATTGATGGCCTGAGCTAAACAACCAGGGTTCACTCACATTAACCTCTTTGGATATGGATTAGCATATTTTCCCACAGTTTCAAAAAGCAGCTCGGAAAATAAAGACACAAAACAAAGAATTTTTGGTAACTATGTTTGTCAGATGGAGCTTGGGAGGAGGGAAAAAAAAAAGGACATTTTGGGAAATAGCAATGATAGCTGGGGAGGCAAGTTTACACTGCTGTGCAAAGAAAATGCAGTTTATTCCAGCAGAGAAAGAGGACTGTGTGCCCACTCACTAAAAATAAACAAAATCATGTTGACAAAGTAATTTGTTCTATCATTTCTCTTCCTGAGCAGTAGTAACACATTAGGCTTCAGATATTGTTCAGATCACTCAGTGGAGCAACAATAATTCATAGAATTCAGGATGTTGTTAATTTATCAGGAATCTAGGTTACTTTTAGGTGTTAGCTCCTCTTTAAAAGAGGTTGCCCAACCTCTGGAATGTCAATAGAACAGAGCTAATGAGCATTCATCAGCCTCTTCATCTATTCCTCTTGGACTTGTTTAAAGTTAGACTTTGTGGTATTAAATGGCTGGCATGGAGGTTTGCTGAAGGCACAAATGAAAGATGCGTCCTAGATTAATATGTGTCAGATCACTTAGTGTTTGCTGTTGAGAGCTTATGTGAGAAGGCAAAAGTATTTTCTTTCATCTAGGGTTGTACTTGCCACTCTTTTTGAAATTGTTGCTGGAGATTCCTGTTTGAAACATCACATCACATGAAAATGTGTAAGAAGTATTTGTTTATCTGGGCAATCTGGAACTCAGAAGTCCATTTTGTGAAAACATTCTCATAATACCTCAGTAAACCTTTATCTGCATCTAGGTTTGTCTATATAACCCTTTGTTATATAGGACTTGCAGCTCTTGTTAAATGTAAATGGTCTTTGTTGATTCAATTTGGTATTTAATAGAATATAGTATCAGAATCATAGAATAGTTTGGTTTGGAAGGGACCTTAAAGATCATGGGGTTCCAACCCTGCCATAGGCAGAGTCACCTCCCACTAGATCAGGTTGCTCAGTACCTTTTCCAGCCTGACCTTAAACATTTCCAGAGAAGGGGCATCCACAACCTCTCTAGGCAACCTGTTCCAGTGTTTGACCACCCTCACCATAGCCTGAATCTACCCTCTTCCAATTTACATCCATTATTCCTAGTCCTTCCATCACATATCCTAATGTCTTCTGTGTTCTCCTGGAGTTTGAAAACAGCTGAGTGGATCAGTAGTTTTAGAGATTATATTTTTTTACTTTCTGTAATGGAAAACCAAAAGGTATGCTCAGACAAACCTTCCAGAAGGTGAAAATAAGACAGCCTTCAAGAGCTGCTGTTCTTCATCAGTAACAGTGCCTGCCAGTTATCACAATTCACACTTAAAATTCCAGGGTGAAAGGCTTTGGAGGAAATTAAGATTGCACTGGTTTTGCTTCTTCAGGAAGATTAGCCTGATTATGAAAGAGAAGCATCTGCAAGAGAAGGTAGGGAAAAAGGTCTGGCACTTTCCCAAAACATGGCCAAGTGTTCAGTGGAATTTTTAATTAAGATAGCTTCTGTGGGCTTTTATCTGATGAGATGTTTTGGCTTCCTTATACAGTGCTTTTCATTTTATTGTTCTCATTAATGGCAAACAGGAACTTCTGACTGTGAAAACCAAGGGAGAAGGAAAGATAGAACTTGACAGTGTGGATAACAAGGTATATGAGAATGGGGTGATGTCTGGTAGCAGTAGGAAAGTAAAATGTCAGAACTGTGAAGCAAAATACGTACTGCTGGAGTGTAGTGTAACTTCAATTCTGATCAATAAGGTCTGCGAGGATTGTATACGGCTGTGATTTCATCCTTAAATGAGAAACTGGAGCTTAACAAAGCCCCAGTGATGTAAAACTAGGTATCAGAAGTCAAAAGCCATTTGGATCTTACGGCTGGGAGTATTTTTTTCACTGTTCAGTAAGCAGGTAAGTGTCTGTCATGAGGTCATCTCTGGTCTTCTCTGATACTTCCTGTGCAGTGAGGTGCCCATCACCTAATTGAAGCCAATGATGGAAAAGTAGCTTGAGTCACAGGTGCACAGTTCTGCACTTAAACAGGCTTAGACAGGAGCTAATCCCAGGGCTCAACTGCAGTGTTTGGAAAACCAATTAGCTTTTTGCTGATCATTTTTCTTCATTGTGTATTTTTTCTTTTATTTCTAAGGGACACACTGCCAACTAGATTTAATTTTATATTTGGATTGAAAGCTGATGGCTCAATTTTTGTCATTAAGAGTATTTTAAACATCATGATTCTTTGATTCTATCCTGGATATTTACTTGTGTGTGAGCTGAATGAGATTTTCCATGTTTTAGGTATTCATAATGAATGCAAGTAAATTTGAAAATGGAGATTTTCTTTTCTCCTTTTTCTGTTCTTCCATGTTCATTTTAAAATCGTGTTGCTCACTATGAACTAGTTTTAGGTTCACATAATTCTGATAAAAAAGGGAAAATGGACACAAAGCAGTTCAGCAACAAGCAGGAAACAGAAATTGGGTTTTACAAGTATTTTATGATGGCCTGATGTGGGCAGACTGGCAAAATATTTTTAGGTGTCACTTTGATGTGGATGCTGCCTGGTTAATTTCTGAGAAATAAATATTTGCCTTACCTTGAAAACCGTAATATATTGCAGTAAACATTAATTGATGTTCTTCCAAGAGCTACAAGCACTGTAACAAATGGCCTGAACGATTTTGTAAGAACTTTTAATAAAATCTTGCTTTCCAGAAAAGTGAACCGTGGCTTTTTCTTATCTAAGAATGTGACTACTGTGTGCCCAAGTGTATCACAGATAACTAATAAATTCTCCGAAAAGATGCCTGAGATAGAGACACGATATAATCCTGTTTTATCAAATCTGGTTTCAAAAAAAATCTTTGACAGAGTTGAGACTTGTGTACAGATTATGAAACTCTTTCTGCTTACTCTGTCTTATGTCTACACGTTCTGATGTTGTTTCACATGGCATTCACAGATTGTTTTTTTCTAAGGTGAGAACTGCATTAGAGGTGTGAGATCCAGTAAGTTGAAAATTGCTCATAGTAGCAAGTAGAAAGTAAATATTTTGTTTTCAATCTGCAAGGGAGAAGGTGAGGTTGAGTCCTGGGTTCAATACCAGGCAGTGCTTTCAGATAGAAAGAGATCACAGGATTATTAGAGAGATGAAATTTCTAGAAATAAGAGCTGTATCAAGAAAACAAAAAGTTTTCTGAATTCTTTCTTCCTTCCTTCCTTCCTTCCTCTTCCTACCCGATGACAATTAGCTGGTTACAAAGTAAACTTCTAAGAATCAGTGTGTGACACATCAATGGCACACAAAGGCAGCTGTTGCATGCCTTTTATGAATTAGGTAATTTCTTTTTGAATAATAAGGATTAGAGATGAAACTGGTCACAAAGGTGGAACTGGTCCCACTTTTTTCCTAGTCCTCCTTCAGTGGTTATTGTGCTTGTAGCATCCTATCTTTGTATTTTTAACTTCCCTTGCTAGACTGAACTCAAGTGAGCTCTGACATTCACAATTTGGTCACTGTATGCTCAGAGAGTATCTACATCTCATGTGCTTCCTTTTCATGTTTGAGTTTTCTCAGGAGCTTCTTGTTCATCCATAAATACCTCCTGCTACTACTGGTTGACTATCTTCTTGTTAAGATGGGCTGTTCTTGAGCTTGAAGGAGGTGATCCTGGACCTTTCTTAACTCCAGGACTGTTATCCCATAGGATTCTTCCATGAGAGGAGCAAGATCCCTGAATGGCCCGAAGTCTGCTCAATGAATCTTAGTGTTGTGATCATGCTAATTATCTTGGCTTCATCCTCAAAAAGAGTATTCACAAGAAAGCACCAAAAATGACCCATAGTCTAGAAAATATGATTTAAAAGAACTCATTTGGCAGATGGTTCTTTAGATCTTGAAAAGACACTGGAAGAGTAAACCTTTGGAGGTGTGACAGGTGACTTCAAGGCCAAAAGTGATAAACTATAACATTCAAGATTGGGAAGAAATGGTGGGCCTGAATTGCTGTAGATTTCAGTTTAGCTTCCAAAAATATCGACCTGGCTTAGTTGGCCAGTTGGGTTGGCCAGAGTTACACTGCGCTGTGATTTGGAAGCTGTAAGTGTGCATGGGCTGGAGCTTGTAAGGACAGGATGCCATGTGTGTCAGCAAAAGGTCTTCTTGACCTGCAGGATAATGTCATGCTAATCACAGATGAGAATTAAATAAATCAGTTTCCTTTCAAATCCCAGGCAGCATTTGAAACAGGAAAAAGAATTTCTTTGCAAGCCTCATAAGCTTAATGATGTATCAGTGAGAGTGCAGATGTCCTGGCACAGCCACTCTTCAGGTAAAATCATGCTTTAAAAGTCTTCCTGTCCTGATAGAAAGTAGTGCAGAAGCTCTTAGATTTTAGCAGTGTGTCTGTTTATGGGAGAGCAGAAGAAGAGTTTTCACCTTTGTTCCACCATAACATGCAGTGGTCACCAGCCTGTGCCAAGAAAGGGTACAGCTTGCTTTTTACACCCATTACAACTGCAACTATATTTAAAGTACAAGCTTCAAGCAATTCAGATGGAGAAACAGCAGCTTTTAGTAGCATCAATCTCATCAGCACTTAGAGAAGTTACTATAGAAACTGTTACAGCAGAAACAATAAAAGGAAATAAAAACGGAAGGGGGAGGGAATGAAGATCTTTGAGAATTTGAAGTAAAAATAAAGCTAAATAGATGTCACTATTTAGCTGAAGCTAGTGAGGTAAAAATAAAAAGCCTTTCTCTTAAATTAAAATAATCAGGGTTGCAGGCATTAGAGAAAGAAAAGACCTGGGTAGCTATTACGTTGTTTCTTTGGGCTCAATATAGGATTATGAGGTACTCCATGGGATATTTTAGGAGGTAGTCCAGTCTTGCAGTAAAAATCCAAATAAGTGTGACTTAGTTGAGATGAGTGATGACACTCCAAAATAAGATGGCATTATAAAGCAGTTTCTGGGTTAAGTTGCTTCACTTTTTATGGTATTTGACTGCATAGCTAGAAATCGCTTGAAGAATATCTTGATTCAAACTGTAACTCAGTTCCTCTGTAAGACTAAACAAAGAATTATAAATACTCTGCAGCATATGACTTTAACTTAAGGTATTTGAACTATTTTTGTCACTTTTCTTTAAAATGCTGCTTTTGTATGAAGAATGGTGTGCTTAAAAAGAAAGATGCAGGTTATGATAAATGTGTGATATTTTTACAGCCTTCTCAGCTGTCTATGCTGAAAGAAAATAAAAATTACAGTAATCATAAATCTAGTTGCTATTGGTGCCTTAACCATATTGTAGTTCCATTATCAGTGGAAGGAGAACCACAAGATAGATACAGTAGTGTATGCTATGCAGTCCTCTTTAAGTAAAAATGGGTTGCACGCTTTACCTTATAAAAAGCCCAACAATTAAGAGACTCAAATAAAGAAAATTGAGTGATAAATTTATTTGAATCTCATTGAAATCCACAAGCAAACAGATCACCTTGGAACAGTTCAATCCATGGCAAGCCATTATTTCCATTACCATTCCTGTATTTGAGACTTTGAAGTTGGCCATTTCCAGAAAGAAAGAAGAAGGGAAAAAAGTATAGAAAATTAGATTCCTTTAGGAACTCATTACTGTAACAATGGACATCACCAAATTTACTGTGAACTAGGCATTTGCCAGCACTTTTAGGAACTGTCAGCACTTTGCATTCTGGAGTATTCCTTACCATTTTCCTTTTTTCTTATTACAGCTGAATTCTTCCAAGTGACTTTCTAATAACTTTGTAATCTAAAACATTTCAGTGGGCTGCCTTCCCATTCTTGAATATTCTACTCTCTGTCAAAGGTCAGGAAGATCATGTTCTGTTACAAGGTTTGATTATACAAGAGCAATTACAGGACTGGTTCCTTAGTGAGATACGTTTTTGGCAGACCCATTCCCCAATACAAAACAAGGAGCTGTGAATTTCATATATTTACATGAATTGTCATAATCCCAAATGTTGCCATTTTTCTATTATTACAATCACATTTCGGTGTTTATCTTCCATTGTTTTATATTGTACATTCAGTGATACATAACTGATGCAGTTAGGGAAAGACATAGTTGTCTTTTTTCATAGTATTTTGTGGATTTTCATAGCATTTATTAATTTTATATATAAATCACCTTACTCATTTACTTTAGAATAGTTCAGGTTGGGAGGGACCTTAAAGATCATCAAGTTCCAACCCCCCTGTCATAGGCAGGGACCCCTCCCACTACATCAGGCTGCTCAGTGCCATGTCCAGCCTGGCCTTGAACACCTCCAGAGAGGGAGCATCCACAACCTCTCTGGGTAACCTGTTCCAGTGTTTCACCACCCTCACTGTAAAGAATTTCTTTCCTATGTCAAGTCTGAATCTACCCCCTTCCAATTTACATCCATACTATGTGAGTGTTGACTTTGCCAATGGGGTGGATATTTCCCATAGCAAGGGCAGACTTAATTATTTCAAACCCAGCTGTGATTACGAACACGCCCAGAGTGCTGTAAATGTCTCAGCTGAAAATCCATAAACAGCTTTTTATTTCACATTTGCAATTTTGAAATGCTGGTTTCAAAATAGCATCTTGCTGCAAAGAGACTGTTTTTCTCCAAAAGGGATGTTAGCCCTAGTAATATTTTAAAAATTCAAATTCCTGTGACTGTGCTCTGTTAACCTAAAATCCTACACTAATGCCATTGATATGTTATTTGTCATCCTTGCTCTCTCATTCTTGTAAGACTGCATCATCCCACACCACTGCAGGATGGCTGTCTCATTTTGCAATTCTATGTGTTTTGAGCCAACTTTGCCCTTTCATTTTTTGCCAGCAAAACGTAGGCTAACGGCCTTCAGCACAGAAAGGTTTAGGAAAGATTTACTAGGCAAAAAATAACCCAAAATCCTGCCCTGCAGAGAGATGTGTGCTGGCCACTGCACTCCCCAAAATGCTTTTGGCTGAATCTCTTTGCGTTTCTCATTAGAGACAGTGATAAATATGATTCCTGAAAGCCCTCATGTACTAAAATTTTTTGGTAAAAAGCTGAAGATAATTGTTTTCCCTTGAAGTTAGATGGAGATTTTTCACCAGGCTGTCTGGAACAGCTTTCCCATCGGGAATGTCATGTCAGGAAATCCACTAGAAGTTTTCTTTTTAAAATAGAGATTGATAGTTGTGTAATATATATCTTTATATATATATATATTACAGTATATAATTCAGTATTTGTGTTGCCCCCATGTTGCATTGTGAATTCACATGGTTCTTCTCCTCCACATTAACACATTGGGAAGCATGGAGAGCTCTGAGTTGGATAAACTTTTCCATCCAAGACAGTGCATTCAAATCTGTGAGTTGTTTTTCCCAGCAGTTGAGCTCAGTTGCAAGCAAAGGCAGAGGGAATGTGAAATTTAGTAAACCAAAAAAAGAACAAGCAGAAAGATGATGAATGTATACTAGCAAGAGACAGTTCTGGAGCCTGGGATTTGTATTTCCTGTTTCCATGACTTACTTCATCAGAAGTACTTGAATGCAGGAGCGATCTCTGGCCAAAGTTGGATGATAAGTAAGCAGTGAGTCAGGGAATTTCGGGAAGAGAACAGATAGTATCAGGCTAGGATTTTTCAGTGTTCTCTGGAGATCTGTGCTTGGCACATGTTTCCTGTGAGTTTCGTGGTTTTCTGGTGAAATAACTTTAAAACTTCTCACGTGTCCAGTTACTGGTTCTGAAGTACTTCCTATGGCACTTAAGTGTTGGAAAGTTTTGTGTTTGACCACATGAAGTGTTATCTACTGTTAAGTCTCAGAAGAGTTGAATCCTAGGTGCTGGCTGTCCCTGCCTTGTGCTTTCATTCCTGGTCTGGAATCCCTGAGTAGCCTTTCAACTCACAAAGGTGCTACGAAACAATTTTTTCATTATTTTATGTAGCAGTCATCATCTCTTATGATGATTAGAATCTTCACATTAAAAAGCTCAGGTGGATATTAATACATTTTTAATCAGAGTAAGACTTCAGTGTTGTGCAGTAAAAAAAGGCAGAGGCTCAAAGACTGCCAGACAGGCAAACCACAACAGTCTCCTTTGGCCACCTCCGTCCAGCCTGAGAACTGGCCTGGAAAGAACAGGGTGTTCCCTCGTGTCTGAAAGCTGCTCCATAAAGCAAGCAGAGATTGAATTAAGGTTGTGCAGGCCATGAAATCTTGCAGAAGTAGGAATCTCAGCAGTAAAATATCCGGATCAGAAATTACAGGTGCAATGAACTGCTGCAGATTCAAGCATCCTGAAGGTTAGTAAGATAAATTGTAGTATTAGCATCTGAGCATTAAAATGGTGTGTAACATTCAGTAAGTAAATGTTAACTTTTGTGAAAAGAAATAATCTTGGTTTATCCAATCCCATCAAAAGGATGAAAAAACTTTTTTCCAGAACAGGGATACTGTAGATGCAAAATCTTCAGATTTCAAGAAGGGATTTGTTTTCCCTTCTCCTCTCTCCAGGACTTAGAAGCTAGGAGGGGAACACTGTGGTAAACCTGCCTTTTTCTTTTGAGCCTTTGTCCTTCAGAAATCCTAAAGCAGCACAAGTATATGCTTTTGCCAAGGCATCCCTTCCACGTTTCATACCCTAATTAGAAAGCTATAAAATGAGGTGCTGGAGATATTAAAATTAATAAGACTATCTAGACCAACTGTGTAGCTGTTGACATAAGCTTACCAGACTAAGTAAGCTGTTCCAGGTCTCAGATGGTCCTTCTTTAGGAAAATTGACAATTAAACCTTACTGATTTCATTGCACAGTTTTTTAGTTAGGAATTAATTGGGAATTTGGCTTTAAGTAACTCTGTTTTGAATATATGTATGCATTGAATGTTAAGTCAAGTGAAGCAAATTTGTGTGTCACTTCTTGATGGGTTTTTATGTTTCAAAAAGAGAGCAACTTTGACTATTTATAAACTGTAATTAAGTTTCTTTACAATATGACTCATTCTCAACAAGCAAGTCCTTTTTCTTTTGCTTTCTTATGAACTGTGTGGGAAAATTAGGGTTCAGTCACTGAAGAATTTACTCAATGCTTAATTACCCAAAACAGTCTTCCAAGTTCTGCTCATGTAGAGCTCTCATGATTTTCCCCACACTGTGGCTTTCTGAAACTTGACTTTTAAAATTTGATCTGTAAATTGTAAAATAGGAGAAAGCAATGTTTTAACGTGGTACCAGCTTCTTTCTCCAGCCTTTTTTGAGATCCTCTTAATATATTAACAGTGTGATGCTTAGGAAAGCCAAAGTAAGAAATCATCAGGATTAAATTACTTAGAACATGGAACTGAATTAGAGAGCTTTACTTCCCTGAATGAGCTAATTGTTCAAATTTTCCAAAGGAAATGTTTCTATTTCTGTGAGAGAAGGGGTAAATGGGACTTCCTCTGACATAATTTTCATTTTAAATCTGAGTTTGACAGCAAGATTTCTACCTTCATAACCAAATAGTACTGCTTAGCTGCATGACTTGTATAAGCTTGCTAGCTGAAGTGACTCATTTACGTAGATGAAGTTATTTTTAGGGAGATAATTTGTGCTGCTTAGAAGAAAGGAAAAAAGGGAGCTAGAGTCCTACCAAGAGCTAGATCCCTCATTACAGTTTACAGAGCTTGTGAACCCAGCATCCAAGCAAAAGATGACTAAGCAAGGGGTCTATTGGTACTTTCAGGAATTTACAGACGTGAGTCATCTGCTTATTTTCTGCAGACATATCACCAGGGTACTTTGTGAGTCAGCTCTTATTTGGAAATAGTACTTGTGTTCAGCAGGGATATGTTTTTGTAGTTCTTAGGTAAGTGGCATGCCAAAGCAAAGCGTGCTTTTGTGATTTGCCTGGTTCAGGGGCTGGTTTACAAAAGCAGTGCGTTGGTTTGCACCGTGATGCATTTTTCACGACAAAGTGTAAATGTTGTCTGGGATGTAATTATGGTAACACTCCCCTTTGCCACCTTCGTGTCACCAGGAGACAGATCCACTTGTGTATTCATGCACAGGTGGAGAATCAGATTTGCCCATATGACCAGCTAAAAAGAAAAATATCGACCTGTGTAGCTCTTGAGCAGAATTTGACCTTTTATCTTCAAAGTGCCTTGCTTGCATTGATTACCAAAGCTATTTGCTTGTTTTTCATCTGCAATAAAATGCTTCACCCCAAATCCAAGCGTTCTGTGGCAATGGATGGGCACCCACTGCAACGGAAGTGTGTTCTTGCCTTCCCTTCCTACTGCTGAAATAATAGCTGGCTACCTTGAGATATGTATAACACTTTACAACTCAAGGCTGTTTCCTGTTTACTGGCCTTTTAGGTGTGGTTGTGTTCCAGAATTAGGGACAGGTTTTTTTACTTGGTCTGTGCTCGTCTCACACCTTGTATTAAGGAAACTCTTGGGTCAGTAAAATGGGAGTCTGGTGATTTTAGGTGACGGGGGGTAGTGTTAGAAATGAAAGGCAGGTCAAATTTTTCAAAGCTTTACCTGCAGTTCAGGGTGATAACACTGTTGTCCAGATGTGAGATGCACAAATTTAAATATAATATTATCTAGTTTATCAGTTCGTAATGTAATTCCTGAAAATTCTGTGGTTGTCCAGAGAGGTTGTGGATGCACCCTCTCTGGAGGGGTTTTAAGCCAGGCTGAATGAGGCACGGAGCAACCTGATCGAGTGGGAGGTGTCCCTGCCCATGGCAGGAGGGTTGGAACTAGATGATATATAAGGTCCCTTCCAACACAAACCATTCTATGATTCTAAAATTCCTATGTGGGTTTTGGTTAATAAAAGATGTAAATTATTTCTGTTCTATTTTGGTGATACCTTAGCTGGAGAAATATTTTTGTAAAAGCATGACAAATGGAAGGACCGCTGCAGCCATAGCAATCTCTTGATTATGCATTTAAACAGGTTTTTTCTAGTGCTAAACACTCTCTCAAGTGCACACTTTGTTTTAGGTAGCAGGAAGAAGGCCGTTGCTGCTCGCCCCCATTATGTAGACAGGTTTTTAAAGGAAAGTTAATGAAACACGGAGTATCTCAAGTACTAAGTTAAAAGCAAGGAACTGAGCTATTTTTCAAGTGTTCTGCTAAACTCTGTTATTCCTTTCACACTGTGATAAAGTACACAAGTACACAGAGTAGTTTTCCTTTAAAGAGCTGATACTTAAGAAGGAGAAAGATGCTCTAGAGGAAGAGAGTTTAAGCACTCACCACTGAAGAAGTATATTTAGAACTTTAAAACTGAGAACCTTGCTCCTTGCTTTCCACAGTGAGGTCCTTCAGAGGCTGTGGCACACATGTACCATTTGTGAGGGGAGGAGACAGCTTGCTGATAAAGGGCGTCGATAAGCCAATGTTTTCCAGGCTTATTGTTTAGTAATCATGTTATAAAGAGGAATTTGATGGAGTAATCTTTGAGTCTAACCTTCATTACAGTGTGATCAGCCCTCAAATTAGCAGAACTCGCCCATGCCATTACTGCTTAAATATCTGCTGGGAGCTGCTGTGGGAGCTGAGTCACCAGGACTCCGGGACTTATCACGTGTAGCTCAGACCTGGGTCATGAACTGAGCAAGTGCTCACTCCACAGTGAGTGTATTTTGAGACTAAAGTTTTGTGTACTTCATGGCTATGAGCAGTTCTGCTCTTGGAGCTTGGAAGCTAATTCAGGGAAAAAAGGCAGCTATGGATTGGCTGATGCAGATGCAAGTATTGAGACATGATCAGAAAAATTAAGGGACATGCAGGGCAATAGCATAGAATTTAGAAAAAATAAGACCTGACCTATAGTGATATGTCAGTGTTTGAGGAAGGTTTTCAAAGATTATGCTGGCATCTCCATTTCATGAAATATTTAAAAAATATAAAACATAGTGTATTACCAAGCATACTGGAGGGGAGATCCTGTTCAACTTGAGGATGGGTTCAGTCCTGTAACATTCCTTGTGCTTACTTCAAATTCTGTTTGTAGTGTTTTGCCACCTACATTGGTTCCTAATTCAGCTATTCCCACTTATCTATTAACTTGGTCGTTCCTTCCCTTTGAAAAGGGCTGTGAAATGACAAATAGAGAATAATGACAACCCAGGCTTGTATGAATGAATTATAATTTCATTCATTTATTTCACTCATTACTACACCAATGGGGAAAAAAAATAATTACTCATTAATAATTCAAGTACATAATTCAAGTTGATTCTCATAGCTCAATCTCAGTACAGATTTCTTAAGCCTCCTGAAATCCAAAGTAGGCTGAGGAAATCTAAACCATAAATCTAGCAGTGGAAAAGTTAAGTTTAAAAACCAGTTTGTGACCATATTATGAACTGTTGTAGGCTGTTTTCTTGTGCTGCCAGACCTCGCTGATCGTGAGTCAGTGATAAGGAAAGGGAACTAAGAGGTTCTGATTTTTATTTTTAGTGAGACATTTTGGGTATTAATGACTTTGCAGCGTGCTTTTGGTTTTGTGGGGACTTTTTTTATCTGGCAGATGACAGTAAGTTGAGATCTTTTCCAGCTCATGTGACTGAATCTTTCTATGTGCTTTCTTGAATCTCGGGCAATTGTAAAAAGAGAATGAGAGTGCTTTTGGTGGCCATGGGAGCACTAAAATGAATAGGGTAAAGTAGATAAAATGAAAAATTTTTCCTGAATGGAAATGGTACAAAATGTATTTGTGAGTTTTTGAAAGGTAAATTTTCACTGTAAAGGAAAGTAGTGCCTTGTTTTTTTCTGTAACAGAATGATCATGGTGTAAAATTATAATTAACAGAGAAATACACTAGCTAAATATTTTTTTAATGATGAACTTTGCAGAAATGCTTATCTAAAGCAAACTGTACCATTCAGCAGTATGTAGGAATCATTAATTGTAAGAAATACATAGAATCATAGATTATCAGGGATTGGAAGGGGCCTCAAGATTCAATCCCCCTTCTGGAGCAGGAGCACCTAGACCAGGTCACACAGGAAGGTGTCCAGGTGGGTTTTGAATGTCTCCAGAAAAAGAGACCCCACAAACTCTCTGGGCAGCCTGTTCCAGTGTTCTGTAACCCTCACTGTGAAAAAGTTTTTTCTTCTATTTCTGTGGAACCTCCTGTGTTCCAGCTTGCACCCATTGCCCCTTGTCCTATCATTGGAGGTCACTGAGAAGAGCCTGGCTCCATTCTCCTGACACTCACCCTTTACTTATTCATAGACATTAATGAGGTTACCCCTCAGTTTCCTCTTCTCCAAGTGAAACTGCCATATTTTAGAAGTAATCATCAATTTCTCCTTTTCTCTCACATTTAAGTCAATAGCAAGAAATAACCTGTTCCTGATAAAAAAAGGGGGGGAATTGCAA
>VZTY01020777.1:0-58879 GCA_013400935.1 Turnix velox
TCGGGTTTGTTGTAAGAAAGGGATGTGAAAAATTCTCTGGAAGATGGTGGGAAAAGCAGAAGTGAAATGGGGATTGGTGGTTCCTGCTGTGTTCTGGTGGTTGGATGAAAACAAACTCCAAAGTTACATGAATTCTTCTGGGTGTTGAAATATACAGGGTGTATTTAGTGCAATAACAGCGTTTATAGGAAACACAAGGGAGGTGAAGGTGTTTGTGGCAGTTTCCCATCCCAGTGAGGTTGTGGATGACCCCTCTCTGGAGATGTTCAAGACCAGGCTGGACAAGGCACTGAGCAGCCTGATCTAGTGGGAGGTGTCCCTGCCTATGGCAGGGGGGTTGGAACTCGATGATCTTTAAGGTCCCTTCCAACCCAAACTATTTTATGATTCTATGATCTGCTGAATGAGGGATCTGACTTTGCTTTTCAGTAACAGACAGGAAAAAAAACCCCCAAACTTCTGAAGAGTGTAAAATTGCAACAAAAGCGACTTTTCCCTTCCTCTGAAGCAGAGCACAAGACTTAAGACAAAGTTTAAGACTTCTACTTTACTGGGATTGTGTGAACTTGCTTCATTCTTCCTACAGGCAGGAGTCCCCAGAGCTGGGCAGTGAGGAGACAGCCCAGGGGACAATGACCTGGTGTGGGACTGGTTTATCAGCTGTTGGGGAAGTAATAAACAGCTTTGTGCACCATCAGCTGAACTCCAAGGCACGTAGTCTGGGAACTGGATTAGTGAGAGCAGGCTCTTACCCTCTCAAATTACTTATGCTGTTCCATTAAGTAGTTATCAACAAGCAGAATAAAATATTTTACTGTCTCTTTTTATGCTGTGTCTGCAGTGAAAAATTACAGGGTTTGCATCCCTGAAGCTGATAAAGGCTTTCAGGCAGTTGCTTTATGCAGCTGTAAATCAAAGGTTGCCTGTCAGACTGCCCATGAAAACGATATAATAATTAAGATGTGGAGCTCTGCTTCTCTGAGGTTAAGGCCCTCCATGATTTTTTTTAATTGCATTTTAATGTAGTAACAATTTAATTGCACCTTTCTGACGTGTCCTCTACAAGCTGGCTTGATAGAAAATGGCCAGACAGTCTCCAGTCAGCTGAGAACACTGAGGTGCAGGCTAGATATAAGAAATTCTTTGCTGTGAGGGTGGTGAGACACTGGAAGAGGTTGCCCGGAGAGTTTGTGGGTCCCCCCTCCATCCCTGGAGGTGTTTAAGGTCAGGCTGGATGAGGCATTGAGCAACCTGGTCTAGCAGGAGCCCATGGCAAGGGCGTTGGAACCAGATGATCTTGAAGGTCTCTTCCAACCCAAACTATGTTATGATTATAGGTGGAGGTACAAACTGGGTTTAAATAATAGGGCTTTATTGATAAAACAGGTTTGATCTATATTACTGCAGCTCCAAAGCACAGCTTTGCTATGTTAAACATTAAAAATGAATGCTTTTTATCTTTCTCTCCTCATCTGATTTAAAAAAAAAATCCTACAACAAGCTGGTGTGGTTCTACTGGTGAAGCTCCCAGAAGTGCAGGTATGGCCCCTGGCAGTGAGTCAGTGTCACAGCCATGCTTCAAACACCTGAATTACTCAGTCATTTTGTTCTGAGAGCACTTTCTGCTCCCCAGATCTGTTCTGAGCTCTGTTCTGAGCTGAGTGTTTGGGGAGCTCTCGAGCCTGTCTCACCCCTTGGTGAAAAGCTCATCTTTTCTCTCCAGCCCCCCTCTGAGCTGTTGAACACTTCTCAAAAGAACCCGATGTTTCTATTCTCAGTGAGTCAGGACCCCTTCTTCCCTTTGCTGTTACTGGCCAGCTGGTGTTGCTTCTGCATCCACTTTTCCTGTTGCTTTGTCTGAAGGGGTGTGGGACATGGCTGTGGCCCCAGCCCTGCCTGTCCCCTGGGGTACATCTGAAAGTGGGGTTTGGATGCAGCTGAGAGCAGAAGTGAAATGGGGATTGGTGGTTCTTGATGTGTTCTGCTGGCTGGATGAAAGCAAACTCCCAAAGTTATATGAATTGTCCCCTTCAGCGACCAGCATCTTGTCTGTGGAGTTGAGCTGAGCTTTCCTTTCTGTTCTAGCCTAAAGTGACCAAGCTCTGTGTCTGAATTGTGCTAACCACTCTGGCTTCCACTGATTTTCAATTAAAATCTTTTGCAGACCCTCCTTTTGGCTGGGGAATGAGACATTGAGAGTGCCTCTGGCTCTCTTTGCCCTCAACAGGAGGCGCCTGTGCGAGCGCCTGCGACAGAACAAGGATGTCCAGAAGAACTCCCTTGTTCTGCTGCAGGGTGGAGAAGAAACCCAGAGATACTGCACAGATACTGGGATTGTCTTTCGCCAGGTAAGAGCTGAATTAAGGCTTCAAATCGAATTAAGATACTCTCTTCAACTGCATGAATTTTTAAACGACTTTTAATTCTTTCCCCTTTATCTCTCCCTGCACATGGCCTTGGCTTCTCTTCAGTAAATTGGCTTCTTCCTGCCACTGCCTCTCCAGCTCTGGGTGACTCTCAGTGCTTTAGTGTGCAGCTCATTATCTGATTTAAAGGGCTTAAACAGTTCAAGGCCCTGCTGCCCACCAGTGCTTGATGTCATTTTAAAGACATCAGTGGAATTTTTATTTTTAGCCTTTTCTGTGACCCAAAAAAGAGCCTTCTTTCTGTAGCAAAACACGTCACAGTGGACCTAAACTGGAATTATTCATAGAAAATTGTATTTTAAGCTTTTATAAATGGTGCATTCCATAAAGCAGGATGTATCTTAGAATTTACAACATGTGTCTTCTCATATTAGACTCTTCCTGAAGTACCCATGTGTTGTCCTGTCACAGATAGGACTTAGCCTGTTCATGTCATGCCAAAAGGGTTCCTGGTCTCTGGAAGAGTTGTAATAGAGCTGTAATTACACCTCTCCCAGAGCTGAGTGTCTGCAGACTTGCTGAGTTTGCAGGGTCCTCACCTGAGCTGAGCTCTCTGCTGTTGTCCTGTTTATTTCTCATGGTAGCTTATTAATCCCTTATCCTTTCAGTTGCCAACAGAGAGACTTGTGTTATTGTAACCTAAAGCTCTAACCAGTCTGAGAAGCTTTAGACCTCTCTTCCAAAGCAAAAATCTCTCTTTCAGATATAAGGAAAGGGAATTAGTGTGTACCACTGTGTATTTTTAAAGCTGCTAGAAGCAAGGAGTTCCTTGTGAGAATGTGTTTTGTCTTACCTTAGGAATCTTACTTCCACTGGATGTTTGGAGTGACGGAGGCAGGCTGCTTTGGAGCTGTTGATGTTGACACAGGGAGATCCATTCTCTTTGTTCCACAGCTCCCTGAGAGCTACGCCGTTTGGATGGGAAAGTAAGGCTTTGTCTTTAACTGTGCTGTGATGGATGTGGCCACTCTGTGCAGTGTAGCTGCCTGCAGAGCTGGGGCACTCTCTGTTTAGTCAGATCATAGAATGGTTTGGGTTGGAAGGGATCTTAAAGATCATCGAGTTCCACCCCCCCTGCCATAGGCAGGGACACCTCCCACTACATCAGGCTGCTCAGTGCCTTGTCCAGCCTGGCCTTAAACACCTCCAGAGAGGGGACATCCACAACCTCTCTGGGCAACCTGTTCCAGTGCTTCACCACCCTCACTGTAAAGAATTTCTTTCTTATGTCAAGTCTAAATCTACCCCCCTCCAATTTACATCCATTGTTTCTAGTCCTCCCATCCAATATCACATTAAAAATTCCTTCCCCTGCCTTTCTGTAGGACCCCCTCAGGTACTGATAAGTTACTGTGAGGTCCCCTCTGAGCCTTCTCTTCTCCAGGCTGAACAACCCGAACTCCTTCAGCCTGTCCTCATAGGGCAGTTGCTCCAGCCCTTTGACCATCTTTGTGGCCCTCCTCTGGACCTGCTCCAATAGCTCAATGTCCTTCCTGTGTTGAGGGCTCCAGAACTGGACACACATCCTTGGGTGTGAGTTGCACTGATACCTCCCTGCAGTGATAGGAACAGGAGCAGTTGGGTTTGATCAGATGCAATGAGTTGATCCACTGATGCATTTGGAATTCCAGCCTGTGGTTCCTGTGGTATCCATGAAAAGAAGAAGCTAAACCCTGAATAGCTTTGAGTTTGGACAGGACCAGTGAAGGGTGAAGCGTGGGATTCTTGGGTGCAGTTTGCAGCTGCCTTGGCTAATGAAGCTTTGTGATGGCAGAAGGTAGTTTAAGCTCTCTGATCCTTTTTTTGATATGAGCTGACAGCATGGGGAATGGAATTTTAATTCTAGTCTGTGAGAATGCCATAAGCATCTCTCTGCCCACATTGGTAGTAAATATTGCTCAGGGCTGTAGTGGAGAAATTGATTTATTTATGGGCTCATTTCTTTTCTCAGTTTTAATTGTATTTATACTCTCTAACAAACTGTAAATTTTTTTTTGTTATCTGCATTGTCTCAGACCATTGAATTGCTTCTCATTTAATATTTTGAGCTCAGGTTTTCAGCTTGGCTTCTAATTGAAGACATCACTTATATTTTAATGCTAAGTTTGGGAAAAGGAAAGCAATTCCATATGCTGAGCTGTGCCAGAGCATATGGCAGGGCACTGCTGCTGTCTGCTCCTGGACTTGAGATGGGAATCACTGTCAGAGGCCTGTCGGGGAACAGAAATAGTTTGTGATAGCCTGGAACTGGGAGTGCTGCTGTCTGCAGGGTTCTGAGCCGAGCAGGAGGGGGGGCAGGTTGTGTTTCACCCCCACATCTGCTCTATTCCCTGGGGGTGCTTGTGCTTGTTTGCAGACAAAGCTTCTTCCTCCCTCCAAATTCCCTTCTGCTGGTTCTTATCAGCTTTTTCCTCCCTGGGCTGATTGTGCCTAATCTGAAAAGGCTTGGTTTTGCATTTCCAAACAAAACACTGTGGGTTTTGTAAATGGTGGCCTTTTTGATTTGTTTGGGCAGCACTCACTAATGATTCACTCTCAGAATTACAAACCTGGTTACAGGTGGTTTATTATCTCCGTGTCTCCTTGAAGAGTGTAACAGATTGTCTTTCTCACAGCATCCTTTTTTTTCCTAAATTCTCTCCCTGCCCTTCCTGAATCCCTTCATGTGAATCTTTATTCTCCCTTCTGCCAGCTGTGCTCATGTACTGTTTCTGCTTGTCAGGAGGAGGATGGATGAATAACTCATCTGTGAGTCAGGAGTGGTTGTGCTTCATCAGTGGGTTGGTGGGGGGTCCTGCACCCAGCCAGGATTGTGTTCCTTCCCAGAAGACTCAATTTTAAGTCAAGAGCAGCACTGAAATGAAAACACAAATAAGTTTGCCTTCCATGCACTGCTGTTAATCTGCCCTGGTCGCTTTAGAAATAGAATCATAGAATAGTTTGGGTTGGAAGAGACCTTGAAGATCATCGAGTCCCACCCCCCCTGCCATAGGCAGGGACACCTCCCACTACATCAGGCTGCTCAGTGCCTTGTCCAGCCTGGTCTTGAACACCTCCAGAGAGGGGACATCCCCAACCTCTCTGGGGAACCTGTTCCAGTGCTTCACCACCCTCACTGTAAAGATTTTCTTATGTCAAGACTAAATCTACCCCCTTCCAATTTACATCCATTGTTTCTAGTCCTCCCATCCGATATCATATTGAAAATTCCTTCCCCTGCCTTTCTGTAGGACCCCCTCAGGTACTGATAAGTTACTGTAAGGTCCCCCCTGAGCCTTCTCCAGGCTTGTTCCTCTGTGTGTGGAAGGTTTCTCCTACCCACTAAGGAAATGTTCATTTATTGTCATTGAGGTACAAACCCTTGCCCTGCTTGGTGTTTGTCAGGTGGGTGTTAGAGAAGTCTGGCTGGTCTGTGGGATCACAGCACAGGGTGAGGTGGCTTTGCCTGGTGTGGACATCACCTTCTGTGTAGGACAGATGTGGGGTTCTGATGTGATTTCAGCCAGAAACACAGAGATTCTCTTCAGATTATTGCAGAAGGCTCTTTGCTGCCCCTTCACTGGTTGTGCTGTGGGATGTGCTGTTGGGCTTGCACTGCTGGAGGCCATGCCTTTGGGTTGGGTTTGAAAGGCAGCACAGGGGATGTGGCTTCAGGGTTAACCTCCTTGCCTTGATGTCACTCAAACGTGAGGCTTCTCAGCTTCTTTGGACTTTGAGTCCACTCTGAGCAGACTGTCAGTTTAGTGATGAGACCAGAAGGGCTGTGATTACTTTTGTCTCACCAACTACCCTTGTTCTCCTGGGAGGGGCTGGCTGCTGAGGTGGTGCCTGGGGACTTTAAGGAATAGGTGACTTGACATAAGAAAGAAATTCTTTACAGTGAGGGTGGTGAAGCACTAGAACAGGTTGCCCAGAGTGGTTGTGGATGCCCCCTCTCTGGAGGTGTTCAAGACCAGGCTGGACAAGGCACTGAGCAGCCTGATGTAGTGGGAGGTGTCCCTGCCTATGGCAGGGGGGTTGGAACTCGATGATCTTTAAGGTCCCTTCCAACCCAAACTATTCTGTGATTCTATGGTGGACACCTAAAGCCTGGGCTCTGTCTAATTTTCTGTTAGTTTCAGAGGAAGAGTTTAAGAACTGAACCTTGCAAAGGCTTCAGCTGCATGGCTGAAGTGGATGTCACTCTCTCTTGGGGTGGTCTCACCCTCAGGTTTGTGGTGGGAGCTGGGATCAGCCCTGTCTGCTCCTCTGCAGCATTAATGGGGTCTGACTGTGTGTCTTGCACTGAGGCTTCAGTTTCACTAATTAATGCTGCACCTGCCATTTACCTCCTTAATTATAAATGACAGAACTAGTCACTGTGCTGATTAAAGGTATTTTATAAAGTAAAACATACTGTACAGCAGCTGCTTTATGTGGAGTGGGTGCCAAAATAACTTAATTGCCTTGTCATGGAAAGAGTGTTTGTAATGGAAAACAAAAATACTTAACGCTTTCCTGCTCTGACTTTAGAAATCCATCTTACATGGGACAGAGCAATATTTATATGCAATTCCCTGTGTTTTCTCTGAAGCCCCACTGGCTGGTTGGTGAGTAGAATAACAGCAATCCAGCTTTGCATCCACTAGAAGTGGCATTTTTCCATGGAGGTGGTTGGGAGCTTTCTGTGTTTGCAGTTAAGAAGCAGGAACTGGGACCAGTTGCTGACCTTTATCAGGAGGAGCTATGAGAGGCTCCTCAAAACTTTGGACAAGAGGAAAATTAGGGTGATGAAATGCAGCTATTATTTGTTATCTCTGTAGTAGTGTTACCTAGATCCCTAAGAAAAAAAATTTTGCTTTTTGTACCCAGGCAAATAGTTTCTATTCCAAACTATCAGAGGCCTCTGATATTTAGGGAAACATGAAAAATTATTTTGGAATGCTTGTAAGTTTAGGTTGTTGTTTTAAAAAGAAAAAGAGGTTGTGGATGCCCCCTCCCTGGAGGTTGGATGAGGAATTAAGCAACCTGATCTAGTGAGAGGTGTCCCTGCCCGTGGCAGCGGGGGTGGAACTAAATGATCTTTAAGATTCCTTCCAACCAAAACCATTCTATGATTCCTAAGCCCAGCAGTCTGTACATTGCTCACAGTTGTTCCTTAGTCTTCTGCACAGTGTGTGTCTCATACCCAGCATCACAGAATGCATGGACTCTTCTGGACACAGCTCCAGTGCAGCCATGCTCACCTTTTCCAGCCAGGTCACTTTGATTCATTTTCTTCAGTTCAGCTTCTTTTAAATTCTGTCATTTTCTCAAAACCCATCTTGCTGTGGACTATGTCAGAAGGAGCGAGAAGCACGAGAGTGGAGGTGTGTAGGTAATTCTGTCTTAGAGAACATGAATAAGGAATGGGGAGCAGTGGGGAAGGAGGGACCTTGAGGCAGTCACAGCCCTGCTGGAGGCCACCCGTGACACCAGCCAGCCTGCTTTGTTCAAATCTAGCTTGATGCCTTTTAATCTCCTTGTCTGAGACAGAGAAGTTCCTTTTGGATATCCAGGTGATTGCATGTTTTTGGACAAAGCCAGGAACATCTGCTGGCTTGTATGAAGCCTCCCGTGCTCTTCTCTCTTACAGCTCTGACACCCTCTTGTTTGGCTGATGCTTTGCCATCTGTTGACTTGATGATAAAGTAATGAGGAGGGAGTCTGTTGGTGCTTCTCTGATGCCATTAAAATGCTGCTTTTGTGTCCTGTTCCCTCCCGTTGCTCTCCCTGCTTTGCTGATGTGTTTCTCTTCATCCGAGTTGCTTTTTGCTGGGGTTCTCTCTGTGTACATGATCTTGCTGAAGCTCCAGCTCTGCTTTAAGTGCCTTCTAGCAAGGCCTAAGAAAATGAGTTGTTCTCTTTGTGCAGCTTCAGCTGCCGAAGACTCTGCTGGGCCATTTTGCTCCTTGTGCCCATGTTTTTGAGAGGAAATGCTGAGCCAGGGTTTCTGTGGGTGCTGGGCAGAGACAGGATGCAGTCAGCAGAGTGTTGGCAGGGTATGCAGCACTGTCAGATGTCTGGAAATCAAAGTAAAAATGAAAAAATGTGCTTATTCTGATCTCTCCTAGCTTTTGTAATCTCAGAGCAGCTGGTTGTGTGTGTGCAGAGGCAGCTCTGGCTCTCTCTGGGACACCCTGTCTGCAGGTTGAGCTGATGCCCTGTGCTGGCAGGGTGCAGGCAGACAGAGCTTTTCCCTTGGTCCTATCATGGGGATCCTGCACATCTTTGAGAGGAGATGGTGCAGTCCCCTGTGCAGCCTCAGGAAGCTTTGGGCCTCCTGGCTCTGCTGAAGGTGTCTTAGAGGTCCACATGCAGGTCTGTTTGAGTAATTCTGTTATATGTTAGTATCAACATAAAGAATATGTAGAAAATGTTTTTAAATTAGTCCCAGTTGGAATTTCTCACTTTTTTCTAATGGTATTTCTGCCATTAAGGGTAGTTTTTTTCCAACAGGAACAGATTTACATCCCAGACTGAGCAGGAAGATAAATAACCTTGAATTAAGGACTCCAGCTGAAATGCTGGGTGAGGAGCAGATGAACTGGAGAGTTTCAGGAAAACCTCAACTTCGCTTTAAGAGCTGATCCAATGGAAAAAAATAGAACTTGGGAATCTGTCCTGGAAGTGTTAAAAATGCAAATTCAGGCCATTGCTTCTGTTCATGTCTGTTTACAAAAGGTTTGGGTGTTTTTAATAGTTAAGAAGAGACAGGATTCAGTAATATCTGTAATCATATTCTACTTGGGTAATTCTTTTAATTAATTTATGTCTCGCTGTGGGTTTTCCTGCATGCAGTCTCTGCAGTGATTAATCAGAGTTTGGAAGCTGGCAGCCCAGAGCAGGGTTACAGGAGGCAAACCTAAAACTTAACTCATCCTACCTGCCTCAGAGTTGCTTCCACAGAGACGTGCTCCTCATCTCTGAGATGTACCTGAAGTCATCAGAACCAAACCTAACTTGGGAGTTTCATGGAGCCAGCCAGCATGCTGTGGAAGAAGCCATTCCTGTGCCAGTGATGGTTAGGGCTAAGCTTTAGCCTGGTTTGCATTTAAATAGGATAAAAGAGAGCACTGAGCCCTGGCTCTTCGAAGGAACCCCGTGCTGTGGCTTTTCTTACTGCAGTGTTGGTGCATAGCAATGTCTTGGAGGTTCCTGCTAAGCTTGGGGGAAAAAATAAGGAAACTGGAGTGGACATGAGGAGATCTGAGCAAGGGTAGTCTTTGCTCCTCTTGTTTTCCCTCCTCTGCTGCTTTTCTGGCTGTGACAGCAGAGATTTCCCCTGGAATGCTGAGTTCATGGGCAATCTTTCCCTCCCTGTGTACAGACCTGCTGTGGGGCAGGTCTGGGGAGGTACCTCCTGGTGGGAGAGGTGGCTTTGTTGTGGAAGTTTGGTGGGATGGGTGGGAAATGGCCATTTGTGGAAAGCAGATGTGAATTTATTTTACCCTCCAGCAAGGGGTGCTCAATGCACAGCCCCAGCTTTTGGTGTCTGCTTCCTTGCTTCTGAGCAAGAAGGTGACTGTGTGGGGACACTGGCAGCTCATGGTGGGAGGTGATGGGGTCCAAAGGGTCTGGAGGTGCCTGGGTTTAATGGCTGAGGTTGTGGGAAGCTGCTCTTTGCTTTCTGTCTGAGCAGGGAGACATTCTCAGCCTTGAAGGGATGCTGAGCTGCTTCTGTTCCTCATGAGAGCGAGGGTGCAAGTGAGATTGCAGCTGGAATGGAATCAATAATGCATTAATATTAACCATAATTGCAAAGAATTGTTAGCTGGGGTGTGCTCTAGACAGCACAAGTGTAGGGCACAGCTTAGAAGTGAGTAACAATTTGTGAGAAGGCAGATGTTTTCTTGTTGGCATGTTGGGAAATGAGACCTCTGCTTAATTAAACAGCATTAAATGAAGGGATTAGAATCCAACACGTTTGTGGGCACACTCTTAAAAATTATTTGCTTTACAAGGAAGAGTTGTTGGGTTCAAACAATGTGTCTGAGTGGAGGTGGTGCTCTGAGGAGCATACATTTCCATAAATTAGCCCTGGTCCTGAGGAAGCTGGTTACACAGCTGGGATTCTGCTGGGAGCAGATGAATTCAAACTGGATCAGAGAAGAGAAATGCCAAGTGCTAAAGCTGTGAGCATGAGGAGGAGGGAGGGGAGGAAGAGATGCCCATAGGAGAAACCAAGGATGCAAAAGCTGGAGGTGAGGGAGCTGTTAATACAGGCTATGGGAAGATAGGAGGATGTAGTGATTTTTTTTTTTTAATTATATGTAAAATTAGACAGGGAAAAGAAGATAAATTATAATTACCTTGAAATCTCCATCAGTGGTGGGAAGACTCCACAAAAGAATTGCAAAAGGGAGCAATAATGAGAATTTCTCTGTTACTTCTGGATTAACACTTACTCAGACAAATAGATTTTTTTTTTTAAATCTATGATTTACTGCTGAAGAAAACCACAAACGTTTCTGTGGTGTTGTTTGTGCCCCAGCCCAAAACTTTTTGGAGCATAAAGGAATGGAAAATGAATGCAGAAGACTGAAAAGAAAACCATAATTTAGAGCTGTTGCCAGCTGGGGCTCCTCTGGAAGGTGCTGGGCTCTGTGTCCCAACCTGGGTGTTGGTGGTTCCTCACCACCAGGGCTGGGAATGTTCCTGCCTCTCCAGCTCCTTCTGTTCTCTCCCCTTTGGTCTCAAGCTCTCACAGCCCAGCATTTGAATGCTGAAGGGTCACCCTCTGTGAAACTGAACACAAACAGCACTGCAGAAAGCTTTGTCAGAACTGTCTTGTGTACAGGGAGTGCAAAAAAACCCCTTTAATTGAGGGGTCCAAGTCTGAGGCACGGGCTGGATTAAAGGATACAGATTTCGGTGGAGTGGTGGCTCTCTGTGGAGTCTCCCATTCCAGGAAACAGGATCAAGAATGAAGTGGTTAAAACATTTCTCATGCCTCATTCAGTAGCTATGACAGCAGAGAGCATTATTTGTGTGTCTGTGGCCTTGTGAAATATAACAATAAAGCTAAACCTGAATGTTTCTGGTGTTGTTTTCCAAAGGATTCACCCTCCTGAATTCTTCAAGAAGAAATATGCTGTGGATGAGGTGCACTATGTGACTGAGGTGAGTTATCTGAGGGTCAAAGTATTCTTCTGTGAATAAAACACCAACATGTGTGAATGATTCTGCTTTAGCCTTCTGCTCTCTGGTGGGACATTTTGCCCCCAGATACTGGACACTCTCCTTCATTTTCATGAAGGAGCATTGTTTGTCTTTGCAACTTGTATGCTTTGTGTGCAGCAAATGTTGATGACATTGGTATTAATGTGATTATAAGAGAGAATATAAAGAAAAATAATAGCAATCTGAAATTTTTTTTTAGATATGCAGTGTCTTGTCTTCAAAGAAACCTGCTGTGCTCCTGACTTTGGTGAGTTGTGCTGCTGCAAAGAACAGCTTCCTCTTTCCTTCAACATGGAGATGGCTTTATTCAGTGTTTCCTTGCAATGTCAGGCCTTGGCTTTTCTTCCCTGTCTTCCCAAATTTAAAGCTACTCATGTATAGCTTTCTGCTCCTCCCTGCTCTCAAGTAACCTCCCAATGTGTTCTCTGCCCCAAAGTCGTGTCTGCTGAAACACTCTCAGCCTTTATATAGGGCATGGGAACCTCCAGACTGCAGTCTCTCTGCTGCTGCTCTGGTTGTACCATGAGCATGGAAATCCCACAGGAATTCAGGGAATCCCTTTTTCCATTGAGTGGGTTGCCAAGAACAGGTTCTGGGGGAGGGGATGATACTAGAGGCTTGCCAAGCAGGTTGGATGGTGCTTGTGTCTTTCTCTGGGAGGAGGATGAGTGGATGGATGGAAAAGCTGCAGGTTTCTTCTCCCCAGTACCTTTCCTCAGCCCTTGTCTTGGCAAATGTTTTTGTAAACTTCTCACTATCAAAAGCATCTGATTTCTTGTCCCCAATAGCAGGAATCATTTTCCAGTGCTGAGCTTTCCCTTGCAGCAGATGCACTGGGAGCTCCTGCATTCTTTTTTTTCCCCAGAACACAAATCTTTCAAACGGTGGGGTTTCCCAGGCACATCTAAGAGGCAGTGGCCAAAACCCTCTTGCTCACTCTCTTTGCTGCAGGGGAGCAAATTTAAACGGCCAGCATTGCCAAAGCAACATTTAATAGTTTATTTCAAAATGAAATTAGAAGAAAACTTGCCTGTTTGTTATAGCCTTACCTGTTGTTACTGCATAGGTTTCCTGGCTCCCTCCAAAGACAGAAGGGAATTAGAAATCAAAGCTTGCTGTGTCCCTGAGCAGCACATCTGACCCCAGCCCTGCTCTGGGCTCTTCTCAAACAATTTCATGGTCCTTTTGCTCTTTCCCCTCCCAGCGTGGCATTAACACCGACAGTGGGAACATCTGCAAAGAAGCTTCCTTTGAGGGAATCAGCCAGTAAGTGCAAGGCTTTTTTATATCTTCATTGTTGCATGCTTATGTTGAATTCCTTTTCTTTTTTCACATTAAAATATGCTTTTTTTTAATGACAGGATTGTGGATGGCAGATGAAACATTTTGGCGTTTCTTTGGGAAGAAAAATTTTGACATGTTTTAATGATTTGAAATACAAGGGTGGGATTTTTTTGAAATGCCTTTTGCATCTAAGGCCAGCCTTAGATGTGTTTGCTTTAACCAAACAGAGCCACTCCCTTACCTCCATTTCCACTCTAGGGGTTGGACTGTTTGGTTTTCAGGTTTCAAAAGAATTAATTTCTGAGAGTAGGTGTTTTTTTTTTTCTTGGTGACTCCCTCGTACAGTTCTCAGGTAGGTGTTATGGACTCTGCTGTGCACAAGCTCCTGAAAATCTGCTGTGTTATGGGTATAAAAGATCACCGTTCTGCTGGATGTCACCTTTTAGTGTCACTCAGTGTTTTCTTTATATGAAATTTGGCTGCCAGTGGGGTGCAAATGTCCTCTTGTGGTGTTTTGAAAAGGCAGTAAATAACAAAGCGTCACTGCCTGCTCTGGAGTGTGAGGTGATGGCCTCGGCTCTGACTGAAATACAGCTCTCTCTGCTCTTACAGTATCCTAAAATGAGATCCTTTTCCATTTGAGCTGGAGCGTTTGGCAAGAAAGAATCAAAGCCTCCCATTAAAAAGCCCATTAAAATAACCACTGCTGCTGAGCTCTTGACTAAAGGGCCAGTTTTTATGATCCCTGACTCCCAGTCACCCTCTGCATTTTTCTCCTTCCACCTGTGTTGACAGCACAGGAACTGGTTGGGATGTGCCAGGCTGTGTGGGGCTGGGCTCTGCTCTCTGCTCCCACAGCTTTCTGCTGGGATCAGCCTTTTTCCCTGCCATAGGAGCTGGAATCTGGAATCTGCTCCTATAATTACTTTATTCTCTCCTTTAGGGAACCTGGCAGGGATGTTGGGAATCGAGGTGATAGACATCCTTTGCTGCCCAGGGTGTTATCTTAAGAATTAATTTAACTTAAGAATGAAGCAAGCCATTTTTAATGATTGCTTGGTTTCCTCTCTGCTGTGAGAGCAGTAGGATGTTGGGTTGCTGTGACCAAGCAGACACTGCTGTCTCACACTCCCCAGGTACAGGTGGACTCCAAAATCCACATCGTGTGATCCTTCCCCTTTGGTGTGAGACACCTCTGCAGGAAACACACACTCTTCCTCACTCAGCAGCAGTTCACCAAGGGAATTATGTACAAAGGCCTGTTTGAAGTACCAGAAAGCCCTTTTCCCCCCTGAATTTCTCTAAACAGTAGAGTTTAATTAGAAACGTGTTGTATTACTAGTCAACACGAAGGCAGGAAGCCACTCCATGGAGCTCTTCATTTGAGGCTGTAGTAGCTCATCTCCTGCAGCACTTGAAGGGATTAGTGGTGTTTTGTGGCTGGCTTCTCAGTCTGAGGTGCAGGTGCTGTGGGTGTGCTCTGGCAGGAGGCTTCTCCCATCTCCAGGGGCCATTCCCAGTGGTTCTGCAGCCCCGGGATGTGCCCATCCTTCTCCTCCCCTGGGTAGCAATGGGTGCAGTTGTTGGATGTGCCAACACTTCCCTCCCCAGCACACCCTCCCTTCTCCCCAGCACACCCATCCCTCTCCCCAGCACACCCACCCCCTTCCCCAGCACACCCACCCCTCTCCTGCTGGCTCCTGCCCTTCTCCCCTGAGCTGCTGATGTGGTCCCTGGGTGCTGCACCGTCTGGAGCTGCCTGGATCTCAGCCCAGTTTGTATTTATTTTGACACAGACCCAAACCAATTTCCACTCTCTTGCCTGCCTGCTTCTCCACTCTCCTCTATCAAACATTGCCTTTAGAGAAACACATCTATTTTGGATGTATGGATTTCTTCCCAGAGGAGTTTGTTCTGAGCAGCGTGTCCCTTCATTCCCCCATCACCACTGCCCTGTCCTCTCCTGCACTGCCTGGGGCTCTTTCACTCCCAGGTTCTTCTCTGGGCCAGGAAGGATTTGCTCTGGGGCTCTGTTCTGTTTTTCCTGCTCCCATTTATCTCCTCTCTCCTGACCTGACTGAGCCCCTGCTGTTTTGGTTGATAATAATAGAAATAATGTGTCATTTCCTGCAAAAGCTGAATGTGGCTCCCTGTGTCTGCTCCTGTCAGGAGCTGCCTTCTCACCCCGATGCTGCTGCTGCTTCCCTGCCTTGCTTTTTGCTCCTTTTGAACTTCTTCTGGAGCACAATTACCTGAAGTCTTTGATTAATTTTTCCCCTGTAACAAATAGTCCTTTGAGACAAGAAGACTGCTGTGGTCACGGCTTATTTCTAAGCTCACCCTGAAGTTATTTTTGTTCTTCTGGCAGTGCCCAGCCGTGGCTTTATGCTGATCCTGGAGCCCACAGCATGGCTGTCCTGGTCACCATCAGGCTGTGGCTCTCCCAGCCATGTCTTGTGCCACAGCCCTGGTGTCCTGCAGGCTGTGCTGAGAGCAGTGGGGACAGGGGACTGGGGATCTGAGTCCCTCACCTCCTGTGGGACACCCCTTAGACCAGCTGTGCTCCCAGATGTGCCCCAGCCTGCAGAGCTGGCCACAGAGAGGCTGGAGAGCAGAAGACAGATGTGCAGTAGCTCTAGTGCCTTGTTCTCTGGAAAGACATATTTCTTTTTTACTAGCAAAGGCTACTTTGCTTTTTTTTTTTCTAATTCATGGGCCTGTTTTTCAGCCTGGAAACGTGCAGGAATTTTTATGGTGCAGTGGTTGTGTAGCACCTGGGGAAAATGCTGTGAGAGGATGTGATTGACCTGACAGAAAACAGCCTTTGAACCTGTCTGTAAGGTGCCAGGTTCTGCAAAATGCTGCTGAGTAACTCTCTGCTGGCACTTTCTGATCCTCAGCATTGACTGATGGTGATTCAACCACTCTTACCCTGAGTCTCAAGTCTGTCACTTGTTCCTTGGCCCCAGAGCTCCCTGGGTGGGGACAGTGAAGGCCATCAAACAGCATCTTCCCTGGAGGAGTTTTCCTACCCTGGTGAATATGCTTCTGATTCTTATCATCACACACACAGAGCATATTAGTTAAGCTGACAAAAAGGGGTCTCATTATACAGTGTTATTAGACAGGAGGTGTGGATTTCCAGGCATTTTTAAACTAATGAAATTGTCTTGGATGTTAGAGGACAACTGAGCATGAAATCAATTGGGACGTGCCTTTCAGTCACTACTTCCTACTTCTGCCATGATTAAAGGGGAGCATCAACTCCTCACATATTGCAGCTGTAGCAGAATGTCAACTTGTTTTCCTCCTGGAGACCCCACATCTCCTCATCTCAGCACTGGCAGGGAGATGTGGAGCTGGATCACACCTGAGATTCTCTCCAGTTGGGCCAGTTTGGGATTTGTAAGAGTCAGTTGTTTATTTTCTGAAGAGTGAGGTCTCTGCTGGCTGGACACGGTGGAGTTGTCTTATGTAGGACTGTTTTGTGCAAAAATTGTGTGAATTATTTGGTTTGAACAATATTGTCCTTGCAAAAAGCTTCATGCAATAGATCAGATTCTCTTCCAGATCTGAACTGAAGTCTTAGAGGTCTGTGATCTTGTTTTGTGCCTCACATTCCATCACACAGGCAGATGGAAGAGAGAGAAATTATAGAATAGTTTGGGTGGGAAGGGACCTTAAAGATCATCGAGTTCCAACCCCCCTACCATAGGCAGGGACACCTCCCACTACATCAGGCTGCTCAGTGCCTTGTCCAGCTTGGTCTTGAACACCTCCAGAGAGGGGGCATCCACAACCTCTCTGGGCCATCTGTTCCAGTGCTTCACCACCCTCACTGTAAAGAATTTCTTTCTTATGTCAAGTCCAAATCTACCCCCTTCCAATTTACATCCATTGTTTCTGGTCCTCCCATCCGATATCATATTAAGAATTCCTTCCCCTGCCTTTCTGTAGGACCCCCTCAGGTACTGATAAGTTACTCTAAGGTCCCCCCTGAGCCTTCTCTTCTCCAGGTTGAACAACCCCAACTCCTTCAGCCTGTCTTCATAGGGCAGTTGCTCCAACCCTTTGACCATCTTTGTGGCCCTCCTCTGGACCCGCTCCAACAGCTCAGTGTCCTTCTTGTGTTGAGGGTTCCAGAACTGGACACAGTAACTCCAGCTGGAGTCTCACCAGTGCCGAGTAGACGGTCAAAAATTCTCCTGGTGACCTCCTGTCTCTTCTCCACCTCCCCAAACACCCCCTGGCCCTAAATCCACTGCCTTTCCCTGTGCTTGATTACCTTCCCCCACCGACATCTACTGGAATTTGCTGGAGCTGCTGTGTAGGGAGTGGTCCCAGCCCTGACAAAGCAGCAGGGAGACCCTTCAAGCAGGGCTTTTAGGGTGAGGAGAGGTGAAGGCAGGGACTACAGCAAGCAGTGAGTCTGGAGCTGAGTGTGTGGTGTGAGCTCCCTCTCCCCCCTGGTGTTTCCCTGGTTGGATGCTCAGCTGAGATGAGATGCTGCCTTCTCTTGACAGGTCTCAGCTTCATGGCTTGGCTTGGTGAGTTTGCTTTTGGTTTCATCCCGTTGCACTGGTGGTTGCAGCGTGTGGCAGGTCCTGACAGGAGCTTTGTGAGCTCAGTTCCTCCATTTCTGTCTCTCTGCCCCTGCCCTTCTCACCCTTTGCTGCCTGTTACTTTCTGATAACCCTTGGTTTGCACTTCTCTTATTTGCCTGGAGCTTTGTAATTATGCAGCATTCGGTGACTTGTGGCTTTTGGGATTGTTGCTTTTCCAGTGGTTTTAATTAATACCTGTGGTACTGAATCCTACACACTTTGTCCTTCTTTTGCGTTGTTTTTCTACCATGGAGTAGGAACACAAAGCATTTAACCTTCACCTGGTTTTCTTTCTAAGTTTATGACTGTATGCTCTGAAAACAAGAGCAGCACAGGGGTATTTCTGCTATCTGAGGAAGCAGGAAGACCCTGGTACAATCAGAAGTGACTTCCAAATAATTTTTTTAATTGGATTTGTGCTTTAGTTCATCCCTTCTGAGGAATTAAGAATGGTTAATAGCCTGGAATGGATTTAATTTTTCCTGCAAAAGTGTGTGAAAATTAATTGTTGCATTGCAGCATTCTTCTGATGGTCTTTTGGGAGCCTTGGAGCATTTTAATTCTCTTAAACAGCCTGAGTGAGGAGCCAACAGCCCAGAGTAGGGCAGAGCCATTCTGTTGGAAGCAAAACCCCTCCAACAATGCTTGAAAATCCCATTTGTGTTCCACTTAATTAATCAGCTTCTCACTCTATTGGCCACCACAGAGTTACTGTTGATAGAGCCTGAGAGTAGAGACGGGAGCAGAGGAGCTGCTAATGCAGGAGACATGTAGAGCCTGTGTGGGACACAGGTGAGGAGAAGCTCTGCTCTGGACTTCCCTCACACCCTTTTCTGGCCACCTGGAACCTGGGGATGCGAGAAAGGATGAAATAGAATCGTAGAATAGTTTGGGTTGGAAGGGACCTTAAAGATTATTGAGTTCCAACCCCCCTACCATAGGCAGGGACACCTCCCACTACATCAGGCTGCTCAGTGCCATGTCCAGCCTGGTCTTGAACACCTCCAGAGAGGGGGCATCCACAACCCCTCTGGGTAACCTGTTCCAGTATTTCACCACCCTCACTGTAAAGAATTTCTTTCTTATGTCATGTCTAAATCTACCCCCTTCCAATTTACATCCATTGTTTCTAGCCCTCCCATTCGCTACCGCATTAAAAAGTCCTTCTCCTGCCTTTCTGTAGGACCCCCTCAGGTACTGATGAGTTACTATGAGGTCCCCCCTGAGCTTTCTCTTCTCCAGGCTGAACAACCCCAATTCCTTGAGCCTGTCCTCATAGGGCAGTTGCTCCAGCCCGTTGACCATCTTCATGGCCCTCCTCTGGACCCTCTCCAACAGCTCAATGTCCTTCTTGTTTTGAGGGCTCCAGAACTGGACAGAATTCTCCAGGTGTGGTCTCACCAGTGCCGAGTAGAGGGGCAAAATCACCTCTCTTGACCTGCTGGTCACACTCAACTCATTGTGTTTGACTTCATCATGGAATGTTTGAGGAGCAAAGTGAGAATCTCAGAACACTTTGTGCTCAGGGGGCCTCTGCAGGTACCCTGATCTCTGCACACTCTTACCCTTGTGTGTCTGCTTCTCTCCCCTCTATTTCCAAATGAAGCTCCTGCCTCTGCCTTCCCTCCCTGATCCTGATGAACCCAGGATTTGCCTTTGTGGTTTTTCACATCCTCAGAGAAGGCACATTAGTAAATCAGTAAATAAGCTTCTCTGCTGCTGTGTGGGGCTGGCTTAAACTTTTTTTTTCTTTTTTTTTTTTCCCTAGATTTAATGTGAACAACAAAATCCTTCATCCTGAAATTGCAGAATGGTGAGTAGCAGAAAACCCCTTCTCCTGGAGTTCTGCTGGGCATCTCTGTCCCATGGTGTCAGAGAAGTTCCTCAATAAGAGCATCCTTCTTTGCTGTGGAAGTTTTCATTTGATGCTGATTTCATGTTGTGGGGTGGGTGTAATGTACCAATTGAGACCAGGGGCAGGAGACAGCACTGAAAGGTCAAATGTTGCTGTGACATTCCTCAAACCTCGTGTCTGGGTGTTTGGAGTGAAGTCACGTTTGTGTGAATGGGAGAGGGACTGGGGATAATTCACATTCCAGCAGCGAAAGGCAAAGGCAGATGAAAACTCTGTCTGAACAGGTAATATTTAATAGGGTGTTATTGCTTCTCTAAGATTTATTTGAACGGTATTAATTTTGTTCTGTTATTATTCATGTAACTGTAGTTGGGAATTCAGGGGGAATTGTGCTGCAGCCTCTGGGGATCAGACAGAGCTGGAGTGTGAGTGGGTGTGTGGGGCAGCTGCTCAACCTGCTGCTGCTCCTCCTTCCTGATTGAACAGTAAAAGATCCATGTGTCCTGGGGACTGCTCCATCACTGGGGCTGTCTGCTCTCCCATTTAGGAAATAAATCAGAGAAGCAACTTAGGGTATTTTTGTTAATGAATTAGGGCTTTTACTTAAGCTTTTTTAGTGTATTAATCTACAAACGAGGAAGCAAATCCCTAGTAAAGACAGATAAGCTCGAAATCTCTATAAATGAAATGTGGCAAGGTAGCCCAGAGGTGAAAGGGGAGTGTGGAGAGTGTCTGGGTGGGCAGCTTGTGTACATACTGTGGGTCTGGAAACTTCTCCCAGGAGGAGAGGACCCACCCAGGGGGTTCACGTGTCACAGGAGGCACCCATAGGATTAAATATAAAGTGGGTGGAAAGAGGGAGAGTCATGGAGAGGCTTTTACAGAGGGGAAAAAAAAAAAAAAAAAGGGAAAATGGAGAAAAGAGTTGAAAATTGTAGGTCAGTTCTGATTGTAGGAGTCTTAAGCTTCTATTTTAACTTGGTTACACTGAGTGACTCTCCCAGTGGTCAGAGAGCTGATACCTGCTGAAGCTGTGCGTGCTGTACTTGCATTAGCTGGGGGCTGGAAATGATTTGTTGCCATTAAAATATTAATGAATGTATGCAGAGTGTGCAACCACTCCCACAGCTGCTTTAAATAGACTGCTGAGGTTCACTTTCAGGAGGAAAAGTGGGACTTTTTCTTCCTAGCCTTATCTTGGGAAGTGAGAGAAACCTCTGGAGAAGGGGAGCACTGGGCACTTTCAGAGTGCCCTGCAGTGCCAACTGGAAACTGAGCACAACCTTGCTTTTTACACCATCAGAAGAGTGAGAAGCAGTGAAACACACACCTTTCCCCATCAGTGGGGGAGCCCTGGGACCTCTCTGCTCCATGGCTGTGTCCCTACAGGGCTGTGTGACCCCTTTCCCCCCTGCTCTCGGCTGCTGCTGGGTTTTGTTGGGCTCAGAATGACTAAACATCTTCTTTCAGATGTCTCAGCTTGACCTGCTGTAAATGGAGGTGTTGCCTTGCATGAAAAGCCTGTCTGAGGCTGGGGATGAATTTCTATTTGCAAACAGGTAGAGGAGAAGTTACAGTCTAAAATAAATACCTTGCCCCTGAAGCCCGAGTCATGTAAAATAGGCTCTAACAGCATTTGCAACAGCATTTGCAGCAGCATTGAGCAGGGAGTAAGTGGTGTTACTGTGGGTCCCAATGAAGAGCTGAGGCTGCTGAATTATGGAACAGCCCATTTCTCAGATGCTCTCTGGATGGAAAGTAATACAAAGGCCCATCAGACAAGTACTACATTATCCTGCTGGCACACGCCGTCTTCCCAGGAACAGGATTTTGGAGAAATAAATCCCTGTGCTTTTGCTGCCTCACTGTAGCATGAATGTGTTTGAGCTGCTGTTCTTTGTGTCTTTGCTGCAAGGCAGGAGCAGGAGTTTATTTTCCTCAGCCCTCTTACACCACCCCAGTGCCATTTTCCCCCCTTGGGGTGTGTTCTGCAGCCTTGTCCTGCTCATTCTCCCTGCACACAGGGTTTTTCTTGTGCCATGTCCAACAGACTGGGAATGTCAGCTTGTCCCCTCCTCTCTGTACCCACTGGTAGCAGCGGGTTGGCTGCTGGTAGTGTTTTCCCAAGGGTCCCTTCCCTCTGCCACACAGCAATGTTTCCCTTGCTGGCTGGAGAAATGCTCCAAGAGGCCCTCAGAGGCACTTAGAGCTGGAAACCTGCTTCTGTGCCCTTTAAAACTAACTACAGGGGCACAAACACAGTAAAAAGCTCCTACAGCCTCTTGTGTGAGTGTGTTGTAGTGGAAAAGGGTTGTCTTGGTGGCAGTTAGGAAATATGGTGCTTTGTAGCAGCTGCAAACTCAGAGTGGAGCTGGAAAATGCCATCTAAATATTGCCACGCTGTTCCATAGCTGTAGGTTTGCTCTTTGCAGTCAGCCTGTGCCTTCAGGAGAGGTAAGAGAAATTGCTGTGTGTAGCAGTGGAAAAAAGTAGTTGATTTTTAATAGAATGTGTGGAACTATCTCTGCATCCTGTTCCTGTCCCACAGAATAGCTGCTTTCATTTGAAATATGGAGCAGAAGCTGTGTAAGTAGAGCCACGTTTAAGGGTACATTGCTGAGATGAGTTCAGAGCAGATTATCCAGCTCATAAATAGACACAGATTCAGTATCTCATAATGCACCAAGAATAGACTGAGGTTTGGGGAGAATTTGGTTGAGTGTTTTTTCTCCAGAAGGGTGTGATAGAGTGGACATTGTGGCTGAAATCACTGCTCTTTGGATGTTGGGGGAGTTTTAATCCTGAGCAGAAGCAGCACATTTCACCCCCCTCCCCTCCTGAGGCACTGGGAATAGCTGGGAGCTGGGATTGTGCTGAATGGAGATTCTTTGAGGTTGGGAATGGCACTGTGTGAGCTGCTCCAGGTTGTGTTTGAGAAGAAGACACAGGCTGTCTGCAGGAATCTGCTGCCTGGGGAGGTGTTTGAGCCTGGCAAATGCAGAAATGCACTGGTTTTGTTGCAGAATGAATTGGGTGAGTGCTGGTGAGGTCACTTGTTTATTGGCATTGAAGGCCAGTACAGCTTGGCTGTCAGGGATGTTGTAAGAGCTCACCTCGGTCTCTGTTTATCACAGGGGATGCACATTACTGCCAGGGGTTTATTTATTCTGTATTTGTAAGCTGTGAAGTTGCAGCCTGACCTGACATCTGTTCTGCTTTCCTTTAAGCCGTGTGATCAAGACAGACATGGAGCTGGAGGTCCTGCGCTACACCAATAAAATCTCCAGTGAAGCTCATAAAGAGGTAATAGATCCTTTACTGCTCATCATTTTTGCTCTGAGTGCAGCAGCAGCAGCACTCACAGTGTTCCCAGCAACCCCAAATTGCTGAGTGATAAAGTAATGGCAAGGCTGGGTAGAAGTGAGAGGGCTCTATCCCTCCTCTTACAGCCCAGGAGCACACCTTGCATTGCTCTTGAACTCACTGCTGTGTGGGTTTGGGTGAGAGCCCCCAGAGACACCCCAAGTTCTGGGCTGGTGTTCCATAGAGCTACCCCAAAAGGACTCCCTGGCAGGCTCAGCAGAGCTCTCAGGGTTGAGCTGTGGTGTTTGGATGAGCTGCACTTCATTAAGATGTAGCACTTTGGCAATTAAATGGGCTTTATTGCTGGAGACTGCAGGCATTTATAAAGATTGAAATAAACTTGATTTTCAAATGCATCTAGTGGTGTAAATGTAAGTGGAGTACAGAGGGTAGTTTTGTAATACAGGAGAAACTCTGCCATAACTCTTAACTTTGTAAATATGATAATAACATCCCCTGTTAATGTGTCTTCCAGGTGATGAAGGCAGTAAGAGTCGGGATGAAGGAGTATGAGATGGAGAGGTAAGAGTTCTTTCAATTAAAGAATTAAAAGGATGTGATGTGTGTGTTTCAGATGAATGTTGACATTCCAGCAGCAGCAGCCCATCTCACAGAGCATGCTTTGCTTCAGCAAGATCAGTTATTTTTAGCTGGCATCCAGTGTTTTCATTTTTCTAAGTATTTGCATAACAAAGAGGCAGCAAACAGCCCTCACCTCTCACTTTCTGCTGCTCCCTGCCACTGGTGGTTCAGGCCTTAGTGAGCAGGTTCATTTGCAGCCCAGCGTGGGGAAGAAAATAGAGTGACCTCAGCATTGGTCATGGGGATTTCAAAGCTGCCCAGAAAGCCAATAATGCCCTTAGAACAGATGCAATATGGAAAAAACTCATGTCACTTTTAAACAGTTGAAATTCCTACAGGCTCTGGGCTTGTGCCACCTTGTGGTTGGAGGCACCACCAGGAAAGAGTTGTGTTGTGGGATTCCCTGGTAGCTTTATCCATGTGTTTGTGTCCCTGCACTCCCAGCCTGAGCTGTGTGTGCCCATGGTGAAGGTCTGGCTGTGGCAGGCAGCAGTTACAAACCTTCCCAGGGAGCAGAGTGGGCTCAAGTGCTCAGAGAGGTCAGGACTGCTTGGAACATCCCACCTGCTCCTCCTCAGTCCCTGATCTCCACTCCAGGATGTTCTGGTGTCCCTGCCTATGGGGATGATCTTTGAGGTCCCTTCCAACCCAAACTGTTCTATGATTCTTCTCTGGAGAGCTGCTTCTGCACACATCAAACTGTTGAGAAGATTATGTTTTTGAACTTTAAAAAAACCAAACATAAATTACACAACTGTGGATGGGGAACAAGAGTTGCCATCACAGATGACAGGAACACTTGGGTGAGTTCCTCTTGGATCCTTTGTGACATGGGAGTGCTGTGGTCAGTCATGGTGTAGCCTGGCTTTGGCCTGGCCATCCCATTCCTAGAGCTGCCACCCAGTTAGAGGTGAGGGGTTTGTGAATATGGGGCACTACTGTCAAAGGGCTGGCTTGGAATCATGAAAATCCATGAGATACATGTGAAAGAACAAATGCTGCTGCTTTTCCTCTTCCTGCTCCCCGTGGGCAGGGCTGCTCTGCTTGTGGAGTCACTGTTGCTCCTATTGGTGTTAAGGAAAGAACGAGCTTTCTCCTCAAATTAGCAGCAATCTTTTGTACAGAAACAAACATGGCAGTGAGACAGCTAATGAGCATTAGTCTTGATGAGCTGAGATTGGAGGTGTGTGACGTGGAGCTGGGATGAGACAGCAGGATGGGCTGGGCATTGTTTGCTGTGGGTTTAGTTGGTGCTTCAGGCAAGAGAGAAGGCAAGATGTCCATGTGTGAAGCTGCAGCTGCAGCTTTAGGTCAGTAATTTTTGCCAATTACTGTGGGAGCAGAGAGATGAGAACTTTGTGTGACCTCCAAGTTGGTCACTTGGAGCTGAGGAGCCTGGCTGAAAGAAGGAGTGGGATGCCAGGGTAAAGCTGTCCTTCAGTAGCACACACACACTTTCTGAAGCCAAACTCATTTTACACCATGGAAAGGAGCAAGCAGATTCTGTTCCTTGACCTGGAGTCCCTGCAGAAATGCTTTTCCTCTCAGAGCTCCTGGTCCCCACACAGCCTGTGGGTACCTCCAGCCTGTTCTGTCCTCGGGGCTGTGTGTGCTTTGCCTCATTTTTGTCTGGTTTTGTGCTGCTGTGTCATCTCTCTGGGGATGTGGTTATGCAGAGCTCTGTACTTGTGGCAGGTGATGTTGCTGTGGTGTGTCCATTGTCAGCAGTATTGAAAGACAAGGCTGGGACTGTAAGTGCAGGCTGATGTGGGAGAATCTGTTCCATTTTTTCCCTCACAGATGGGCCTGCTCTCATTTGCACAGTGCTGTGTCCTCATTTTTTTGACCGAGGTGTTGGTTATGGGGTTTGATGGGTTGTTTTGAGATGATGGGATTAGCTTTTTGATGTTTTTTGAGGTCCAAGATTGCAAATGATAACTGAAAGAGTGAGCAGTGAGTGAGGGCAGCGATGGCAGAGCTGCAGGTGGTGTCAAGGTAGAAGAGCTCTGAGCTGCCAGGCAAGTGATGGATAATGAACTCTCACTGAAGCTTGGGACTGCAGGGGAACTTGAATTGCATTAGGCAGTCAAGGTGATGTTTGTGGTTAAAGGACCTGCCTGTTGGTGAGTATCCCTCAAAACCCAGCACCATTTCTGGGTGCTGTGACTGCACTTCCAGCAGCTCTCTGGTGCCTGGAGGCAGTGGGGTCAGTGAGGAGTAGAAGAGCTTTGGTGACAACCCCCTGTCTGCTGAGTCATCTGCTTAAAGGACCACTGGGCAGGTGTCACAGATAATGGATCTCAGAAGTGACTGTTGATGTGAGATGCAGGTGCCATCACTCCTCATCAGCACTGTCCTCTTGTACCATGTCACATCTTTCAGAGGCAGAGAGCTGGGCTCCTGCTGCTTTCTTACATCAGTAGGAGCTTGATGTCTCCTGGGCTCACTGGCAGCTTCCTCATGGCTCTGCTTAGTGGCTAATTTGTAAGAGCTGTGAGAAATTGTTTGGGTGCAGCGTGTGCCTGTAAGTTAAACATCAGGGCTGTAAGAAGTCTGGGATGCCAGATGGAGTGGGTGACACATCTCTAGATGTGGGAGGTGACACATCCCTGCATGTGGCAGGGGACATGTCTCTAGATGGGTTAGGGGCCATCATGAGGAATTACTGCATTATTCTCTAATAGTTAAGTCATTTTGCTCTTTATTGGACCCAGCCCTTCCTGTGCTTGGGTGCTGCTGAGCAGGGTTTCAGGCTTCAGATAGTCCATGTGAAGGTGGAGGGAAGATTCTGAGGTGATGGTGAGGGGTTGTCTCTCTGTGTCCCAGCCCAACACTGGGCAGCTCCGTGTTTGCTGAGAGGCAGAACCAAGAGATGAAAGTTTAATTATTTCTTCAAGGCAAATCCTCTCTCCCTTGGACTTTGCCTTGCACAAGAAAAATGAAAATTCATAAGGAGTGTAAAAATTGGCTAAAATTAAAACCCATTTATTTTTACCCTGTTTATTCTCCTGAATAATAAAATTTCCCCATGGGTTTTTTGGAGCATATGTGGAATAATTACAGTGTAGAAGTGGTGCTTTAGCTCACTTCTGGAGCCAGGGCAAACACTGTGATTATGCTGCGAGCTGGAATCTGGGTTTTATAGAAAATCTCATTCAAGGCTTCGTTGCTGTCAAGTGCAAAAAACTGTGACCCAAGGATTGGTCCCTGTGGGAGCAATTATTCTTTGCAGAGGTTTTTTTTTCCAGCACTGAATATTATAAATGTCAGACAGAAGTTTAACCCTCCGTACCTCTAAGAGAATGCTTCCAGCCCTATTGGCCAGAATAGGAACTTTTTGTTTGTATTTGCCAGCACTTTATGTTGAAGCCAAGAATTTTTCTTTTTTTCAAAATTTGGTCTTTCTAACCCACTCAGAAGATCTCTGTAACCAGCTCTCCTTGGTCTAAGCTGTGACACATCCCTGTCTGGTTCCTGCTGGGCTCTCAGCCCCAAGTTGGGGTTTGATTTGCCCTGTCCCAGTCAGTGTTTGAGTGGCAGGAAGATTTGGGTGCAGACTGTGCAATATCTGGTGCTCTGCCTTTTGCAGTTACAGCCACATAAATCACTTTGTGGCCTGTTTGTGCTTCACACAGGATAAACAAAATAGGAAATAGTTCATTGTGCAGAAAGCACACGTGAATCAAATGTGCTGTTCCTCATGGATACAATTTTATGAGGCTGCAGTGTACTTGTAGGGTGAGCTGGCAGTACTGTTCACACAGCACACTGCTAACCAGAGTGCTTCCTAAAGCCACTTGTCTTCCTGTCCTGTGTTCCTGTGACAAAGTACCTGCTGAAACCTCTCTGAGCTATGAGCCCTGCCTGGCCATGCTGCTCTGAGCCTGAACCAGTCTGTGCTGAGGAACTGCCTATAGAAATAAGAAGAAGGAAAGCAAGCCAGTAAGAATGGGGAGGGGAACAATAAATAAATAAAGCTTGGTCTTATGCAAAAGACTCAGCAAAAAAACGTTGGGCATGAAACTCTGGTGCTCCCTTGTGGTGGGCAAGAGCCTGACGTGGCTGTTGGTAGAATGACATTTCCTTGAATTTCCAACTCTTGCCTTAATAGAGATTCCTCTAAAAGAGACATTAAAGAGCCATGTTCTTCCCCCAAGGCTGGACTTGCTAAAGGTGACCCCTCAGCCTCTCCCTCCTGCTGTCTCTGGGGCAGCAGGAGCTGTGGGAATCAGTGAGGATCTGTTTCCTTGTCTGAGCTAACAGGGAATTAAAAGTAAGGCTGGAGAGCAAAAAACATATTGGATTCCTTTCAGCTTCAATTATCAGAGGAGCTGCTGCTGGTTTAAGGGAGGACATTGGTTTCTATTCCAGAGGAGCTGCAGCCTCAGCCCTCTGGTGCCTGTTCCAGCTCTTAAAGGCAACTGTGTCTCTGTGGGTAGAGGGGAGAATTAAAACTACATATTCAGCTTTAATATATGACATTTATGTTCTTAAATACAGAAATCATGTCATGATTCACTCCCATTAAATGATTCCATGATGCAGGCAGATCCCTTTAACACTCACTTCTAATCCAGTGGAGTAACTGGGCTCATTCCTCACATAACAAAAATGAAAGATTTCTGTTACTCTTTCCTGATATTTGGATACAGACACATGTTTGTAGGAGTTGTCTGTAGCTGTAGGAGGTGTAAGAAATGGTTTAGGTGTGAGCAGAGGAGGTTGTTCTGCTCCGGCTGGGAGTTCAGGGAACAGCCAAGAGTTCTGGGAGGTGCTGGAATCAGTGAGGATGTTTTCAGTCAAACCTTTATCCTCATGAGTTCAGCTTTGCAAAATTCTCCCTACATGAGGCCACAGTGTGGTCTTTTCTGCCTCTGAAAACCCTTTCCTGCTCTTGTGTTTGTCTGAAGGGAGCTGCTGGGCTGTGAGGGCAGAAGGTTGTTGGAGACTGAAGGGATCAGGCTGGACACTTCCAGCTGTAATGCTGGTAAGTGTTTTCTGCACTCAGAGTCCTTTCAAAGACTGACAAGTCCACTCTAGATTTTTATAACAGATAGTTCATGGCCTGAAGAGGAGATCCTTGGAGTCATCCATCTTGACTTGGCTCTCAGAAGAGTAATTCCAGTGGATTGAAGAGGCGAGTGTTTGGGATTCAGAGGACCATAACATTGATTCTCCCATAAAGCAGTAATTTGTGGTAAATGGTGTAGCCTCTGGGCAGCTGTTTGCTTGTTTTATATGGCCAGGGCTCTGGAAACATGGTCAGAGGGATGAGAGAAGGACAGCTCTGGTCCAGCTGTCTGTGTGAGCAGGGAAGGCTTTCCTTGGGCAGTTTGATGTCTGGGAGTAGCCCTGGCCAAGCTCTATCTCACAGAGGCTTTGGGGGAGGGAAACACAGTTTTAGGACAGGTTTGGGTTCTGGGGTCAGCTGAGATGGTTTGGAAAGACTTTTCTGCATTTCTCTGCTTGTCCCTGTGTTGGCACCACCAGAACCATGATGTGCCATCCCATTCCTCTTCCTCCACATGTCATGCATTGAACGGGTTGTTGGGTTTTCCCCATTCAGGTCTGCTGGGAGCTTTTAAAAAGCAATCAGCAGAGGTGCCACCTCCTCTTTTTGCCTTGACCAGCAGCTTTTTAATAGCCCTGAGTTTTGACTTCAAGAGACAGGCAAGGGGAGTAATGAGGATAAACCATTCCTCTCTATTATGGTCACTTACTGCTAATCTCCTTTTAGGATTTTAACAAGGATTTATAAGGTTTCATTTGTATTTTAGGGTTGGGGATAATTAAGTACCTTTCTGCTGCAGAGAGCAAGTGGAGAGAGGATTGGCTCAGAGCAAAAGCCAGGTCCCAGTGCTGTTAAACCTCCTTTTATTGGCTTGTCACCCCAGTAGGAATGATTAGTGGGTTGTAGAGAAAGAGAATGTATTGCGTTACATCTATTAAAGCATGTTTTATATGTAACAGTAATTAAAATATAATTGAAATCATGAGTTCCTCTAATTATTGACTTTACATAATGCATAGTTAAAGAGTGAGCATCTATAAATGTGTCTTTTTACACATCCAGAAATGGTTTGCTGGCAGCATTTTAATTAAAGATGGATTAGTTAAAATGCAATTTAATCATTCTGTCATCAAAGGATTTAGACCTCATTAATTAGCTGTTGATAAATAGGTTTAAACTACAAAAAAATTAATTTAAAATACGCCAGTTGAGATGTAGAATTACTAGAGCTGTAAAAGGAGCGAGGAGCTGGACAGGAATTCATCCCATCTCCTCCCCTAATGTGAGATTGTGAGGTTTTGAGCAGTGCAGAGCTTGCTTCTCCTTGGCTCTCTGCTGGATGTGACTCCTCATGGGCTGGAGTGCTGGTGAAGGAAGAAGATGGAGACCCACCTTCATGGCTGTTGTTGACTGTGGGGAGAGAGGGACAGGCAGGAATCAAAAGCTAAGAAGAAAATTTGTGAGGTGCAGCCCAGGTTCTCCAAACTCAGCAGCCCAGGAGGCTGAGCCAGAGCAGATGAAGTACCAGCTAATGGTCTATAATCTCTTTGGTTATTCTTCACATCAGACAGGTAATTTATAATTCCCACTTATGCAATTAAAATGCTAATTGCCCCTCTGCCAGGCTCTCTGTTCCTGAACTGGGGCCATCAATTACTCCAGACACGGCCACTCGCAGGTGACGCTGCTGCTTCTCTGGTCCTTGGGGCTCTGCTGGCTGGGTGATGTTCTGGGACATACTGGGGCTGGGGACAGCGTTGGGCTGTGGTGGGACCTGTCTGCTGAAGGGACAGAGTCACTCCTGCTTTGGGGCACTCTCTGCTCACAAAACATTTTGGAGTAGTCTCACCCCTGTTCCTGCCCTGAGCTCAAGCTTTTGCCATCCCTTCTAGGAAAGGGGTGTACTCAAGGCTTTATAACTTTCTCCTGAGAATGTCCTTTTGTGTTGAGATGATCAAAGTGGTGGCTTTTAGTCCTGCTATAAATAGAGACATCAGTTTTGGAAAACTTGGCCTTTTGTGAATTCTTCAGCAAAGCTCTGGGGGTTTCGCCTGTCTCATGGCTACGCTTGATATTTACAGGGTGCAAAAGCATGAGGGCATGTTGTGGTGGTAGTTGAGAAGCAATTTGGCACAGAGGTAACTAACACAGATCACCTGCGTCTTCCAACTGGAAAAGAACTGAGGAAACCCTCCAGGCTCCTCACAGAGCTCCCCTGGAGCTGCAGCATCACCATTTCCAGCTCCAACCCTCACTCTTGGAGATGGTTTCCAAGGCTCAGAGGACACAGGGTTTGAAGTAGGAGAAGTTTGTTTTGGTGGGAGGCAGCTTTCTCAGAGCCTTGCTGAGGACATTGCTGGAATCTGAGACATCCTCCAAGCAGTGAGGGATTCTGGGGAAATTTTGTAAAATATAAATTTATTTTCAATGTAAATACCTTAATGGGGCATTGACTCAGAAGTGACTCTTTGTATGATGAGAGGGTGAGTTGTGTCTCTGGCACACAATGAGTGCCCAGTACCTGGCAGTGTCCTTGATGTGGCTCCAGGGTTTGGGAATAAGGGATGGGGTTATTCCCTGGGTTTGGTCCTTCCTTGGAAGCCTTGCAATGAGTGATGCTGCTGTATCCCAGAGTGATGTGTATGTGGCTCTGCAGCATTTTGCTGCCCTTGGGGAATGTTGGAAAAAGCCACTGAGGAGTGTTTGGGCTGTTAGAGGCTGTTAGCCCAGTTTAGAGAGTTTTTCCCAGCTCTTTGATGCAAAAGGTGTGCTGGGACAGATGACAGGGTATTCCATCCCACTGTCTCAGACTCTGTACCCCTGTATGGCCCTTTGGGGTGATGATCCCTGCCATGTGTGGTGAGAGCCCAATGGCAGAGTCTTCTTGAGCTTCACTGCACCCAAGGATTTCCCTTCCAGGCTCTGGCAGCTCCTATGCCTCTCTGTTACCTCTTGCAGCTTCAGTGTTTGCTGTGTGGGGCTGTGTGTGATCCTTGGCTTGTCAGTGACATGTCATACAAGGCTGGTGGCTGTCTGGGATGGCAGTTACACGTGTTCTGTTTCCAGCTGCATGAGCCTTCCTCTGTGAGTCACAGCCCAAAAAAAAGGCTTGTGGGTAGTTTGAGGAGCAGAAATGTCATTGTCTGTCAAAGCTGAAGCTCCCCTCAACCACAGCCACATTGGCCACTGCTTTTTGCTTACTCTTAGAACTCTGGGACAATCAGGTGCCTTTTTTTTTTGGATAACAGGCCCAAAACTGAGGCAGCAGCTGGGTTGTAGGGAGCACAAATGAGTTATTTACTGCTTTTCCAGGGGAGCTCTGCAAAAGGTGAGCTCTGTTACAGGGCTGCAGAGTTCCACAGGAACTGCAGTCATGAATGTGAGCAGTCATGTGTGGAGAAACAAACCCTTCTGTCCTGGTGTCCCCACTGATGGAGAGGCCTTTACAGCTCCTTATTTCACCTTGACAGCACTTTAGAAGGTTATTCAAAGTTGCTGCCTAGAGAAGGTGGTTTATTCCATCATTTAAGTTGAAGGGACTATAAAATATGTTAGAAGTTGCTTCCTGAAATGTGCCCACACATATATAACTGTATAGTATACACTCTATATATCTATAGTTTGTATATTTTGGCTTTTTTCTCTTTAAATGTTGTCTTTTATGTAATTTTCACAACTGATTTGGGTTTACAAGCCTGTGATTAACATCCTTCAAAGAACTTAAGTGGTGCTTGTTGGGCTGCTGCTGCTGACAGACAATTCACATCTCTTCCTCAAGTGGCACCAGCATCACCCCGTGTTAATGAAATTATTTCAGTTCTTGTGGAAATAAGTGTTTGAAAATTCACTGTTAGAGGGGGAGTTGGGTTGTAATTAAGAGTGTATTTCAAAAAGAATGGAAGGCTTTGGGTTTGGCTTTTAAAACACCTGATCCTGGATGAATTGTGCTTTGGATGTGTCTGCCTGTGTGAAGGGGATGTTTGCTGTAGGAATGGAGAGGGTTTCAGGCTGTGTGAGCCCAGCAGCTCCTCCAGCAGGAGGGGAGAGGCAGAGGAGAGCTCACACACACGGTGCTGGGAGCCCTGGGTGCTGTCCCAGTGGCTGCTTGGCACGGGATTGGGGCTGTGCTAATTTTTCCCATGGTTGGGTGGGGGAAATGGAAATAGTGTGATGTTTTCTCTGTGTCCCTCATGGCCAAGAAGAGAGGAGAGCATCCATCCTGACAGGCAGCAGGTGCCTGGCCTGGCAAATATAGTGTGGGTCAGATACCCCCAGCATGGGGTTACTTGGTTGGGCATCAGCAGAGGGTGTCAGAGAGGTGGGATGGGTGAGGGAGCTCCTGCTGACACCATGGACCTGGGACTGAGGCAGGGTTTGCCCAGTGCTGCTGTGCTCAGGCCAGGTTTGACTCTGTCCCCTCCTGTGCCAGTTTGGAATGTGTCACTGATCACTCCTTTTTCTCCCCACAGCCTGTTCCAGCACTACTGCTACCAGAAGGGGGGCATGAGGCACACCTCCTACACCTGCATCTGTGGCAGGTAGGCTGGGTCACCCCCCACCCCTTCCCTCTGACTGTTGTGGGGTCGCTCCTGGTACACATGTTGTGTTTGTGAGTGCCACCAGGGTCACCTAAAACAAATTCCTGGTGCCTCCAAGTGCCCCCCTGGCACAACCACCCCCAGCCTGGGATGTGGCTGTTCCTGAGACAGCCCCACACTGCACAATGTCATGTTTAATGTATGAATATGCTGGTGTTTAGTGTCAGACACTTGGCTTGTTCCTTCATGTGTGTGTGTTGGTGGTTCCCCTCACACTAACCTGACTCCCTTTCCCTCTCAGTGGGGAGAACTCCTCGGTGCTGCACTACGGCCACGCGGGAGCCCCCAACGACAAGACAATCGAGGATGGAGACCTGTGGTGAGTGAGGGCTGTGGGGTTATTTGGGTTTGTCACTCTGCTGCTCTTCCCATGCTAGTGTTGGGTGCAATCTTGGGCTTAATTCGTAGAAAACACTGATTGCTCTCAGTTACACAGTGTGTGGGGAAGCAGTGGAGCTGATGTTTCTCAGTAGCGAGAGGGTGAGGAACAGCTTGGGGTGGGTCTACCGGGGGCTTGGACTAAACCCCCATGAGGGGTTGTGGTGTTGTGGGAGCCCATCCCAAGCTGCTGAGTGCAGGTGTGCTTAGCTGGATCTCACTGTCACACAGTTAAAGCCAATTAAATTTTTTAATAGCTACTGGGAGCCCTCTGTTGGATAATCTTGGAAAGCCCTGAAGGTTGGGGAAAAAATGGCTTTGCTTTTGGGGAAAAAGAGGTAAAACCTGTCCTTGGAAAGGCTTCTCCTGCATCTCTGCTTCTTCCAGGGCAAGTGCCTCATCCTCTGTCCTTTAGCAGCCTTGTTGGGGACAGGGACAGGTCTGTAGTGGTGGCAGGATGGGGACCTCTGGGGTCAGCTCTCCTCAGGCTGACTCTGCCTTAGTCCAGGGCAAGGAGAGGTCTCTTCTCACCTCTCTGCTTCTGTGTAAGAACCATCAGAGGGTCTGAACCTGAAGTATCTACATTTTCCTTTTGCAAAGGTTTTCAGGAAAATTATAGTTAATCCCATTCTGTTTTCCACCTGGTGCCTGTGTGGGGCCAGCTGGGGGGTGGTGTTTGAGGGGGCTGCTGCCAGGGCTGGCAGGAGGAGCTGCTGGTGTCCAAAAACTGGGACTGAGCCTTTGTGACAAGGCGCACAGTCAGCTCTGATGTTCACTGCCATTGGTGAAGGCTAAGTTCTTCTCTTAGCTAAAGGAGAATTTACTTATTATTTTTATTTCTTTGGTCTAAAAGCATAATAGATGGTTTTCTACAATGTAAAGATGCATCACTCTGTATTAGCTGCCTGCTTTGGGCTCTGAAGCTGCTATCAGGGTATTTATCTCAGCACTAGGCAGCATTACTTGTATAACATGCCCGGCCCTTGCAGGGATGGGTAAGTGCTTCATATTAAAGGACTTTTATGGGTCCTCAGTGGCAGTCGTTTGCTTCAGGAGAACATTGAGAAGACCTTCCATAAGTCAAATGAAAGACTGTGTGAGCTTGCAAAAAGCATGCTGCAGAGGGTGGTGGAAGTTTTCTTGACTTTTTTTTGCAATTTCCAGCGTGTTTGGCCAAGTTTTAGGCTTCTGCTCCGTTTGCCCAGGCGGGGGCAATGTTGTATCGCAGAGCAGGAGCCCGGATAATGGGAGTCCTCCCTCCTCCCCGTCTCTTGCTGTTAAACCAATCCACTCTAGGGGACCAAACCCTCTATTTATTACTTCTTGAAAGCACTGCCTTTGAGATCCCAGGATATTAATGTGTCAGATGTAAGTGCTGGGCTGTTTCATGTGGGCGAGACCAGTGTTTTCATTTGGCCTCCTGTGTTTTTTTTAATGCATTTTGGAGCTCAGTGCTGTAATAATATGCAAAACTCGAGGTTAGCTTTAACCTTTCGGTCTGCAGTTATGAAACAGCTTGTTGTTAGTTATAGTTTTGTTTCTAATAATACTATGAAGTACATTGCTGCTGCTTACTGGTTAATTGCAAAATCAGCTGGCTCTCCCTGCCTGAAATGATTCCCTTGGCGTGATTCCTCTGGTGTGATTAATATTTACTATTTTCATCAAGTGTGCCTATTTTTTCCTTTTGTTGTACCTACAGACTATATTAATTTTATGCTAATCTAGAAAAATTGAACTAGATTAAAAATTAAAAAAAAAAACCTGCTTGCAGCAGGAATTAAGGATAATTTGGCTGTAATTGCCCATGTGCTGTGTTGGTGCTGGTTGATTCCAGCTGTGCTGGTCAGAGCTGGGAGCCCAGTAACCCAGGCAGGCACAAGTGGCACATAGATCTAACAAAATTCAGCTTTCTCTTCAATGCTGCATGGTGATTTCTGCATTTTATGCTCTCTGTAAATTTGAAATGTAATTTTTATTGTCACCTGACAGTGCCAGCCCCACTCTGTGTCCCTTGGTGCTGAGCTCTGGGGGTTGGCACTAAGGGCAGACTGAGCTGGGAACAAACCACTCAAAAGTTTTATGACTCTGCTCTAGAAAACTTCATATTTTCAGTCAGATAAATGCAAACTGCTTGGGAGTGGGAGAGGGGACAAACTTGACCATGGAAATGGATTTATTTCATGTGAAAGTTGAGGCTGTGGGACATCTCTGTCTCTTCGTGCAAGGAAACCCAGGCAGGGCATTGGCACCTGGAGAAAGCTTTTTTGTTTGGTTGCTCTCTCTGTTTTTCTTTCATTTTTTATTTTCTTAAAAATCCAGCCAGCTCAAACTTGTGTATGTTCCTGCTGAAGCCACTGGGGTCTCCAGAGCTTGGCTGGGGGCTGGGTCCCAAGCATCCCATGGCTCAGATATCCCAAATAAAGTGCTTCCTCCCAGTGTGATACTGGCCATCGTTTGCCTCATTGCCTGGCACTTTCACATTATTTGACAATAAAAGTGTCAGCAAGCCTATAAAAGTGAAACACAGCTCAGAGGAGGACGATGCTCTCTCCTCTAAAACATGTGACACAGAGACTTTATGGAGTGGAGACAGAGCTCTCCCAGTCTGCAGACAGGGAATGTTACACAGTGGTTTGTGGGGTTTTGCAGTCAGAGGTGAGGAACAGCAGAGTCCAGAGCAAATTGCCTGTTCATTTTGTTGTCCCTGAAATCCCCAGCCATAACTCTGTGACTGCATTTCCTGGTGCTCAGGCTCACTGGGATGTGGGGACAGAGCTGAGCTTCTGCTGCTTTCCCACTTCATCCGCAAGTGGTCCTGAGTTCTGGTGCTAGACCTTTGCCCTGGGGCTGGTCTGAAGTGCTCCTGGCCATCTGTGGAGGTACTTGGGGTGGCTGGTGGTGTGTTGGTGCTGTGTCAGCACCTCCTTCTGTCGGGTTGTCTGATTCTTCTCAGTCTCTGTATTGTTTGCTTCTAGTTCCTAACCTTCTCAGTGGAACAGTGAAATGCCATTTGGGAAGCACACAGGTCTCTGGACAGTCATGTCCCTTGCACACACACTTTCCACACTGAGATGGAGATTCTCCTTGCTTTTGCTCCCCAAAGTGTGATGCAAAGCAAGACCAGCTTCTCTCTGGGAAGGCTTGAAAGAGGCTGAGCTGTGCAATGAAAGGTTTCAGCAGCTCCAGCTTGATCATAGAATCATAGAATAGTTTGGGTTGGAAGGGACCTTAAAGATCATTGAGTTCCAACCCCCCTGCCATGGGCAGGGACACCTCCCACTACACCAGGCTGCCCAGTGCCTCATCCAGCCTGGCCTTAAACATCTCCAGGGATTGAGGGGTCATCCACAACCTCTCTGGGCAACCTCTTCCAGTGTCTCACCATGCTCACTGTAAAGAATTTCTTAGTCAAGCCAGAATCTGCCCCCTTCCAATTTACATCCATTATTTCTAGTCCTCCCATTCCATATCTTATTAAAAAGTCACCCCTGCCTTTCTGTAGGACCCCCTCAGGTATTGATAAGTTACTAGGAGGTCCCCCTTGAGCCTTCTCTTCTCCAGGCTGAACAACCCCAACTCCTTCAGCCTGTCTTCACAGGGCAGTTGCTCCAGCCCTTTGACCATCTTTGTGGCCTCCTCTGGACCTGCTCCAACAGCTCAATGTCCTTCTTATGTTGAGGGCTCCAGAACTGGACACAATACTCCAGATGGGGTCACTCTTTTCTCCTTTGCCTTGGAAGCCATATCCAGGTGGGGGTTATGTGGGCAGAGCAGGAGAGGTGTCTTCTGCTGCTTCTTTGGAATGAAATGTTCATGTCTCTCCCCATTGCAGCCTGTTTGACATGGGAGGGGAGTACTACTGCTACGGCTCCGACATCACCTGCACCTTCCCAGCCAACGGCAAGTTCACCCCAGACCAAAGAGCCATCTACGAGGCCGTGCTCAAGTCCTCCAGGGCTGTGATGAAGGCCATCAAGCCAGGTAAAGGGCATAGCAGTAGGGGCTCATGGGCTTCAGTCATCTCTTGGTTTTACAAAGTGCTGGACAGGAATGAGGTGACAGCATTGATTCTCTTGTTTAAGCACCTCCCAATGGGGGACAGAAGTAGAAGTACAGCTTATTTCATACAACACTTTCAAGGAAATAACACATAAGCAGTTAGTAATAAGATGGAAAAGGTATTTTGATATTCTACTTTTTGAATTCCTTTACTCTGATGGTGACAGTTGTGCTGTCTCTGGGGTTTGCATGGACAGACATCTTTTTGAAAAGCTTGTGCCAAAGGCTGAGAGCAGTGTCTGAGGGAACCCTTATGTGGTGCTTTGCTTTGTTTCCAGCATTTCCTGCACATTATGGGTCAGCTCAGTAGATGTCTGCTGTTGAAGAGGGACAGAGTGTGCCTATTTGGGAAGGGTGCTCAATTACCCCTAAAAAGCTTTGGAAAAAGCAGCTGTGGAGCACTTCACTGTGTGCCCTTCCAGTGGCTGACAAGGCAGTTCAGCACATAAACCTTTTTGGCATTGGAGCAACTGTCTGGCTTGATGCAAATTTGATTTTCCTCTGATTTCAGAGCAGGGCAGAAATAAATGCTTGTAGAGGTAACTGCTGCTGGGATTTTGAGCATTTCACTTTGAAGGTACTTGAGTACTTGCAATTATCACTACCCGAACAGCACTGGGAGAAGTCAGACTTGTCTCTTCAGTGTGCTCATGGGGTTGTGAGTGCCCAAGCTCTGGGACCTGGGGTCACACATACCCCATGTCCCTCTGACAGCAGGCTCTGAGACCTGGGGGCACACACACCCCATGTTCCTCTGACAGCAGGCTCTGAGACCTGGGGGCACACACACCCCATGTTCCTCTGACAGCAGGCTCTGAGACCTGGGGGCACACACACCCCATGTTCCTCTGACAGCAGGCTCTGAGACCTGGGGGCACACACACCCCATGTTCCTCTGACAGCAGGCTCTGAGACCTGGGGTCACACACACCCTATGTCCCTCTGACACCAGCATCACAGCAGCCTGAAGGGACCAACAGTGCTTGAGGCTTAACTGCAAAATCCAAGCAGATATTTGGCCATTTTAATAGCAGTGTGTTCCTGGGGCTGCTGAAAACTCGTGTGTGGTGAGAACAGAAAGCAGAAAAGCTTTTTTTCAGTTTCTTAAGTGGTACAAATTAGTTGTTGAGGGAGAAGAAGGAATTGAGACACCTCGATTGGGATGCTCTATTGTCCTGAGCTCCAGCTGAGGAAAAGATCCCTTTGTGCCCCAAAGAGCTCCCAAGGAGCAATGAGTGGGGCTGGGCTCAGCTCCCAGCCCTGCATTTATATGATGTAAAAGCCTTGTAGAGCCCCTGAGTGATGTTTGCTTGTTTCAATCAAGTGAAAAATAGCAAAAGGTTCCAAATGCACACAGAAGTTGTTCACGAGTTGGTTCACGTGCTGTAGCCTCTCCTCCCTGGGTCACTGACATGGCCCTCAGGTCCCCATGGGCTTTGCAGCTTTGCATTATCTCCAGCTGGAGCTCACACTCAGGAGTTTATGGATCATAGAATGTGTTGAGTTGGAAGGGACCTTCAAAGGTCATCCATGATATCCTCCCAGGTCCTGTATTTTACAGTCCAAGAGGGAATATCCTCTTACCCCTGGCTTTCAGGCTTTGCTTTTCTGATAAATGCTGTTGAGGAGCATCTTGAAGGGAATGGTCCTCCCAGGACTGTCTCTGGTAATGGAAAGTGGGGGCTTCTCCATATGAAGGCTGAAAGATTCCTGCTCATAGGTCTGCCAGAACTCAGGTTTCACATAAAAACATGGGGTCTGTAAGCTTTAAGAGCTTAATTTCTTCCAGGATCAAAGATGCAGATGTTCTAGAGGCTGGGACTGCTGTGTAGTCCTTGAGCTAGGAAGTGGGAGCAAATACACTTGGAACCAAGTATAAAACCATTGCAGGCAAAGGACTAAACCCACGTGTCAGGAAAATAAAGCCTCTTTTTATTCATCACGTAGGTACCAGCTAGTTCTTACAACCTGAACCTGTCAGGGGGAGGGAGGTTCAGGGAACAAGAACCAGCTTCATGAAAAACCCTGCTCAGAAAGTGCCATGGTTTGAATTCAGAGCAGCAGCAGCCTGGCTCTGACACTAACACAGCACTGCAGAGTTCAGTTCATGCAGCATTGATTACACACTCAGCACTGGTTACACACTCAGTACTGGTTAGGCACTCAGTACTGGTTACACACTCAACACTGGTTGCACACTTGGTANCACACTCAGTACTGGTTAGGCACTCAGTACTGGTTACACACTCAACACTGGTTGCACACTTGGTACTGGTTACTCACTCAGTACTGGTTCCACACTGCAGTGTGAGCTGAAGGACAAAGTCCACCTTCCATCCTGACAGAGCATGAGCTGGAGCTGTCAGTGCAAACCCAGCAGACACAGACTCTGTTTGCCCTCAGCCTTATCTCAGCAGAGGCTTTTCTAAGCCTCAGAGACTGATAAGTTTCCACCCTGAAATCACTCCCTGCAGGCACTTCCCTCCTTCCCCCACTCCTCTTCCTCTTCTCAGCACACTCCCATGGGAGCACACAGGAGGCTGACAGCCCTGCTCAGGTCCAGCAGTGGAATTAGACCCATGGAGTGTTTTGTGTTGGAAGGGCTTTGAACCCCTCCAAGGCTGGGGCAGCCACAGCTTCTCTGGACAGCCGCCTTAGGGGGCTTAGTTCCCTTAGAGCAAAGTTTTTCTTCCTCAGATCCTACCTAAATCTCCCTCTTTATGTCAAACCTTCATCCCATGGCTCTCCTCCCTGATTCAGAGTCCCTCCCCAGCTTTTCTTGAGCCCCTTTAGGGGCTGGAAGGGGCTCTAAGGTCTTCTCAGAGCCTTCTCTTCTCTAGGCTTGAAGCCTAGATAGGTTCTCCAGGTGAAGCTTTGCTCAGCTGTGCTGTGCCCAGATGCTGTTGGTGTTTGAGCACATCTGGGTTCCTCCCAGTGTGGCCTCACCTGGGACTGCAGCTGGAGAGGGAGTCCTTCCTGAGCCCTTCACCAGGGGACAAAGGGACAGAGTGAAAAGCAGAACTGAAGCAAATTCTTCTCTGCCCTCTTGGGGGAAGGGGAAAGGAATATTGTTTTTCATATTTAAGTGAAGGCTTGGTTTGTTTTTTAGACTGGGTTTGATGGGGATTTTTGAGGCCCCATTGTTTGGTGTCTGGTACAGTCTCTGCTGGCAGACTCTGCTCAGTTCCAGTGGGATACTGGCTGGACTGGGATTGATGGTGTGTCTGTACTTCAGTGCCACTGCCAGGGGACGTCTCGCCGTTTGCCCTGGTCCGTGGGGACTCAGGAATTAAATGTAGCTCAACCTTAGCACAATTTGGGGAGAAGTTCCTCCAACCTTGCCATGCTGGTGTTTTGTTTTTTTTTTTCAGTGAGATTGTGACATCTATGCTGGCAAAAACCCCCACCCTACAACAACAAAACCCCTGCTAAATCATTTGTGGTTTAATCATTGTCACATCACAACCACAAGTACCCGGAGCAGCAGCCAAAAACGCCCTGTTGGGCCTTTTCAGAGAACAATCCAACCAATGTGCCTCTTACCATTCAGGGATCCCAAATGGCTTCTGACTGCTCCTTCTGCTTTGTGTCCCCCAGTAGCTTCCCATAAAGCATCAGAAAATATTCACTGGGATGGAAATAGCAGTGAGTGAGGAGCACTTTGTAGCCTGATGTGCTGTAACAATCTTTTCAGTTCTTCTCTTTAAAAAGTTACAATATGTTGTGCCAGTGATAGAGGTTTTTGGTTTCTGGTCTCCCTGGAAGCATTTCTTTCTCTCTTTTTTTATTTTCTGAGCAGCAGGGTGATCAGAGAGATCACAGTTCATTGAAGAGATCCTTATACGAATGCCTAAAATAAGAGTTTTATCTGAAATTTGGTGCTTTTGACCAGTGGATCATTAGGAAATATTTCTAAGGCAATAAAACAAAGCTATTTTATCTTGCTCTTTTCCATCCTGCTGGTACCTTTGGGTGTCGCCAGGTAACACCAGGTCGATGGTGATGGATTTTTTAAAGCTTGATGGATTGTTTGCCATTTTCAAACTGGGTGAGTGGCAGAGCTGAGCTGCCCTGCTGCCAGCTGGGACTAACGGCCTCTGCCTGGTCTTAAATTAGTCCCTCTCAGGTTCTTCCTGCTGGGTTTCCCTCACTCTGGAGGGATCTCAAATGCTTTGGGATCTGTAGGAGGTGGGTTTGGTGTGGTAACTGGGCTAAACTGGGCAGCTCTGGCTGGGGAGCTGCTGTCCCTGTGTCTCACTGCCTGGGAGCCCCAGTGGAGCAGACACAGCATCAGCACATTTCCCCCTTGGGACCAGCTGCCAAAGTCCAAGGACCCTCCAATCAGACTCCCCAAAGTCCTCTCTCAGCGCTCTCCCTCAGTTTATAAATTGGCTTTAAGATAATAACAGAACTAACCCTAACCTTTTTACACAGAATCATTGTCTGAAGTGTGATAAAGCTTTTCACACAAAGAGTGTGTCTGCAACTTTGAGAAACCTCCCCAAGAGTTTAGGAAAAGTCTGGTCTAGGGCATTGCCCCAGTGAGGCTTCCCCTGTTAAGGGGTGGCAGGAGCTCTGGGGCTGGTGCATAGAATCATAGAATAATTTGGGTTGGAAGGGACCTTAAAGATCATCGAGTTCCAACCCCCCTGCCATAGGCAGGGACACCTCCCACTACATCAGGCTGCTCAGTGCCTTGTCCAGCCCAGTCTTGAACACCTCCAGAGAGGGGGCATCCACAACCTCTCTGGGCAACCTGTTCCAGTGCTTCACCACCCTCACTGTAAAGAATTTCTTTCTTATGTCAAGTCTAAATCTACCCCTCTCCAATTTACATCCATTGTTTCTAGTCCTCCCATCCGATATCATGTTGGAGCTGAACAACCCCAATTCCTTCAGCCTGTCTTCATAGGGCAGTTGCTCCAGCCCTTTGACCATCTTCGTGGCCCTCCTCTGGACCTGCTCCAATAGCTCAATGTCCTTCCTGGTGCATGGTTTTTTAGGGATTGCAGTTGTTTTTTTTACCCTTTTCCTCACTGTGAGAGCACTGACATGGTGTCTGCAGCTTGTGGAAGTCTCTGATATTGATCCAGAGCCATGAAGTGTCTGAAGGTGGTGGAGGCTGAGTGAGCTGAGGGTGCTGTTTGTTCTGACTAGCTGAGAAGGGGTAACCCATGGGGAAACATGAGTGACACTGAACTGCTTCCCAGTCAGTGCTACTGGGAGCATGGAAGTCCATCACTTGGTGGGTGGATGGTGCTCAAGCTGCAGCAGCCACTTGCTCTTTGGTCTGTCCCTGAGTTCTCTCTCAGAGCCATGGATATAACAAGAGAGTTTTGTTTGCACCCTCTTGTAGGACAATTTTATTGAAGTCCCTTTGAGCAAAGAGCTCTGTGACACTGTGACAGACATTCATGTTCCTGAGAGCCCAAACCTGTGTCTTCAACTGCATCAGAGCAAATGGAACTTGATGAGGTTTTTTGCCTTTAAAATTGCTGGATTTTTTTTTAATTTGTTTAATCATGCCAAAATTGAACAAGGAAAATATTCTTCTAGTGTACCTTAGCCCTACTTGTCTTGACTCTGCAACTGCTCTGATGATGACTCAAAGCCATGGAGAGCTAATTAAGACAGCGCTGTGTTACTAACAAAGGAGCTGCTTTCTTCCTCTCTCCCTCCTCCCCCCCAGCAGTTTGTCAAACAAAATTGTGTCCTATACCAGAGTAATAGGAATCTAATGTATCCTGGCACTGGGGTTGGAGTCACCAGCAGGATTTTGTAACACTCCTTTGGTGCATGAATTAGGGACTCGTGTTTTACGCAGACCATTAGCACAAGGGACTCATTAATTTCTGGAGAGTCTCTTTTGCCAGACACATTTGGGCTTTAAATCTTCCATGTATGTAGGGAAGTTCTGTCCATCTCGTGGTCTAAAGGGTATGGTCATTATTGAAAATAACAGCAGTAGGATTTTATCCTGGTTTTTTAACTGTTCTTTTAGAAAACTCTTGATGTGAGATGTGGTGTCTCAGTGTCCTCTCACCTGGGTCTGGGTCTCCCAAGTGTTTAGTGCTTCACCTGTACAAGATAGCTTGGTCTGATTTGAGCTATTTTTGTGCTGATGTTTCCACCTTTTCTGTATAACAAAGGTCCCTTGTGTTACATCTCCATGGTGGAGGAGGTCATGTAGCAATGTTTGACTGCTGCTGGTTGTGTTCCCCAGGGGTGTCCTGGCCTGACATGCACCGTCTGGCCGACAGAGTCCATCTGGAGGAGCTGACCAGAATTGGCCTCCTCAAAGGCAACGTGGACGACATGGTGAAGGTTCATCTGGGTGCAATATTTATGCCACATGGACTTGGACATCTACTTGGAATCGATGTGCACGACGTTGGAGGCTACCCAGAGGTTAGTGTGGGTCCAGGCTCTGCTTCAAGGGTTAACCCTTCCCAGCTCCATCAGCACTTCTCTCACTCCATCCATGGTCAGCCAGTTGCACCTCCCCAGAAGTGTGTTCCACTGAGTTCTTCTCTGGATGGGCTGTTTTGTGCAGTTTGCTTTAAGGGAGTCTCTTATTTCATTGAAACAGAAATGATTTATAGGGAGAAAAGTGCTGCTGCTCTTTGGGTGTTCTCAGTCTGCTCACATTGGGGTGGTCCACCTCACTCATGGCTGTAGCAAGGAGCACTTCAGCCTGCCTGAGGCTTGTTCTGGAAGATTCCTTGCTCCTTTCCAGATGTGAGACAGCTGTGGGACCCCCTTCCTCAGGCAGACAGAACACCTCTGGGTGTATGATACCTGCAGGCAGTGCAGAAGGGTTCTGTCTGTGCCTCGTGGTTCCCTGAGCAAACACATTTTGAAGGCATCCAGCAGCCTCTGCACTCACTTTTGGTGCATTTTCAATGTTTACCAGCCAGTGAGATTTTCCCTGAGAGTTTCCTGAAGCCACTGCTGCTGCTGCACACTCAGCCCCTGCCTATCGTATCACGCTCTCATTTCGAGCTGGGTAAGGAGCAAGTTATTTGCTGTTGGCCAGGGGAGTTTCTGGGAGTCTTACAAAGGATTTTCTAAAAGTTAAAAACTTTCCAAGTGGATATTCTTCCATTATTTTTCCTCAAGTGTAAACAGTTACATTTGGAATAATACAGTAAGCTTCAATTTCTTAATTTTTATCTGTCACAGAGTTTTGTGCATTCCAAAAAAGCTATTTCCAGACATTGTTAGCTTAGAGTAGTTATTCATTAGTCGCCAAAGATTTCTTTTTTCAACATTGGCAATAGGAATTTTTCATCTTTTCCAGTAAGCAGCTTTCACATGCGGTGCTGGAGGAGCACTTTCTTCCTCTTTTTGACCAAAAAAATGGCCCATTTCTGCAAAGAAGACTCTGGGATATTAGAGAAATCCAACATTTCCCTGTTGTTTCTTTGCTGTGATAAAGAATATTTGGTTTGGTTCATCAGCTGTGCTGAGGGCCAGAGCAGCAGCAGCCTTTCCCCTTGATTAGTGATTGTCCCCATTTCCAGAGTGACTCAGTGAAGGGGCTGGGGGTGTTCCTGCTCTTCCCCAGGGAGAAACTAAGCCTTGGGTGCTCCTTTGCAAATCTGTATCCTCTGTGGGTCTGATGCAGCTCCTCCAGCCCTGAGCCTTGTCCCCACTGCTCCCAGTCCCTGCAGAAATCTGGTCCCAGCTCAGATGGAGGGCAGTGCTGGGTATCACTGCACTCTCCCACACCCTGCCTTTGTTTCTGGGGGCACTCCATCCAGGATGGAAGTGGGGGCTGATCCCAGATTTTCACCCCCTGAGGTAGCTGGAGCCCAGATTCCCATTTCACTCTTGGTTCTGTGTCTTCAGAAGCTGAAGTTGATCCAGTTCCACGTTGTATGAGTTGGCTGCAAGGCTGGAGAGAGGACTAAGTACATTTGATGACTTTCTGCAGTAATGAGCCAGTTAACTTAAGTTAGGTTAATAACTGTGATTTTAACATCTTGTGAATCAAGACTTGCATTTTGTTTTGCCTTTTAAAATTACAAGATTTCCTCTTGGTTTAAAGTTTTAATTGAGTTTTAATTGAGGGCAGAGTTTGGGGCTGGACTGATCTGTGTCCCCCCCCATGGCAGGCAGCATGAGGGGTGTGGGCAGGGGCTGTCCAGGGTCACCAAACCCACTAGAGAGCAGGGGAATGATCTTGTTCCCTTCCTTGTTCTGGCAGGAAAGCTTTTTCCCCTGTGACCTGCTGAGTGCTGAAGCAGAGAGTCCATCTGCTGTGCTTAGCCTTGCAGATGCTGTGTTAGCACTGAGCCCAGCTCTGCTCCACCATGGCAGACCCCAGACCCTGCTCACCCTGGGGACAGGAGCCACTTCTGATTTGGGACAGGATCCTCACTGCAGCTCCTGTACCCTATGAAGCCCAGAGGAGAGCAGGAGCAGGCAGGAACCCATCCTCTCTCTGAGGTACCTGCAGATGCTCCAACCTCTGGGCTTCTGGGGACAGGCCTGTTGCCATACTTCCTAATTCCCTACTTGTTCCAAAAATAGATGTGTATTTTGTATTACTGCACATTTAACTTAATTTGAACTTTTATTTTGCTTACATAGTAGTGCAATCAGTTTACAGAGTAATTCTCTGGTTCCCCTGACAGCCCCTGCTGTTGCTGTTACCTCACATGAACCACTCAGTGGAGTGGGATGTTCCTGGCAGGAGCACAGTCCTGGTGATGGAGCCCTACAGCTGTGTAGGAGCCCTACAGCTGTGCTTGCTGGGGGAGTGTCCCCATTAAAATGGGAGCAGAACCTCCAAGGAAGGGCAGTTTTAGGGGCTCCAGCCTGTTGTTGCAGATGAGGCTGCCCTTATCTCATCCAACCAGACAGCAACCTTGTAGGTGTTGCTGAAACAAGGTGCTGCTGGTTGAGCTGCACCAAAATTCTCCTCACAAAGAAGAAAATGGTCCATGGCAGAAGTGGTAGTCCCAGGGTTTGAAGTGTGAGGCATTGCTGCACATGAGGTGGAAGATGGCAACAGCCTTGTTTGAGATCTGATTCCTTCTGTCTGGGGAGTGGTGGTGGTTTTCAGGCTGGGAAAAACTTCTCAGTTTGTGTAGTTTTCATCAGCAGCTGAAGCAGACTGAGAACTGTCAGCTCTAGGAATTGATGGCCTTGGTGGGTACCAAGATGATCAAAAGCATCCAGGGACAGATGACATTTGGGATGCTGAAACCATTGTTGGGTTGTTTTAGCCAGGGCTGTTCTCAGAAGCAGGAGTTGTGTCATCTCCCCAGCTTGATCACCTTCCTTGGTCACTCTGCTCACTCCCTGTCCCAGCTCATGTCCATCAGCCTCACAGCAAGCTGGGCTGGGACTGTCTCTCTGTCCTCTGCTCAGGGTGTGCCCAGCCAAGAGCCTGTCTCTGTGTCCATCCCACACATCTCAGAGAAGACCTCACCTCCACTAAAAGACACTAAAGGGCTTCTTCACAGTTCCCTGCTGGTGTTGTGCCTGTCATCTTGGAGAAGCTGGGCACTGTCACCCTTCTCTGAAGGCTTGGGAGATACCCTCATGGAAGAGATGTGACCATGGCCATCACAGTGACTTTAGTGCCTGCAAAACCCAAACACCTGGAGGTGAAACCATGAACAAACACAACCTAGAGCTGAGGTAGAAAGGTGGAATATCAGGAAGAATTTGGCAGTGACCCAGTCAAAACCTTCAGGTGTTGCTCTAATGGCTGCAGGGAGGTGTCAGAGCAGGAACCAAGGCCTGATGGTAATCCCTGAGGGTCCTTAAAGCTCAGTGGTTTTAAGAACAGGGAGAAAAATGCAGCAGCAGTGGCAGGACTGCCTTCAAAAGCCACTGTTTCCTTCCCTACACCCTCATCTCTCCAGCATCTGTGAGAGGCTTCACCACTAGGATTGAAGGGAAGTGCTTCTAAAAGCCAAAGATGAGATGTTTGTTGTGGAGCAGCCATAGATGGTTGGCAACACACCAGAAGGTCCAGACACTAATCTAATTGCTTACAACTCATGGAGAGATTAACCCACAGGTCTGGATGCCCTCGTTTCCTCGTGCCTTACAATGAATGTGGGAGATGCCAAACCCCACAGGGCAGCAGCAGAAGGAGAAATGGCTCCATTTCAGGGCAGTGATTGTTTCCAGTTTAGAAATGTATTGATTCTTGGTGGGTTTTGATGTGAAGTGAGGCACTTTGCCTTTGTTTTCTTATCAGAGCCTTCTTGGTTCCTCAGTGAAAGAGAATTGCGGTTCCTTGTGTGAACCTACTGCAGTGTTCTGCACAGGTCAGCTCAGAGGTCAGCCACCAATGGATGGAGGAGGCTGTGCAGCTGCTCAGGGGACACTGTGACTTGAAAGGGCAGGAAAATGGTGGTGTCTCTGAAAAACACCTGAAAAACAGGGCCTGTAAGGTGGTGAGCTCTGGAGACCTTGCAAAGAGGAGCAGGACAGCAAAGAGTGGATCGGGAGCTCTGTGAAGCACAAAGACATCCCCAGCACACACTTGGGTGACTGGAGAGAGGACAGAAACTGCTGCTGCAAGTGGGGTTTCTGGTGACACTGGGTTTCTCTGGTCTGGGAGTGGTGCTGAGGAGCAGAGGGTGCTGCTGGACCACTGAGCTCTGCAGAGCAAAGGGTGCAGTGAGGAGGAACCCCCCCATTCTGAGGGACAGCAGGGAGGGGAGAGTTCCTGGTGCCACCACTGCTGTCACACCTCTGCTGGCTGCACTGCCACTGGCCAGAAATGGGGCTTGGTGGCCCTGCAGAGCTGTCCCCAGGACTGAGCCAACTCCTGGCTGGTCATCCCCATCTTCTGTTGATGAAATTTTACTGGAGTTGCAAAGGATTTTCACAAAGCTGATGGGATTGAGATATATTTATCCCTATGTTGCAATAGCTGGCACGTTTGAGGGAATGAAATTAATATCCTGAACTAGTCTTTGCAGTGTTTCTAGTTCCTTGACTAAGCATGTCCTCATATATCATTTTACTTTACCAGCTTTTGGGAAGAAGCAAATGTTTTGCTAGTCAGGACTTGTTTGGACTTAGTTTTTAATAATATCAGCCAGCACCATGTTGCCTGAAAGTCTGAATCTGACAAAAGTTGAGTTTTAAATGGGCTGCTTTTATGAGGTCATGTGTAGACTCATTCATTGCTCCTGAATCAAGATCCTAAATGTGTAGTTTTAATAACATTCAGTGAGAATAAGCATTTGCATGTCCTTGGGGAAGGTGCTCTCTGCTTCATCTCCTTTAGCCATGACATGGAGTGGCCATTTTGGGATTCACCCAGCCCTGAAAGTTCCTCCACTTTGCAGGGAGGGGATAGAAATAGTGCAGTTCTGCCCAGGCAGAGCAGGGTGGGAGCCAGTCACCCTCAGACAGGATTTCTGTGGTGCTAAACCCTGTCTGGGAGGGGAGTTCAAAATGCTCATGGCTGCAGGGGAGGGCAAAATGAGGGACTGATGAGGGAGAGGGGACACACACATCAGTGCTCTGCTTAGGTTCATAGAGTGGTTTGGGTTGGAAGGAACCTTAAAGATCATCTAGTTCCAACCCCCCTGGTGGACACCTCCCACTACACCAGGTTGCTCAGTGCCTCATCCAGCCTGGCCTTAAACACCTCCAGGGATTGAGGGGGCATCCACAACCTCTCTGGGCAACCTCTTCCAGTGTCTCACCACCCTCACAGCAAAGAACTTTTCTCCTCTCCCGCCTGAATCTTCCCTCTTCTGATTTGCATCCATTAGACCTAGTCCTGCCATCACATATCCTATTCAAAAGCCCTGCCCCAGCCTTTCTGTAGCCTCCTTCAAGTATTGAGAAGTCACTATGAGGTCCCCCCTGAGCCTTCTCTTCTCCAGGCTCAACAACCCCAACTCCTTCAGCCTGTCTTCAGAAGGGAGGTGCTCCAGCCCTCTCATTGTCTTTGTGGCCTCCTCTGGACCTGCTCCAACAGCTCAATGTCCTTCTGTTGAGGGCTCCAGAACTGGACACAGTAACTCCAGTTGGGGTCTCACCAGGGCCCAGTAGAGGGGCAAAATCCCCTCCCTTGCCCTGCTGCCCACACTTCTCTCGATGCAGCCCAGGACTGGGTTGGCTTCTGGGCTGGATGCACACACTGCAGCTCGTGTTGAGTTTCTCATCCACTTCCTGTGGAGCAGGGAGTGAGGAGGGGTGATGGAGGGAGGCTGTGATGGAGGGAGGGTGTGATGAGGGGGGTGTGTGCCTGCCCTGAGCCCTGCTGTGTGTGTGCAGGGAGTGGAGCGGATCGATGAGCCGGGGCTGCGCAGCCTGCGCACCGCTCGGCACCTGCAGGCGGGCATGGTGCTCACCATCGAGCCGGGCATCTACTTCATCGACCACCTCTTGGACCAGGCTCTCCGTGACCCCACTCAGTCCTGCTTCATCAACAATGACGTCCTGCAGCGCTTCCGAGGCTTCGGAGGGGTGAGTTGTTGGCAGCCCAGGGGGGTTGTTGAAGCTGCTGTGTGTGTTAACCCTTGCTGTGTGTGCATTCTCTCTTGCTGTGCCCATTGGAAGTGCTCATGTGTTGTTTCCTGAAGCAGCACCTTGGGCCATGTGAGCTGCAGACACGCTGGGGCCTTTCCTTGGTGTTTTCAATGCAGTTTATGCATGTGATATCTAATTTGGGGTAGATTCATATTTTTCCATCCATTGAAACACCTTCTTCCACCCCTGTGCAGTGACTTGCTGGGGGGCTGTTGTTCCCTGTGCAGTGACTTGTGGGGGGGGTGCTGTTCAGTGAGGGGTCCATGTGCAGGAGGAATGAGAAGGCTGAGTCCAAATTCCTGCATGAGCTTACTTTACAGCCAGGTGCTGCCTCCCAGGGCAGCAGGGCCTGATGCTAAGTCAGGGAGGCAGGAGAAAAAGCCATCAGTAATTGCTTTTACTGGGCTGTCACCAGAACAGCACTGAACTTGTGAATGCAAAGCTGTCCCTGTTTGCCAGGAAAATGGCTGATGGTCCCTGAACTGGGATGCAGCACCAGCCAGGGCACCATTGCCATGCAGGAGCAGGAACCTTCTTCCTTCATGCTCCCCGGGGCATGTTTCTCACTCAGAGCCACCCTCATGGTGCAGTTTGACACCACAAGGAGAACAGGTTTCACTCTCCTGGCTTTCCTTGTGAAGGCTCTGAGGAAGTTTTTAGGGTGGTGGAGTTGATTTCTTGGGAGCTTTCTCTGGGAAGGCTCAGCAAAGCCCAGGTGTTACTGGGAATGCCCCACTCCCTGCCTGGGATGCTGCTGGTGGGACAGGTGGGAGGGGGTGACAGCAGAGGAGCTCTGCTTTGGGCTGGTCACTGCTGCCCTAGGGATTTCCAGCCCAGCCTGACTTTCTCCCCTGTTTTTTGCCCAGTTTCCTGTAAGGCTGACTCTCGGGGAGAGCTGGCCAAAGGCCCTGCTGAAGGGGGAGCTGCCCAAAAGAGATTGAGCAAACCTTAAATCTCTGATCCCCCTGTGGACAATCCATCCTGCTCACTGAAACTCTGCTTCAGCCACATGTTGGCACTTGGTTTGATCCAGGAGGGGACGGAAATGAAATCTGAGCTGGAAGGACATCCCAGTAGTTCTGAATTCTACACAAAAGCTGAATTCTAATGAAATCAAAACTAATTTCTCTGTATTTACAATGGGGGTGTGTATCTGCATAAACAGAAGATGAGGTCTGTGTAGGGCAGTGTCCTCACTTATCTATATACAGGTCATTGCAGGTTATTCAGAAGAGGTGAATACTTCTCCCAGAAGCACCTCAGGAGACTCTGTGTGTGTGACTAAAAGAGGTCTGTGATGCCCAATGGGTGTCTCAGTGCCCAGTGTGAGCAGTGCAGGGTCAGTGCTGGTGTCAGCTCCAGCTACACACTCCTCTCTCCCTTGGAGTTTATAAGAACAAGCCATCCTACAGAAGGCACCAAGTCCGTTTCCCTCTGCAGAGCTCAGCACTAATTAAAATGTTCTTAATTTGATTTTAGCTTAATTCACTTCAGAAATGAAGTGGCATTAACCAAAGTAACCCCACTGTAATTCTGAGGGAGACTGTCCGCACCAGGGATTTGTGGATTCACATTTTTCTGGGGCTTTGGGTAATTCTGCTGAGGCCAGGAGTCCCTGTGCTGAGAGGAGCTGCTCTTTGCTGTGGTTCCTGCTGCCTGGGGGAGCTGTGAGGAGCTGCAGGAGGGACAGAGACAGCAAGAGGTTTCTTGGGGACCTTGTTGCTTCTTGGGGACCTCCCAGCATGGGCTTTCCCATCCCAGAGCTGCTGTGGGTCAGACCCAGCTCCCTGCCTTGCTGGGGTCATGGTGCTGTGGAATTAAACCATTTACTAGGCAATGAACATGATGCTCATCATTTTAAACTTTTCCTATTAAGCAGCAGTAATAATAATAATATAAAGCTGCACCGTGTTTTTGAAAAAGCTTTCATAGAAAAGCAGTTTCATAATGAAATATTCAGCTTTCTTTAAAGTTGCTGTAAGAGAAGTGATGGTTGTAGGCAACTCCAAACCTATAAACCACCTTTAACCCTTTTCTCATAAGTTGTCTAATTGAGATAATGAGGTTAAAGAGCTGTTAAAGAGCTATATTTAGCTTAGAGTTTCCAGCTCCTTGCTGAGCCTGGCTGAGGGGTCTGTGTGCCCAGAGCTGCCTTTTCCAGCTGATACAGAACACAGCCTCACCCTGCTCATTGGGCTCCTCCTTTGGAGAATGTTTCTGTGTGGACCTTTAAAGTGAAGTGTGTCTGATGTAGGGACATTGTGGGTGTGAGAGGAGGGTGTTGTGGGTCCTTGTGTGGTGCCACGTTTGCCATCCTCTCCCTCACTCAGAGACCTCACTGCTGTCCACGGCCACCATCAAAATAATACTCAATAGATTGGAAAAAAAAAAAAAAGGCAAAAAACCGTGTCAGCAGTGGGCAGTTTCAACCACATCTGGGAGCTGTCATCCTGCAGATCTGGAGGACTGAATTGGCCAGAATTGATTCTTCATTCTCAAAAGCCTTTTTAAATAGATGATCAAGCCCAAGGAGAGGAGTGGAGCTGCAGTCCCTGCCCTGGTGGGGGGGAACAAGAGGCTGAACATGGCCTGGACCAGAGACACCATGTCCAGCCCCATCTGGGCCCTTGTGCAATCGGCTCTGTCTGGGCTGATCCTGCCCCTGCCCTCCATAAGGAGGAGGTGTTTGGGGACAGGTCTGTTGGGGACAGCCCTGGCACTCATGGCCATGGTGCTTGGCAGGAGCGAGAAGACTGAGCCTGAGGATTTGAGTGTGTGCTGAAGGAACCCCACACCTGGCCCTGCTGTTACTTTGAGGCATGTCCAATCCCAAACTGCTCAGCAGCCCCAAAATCAGCAGCACAAAGAGCAGTGACAGCTCTAGGAGCCAGTTTGATACTGGTGTCCCCCCACTGGGGTAGGCAGAGGGCAGCCAGTGTCTCTCCACTTGTGTGGAGGAGGCTCCTGCAGGGAACCTTTCCCAGGTCCTCTGAAACTACTTCTTGCTGTGGCCAAGTTTAAGGTTGAGGTTGAACATGGAGGATGTAGAAGAAAAGTGCAAATGGAGAAATCTCTTCTCTCCGGATAACCCATGTTCTGCTGCACTTGTGGGGCTTTAGGCAGAAGAAGAAGCTGTGCTCCTGGGTGAGATTCCTCCTGGCAGAGAGATCCTGGAGAAGGGGCTGGAGCTTTCCTGGCCATGTTGGTGAGGCACCAACACTGGTGGCAGTGGTGGGTCTGTTTCCAGTCCTCCCCCGTTTGGTGTCGCTCCCTTCCCAGCTCAGGTGGCTGCAGAGCCTGTCAGGTCCACAGCTCCCCACATCTGAGGTGGGAGCTCAGTGGAGGTTTTGTTTATTTAATTCTGGTTTCTAAAGCGTGTTAACTTGATACCAGGCAAAGAAATGGTCTGGCAGAGGCACCCTCAGAGCCCAGGGAGGATGGGGGTGAGTCACTGTTTGAACAATCAGAGTATTTTGCAATCGGCAGCACAAATGTAACTGGTTTATTTTTAGTTGGAAGTGTCAAGAGGTCAGAAATAATTAGAGCAAGTGTAAGGTGGGAGTTCATGTTCTCTTGGATTTACACCTTTACTAAAAGTGCCTTTATTGCAGCTCAGGGACTTGCCAACATTGCTCTGATAAGATAAGGGGAAACGGCTGCGTCGGCGTATTTGTGGGAGAAGGAGCTTGGTGTCAGGCAGAAGCAGACTCCGTGGCTGCAGAAGTAGAGCTGGGGATGGGGGGATGTTTGGATGGAGGATGGTTTGGAGTGCAGTGGTTGTGTCTCAGCAGGGATGTCTGAGCTGCTTAGGGCCATCCCACCAGCTCAATCCAGCATTCTGACCATCAGCTACAAGTTTCATCCCAAGAGGATATTTGGAGCCTTGAGGGGAGGAGGGGTGGGTTCCTTTGGAGCTCCATGAGTGGTGATGGCAGCCCCAGTGATCCCACAGCATCACTGCCTGCCCTGTCTCAGCCCCAGTAACCTCCTGCTCTCTGGCTCTGGGCTGGATCGAGGATGACATCGCGGTGACAGCCAGTGGGATGGAGCTGCTGACCTGTGTCCCCCGCACTGTGGAGGAGATCGAGGCCTTCATGGCAGAGGGGCAGAGCAGCACCAAGTCCTTCAGCCAGCACTGACCTCCCAGCAGGTCCCTCACGGATCAGCCATGGCTCTGATTTCCAGCTGCTGCACCTTAAATGAAATCATCTCCTTCCCACAGGAGAGGGGGGGGCTCTGGGCTGGGGTGGGGGCAGGAGCTTCTGCTCCACCAGCACTTCTCTCACCAAGTGCCACCCAAAAACCCTCTGGGACCTCTGTCAGACCCCACCTCAGACATTCCTTGCAATTAAATCTGAATTTTGATGATTGCAATTCTTTAGAGCACCAAAGGGATTATCTGAACGCTGTCAGCAATTGTCAAAGTCCTTTCTCAGACTTTGTCACAAGCACTCAATGAAATTGCCTGTTTTCAGTGGACGGAATAGCTCCTATTTTTCTTACAGATTTTATTTCAGTTGTCAATGGAGTAAGAATCAGACTTTTATAAAAATTCATCCTTGGCATCATTGATGCTCACGGCTTTGTGGTCTTTGTCCTCTACCCCTCTCCCTGCTTCTGTCCCTGACCCTTCTGCCCCTCTGTGCTGGGCAGACTTTGACCCTTCCCTGGTCAGACATCTCTGCACTGGCCCTGGCTCTGCTGGTCCCTCCCCCACTGCCCCAGGCCCCTGTTTGTCCCTAAAGCCACAGCTCTGTGTGGTGCAGCATGTGCTGCAGGTCAGGGCTGTTGTTGGCCTGAGCCAGTTCACACTGAAGGCAGCTATTTTTTTTATTTGGATACACCACAAACCTATTAGTAAGATCATAAAATGATGGCCCATCCAGGCAAGACTTAAATTACCCAGCAAAGCCTTTCTTTACTGCAGAGCTCACCTGCCTGCAGGAGAGTGAACACATTTCTTGCATCATGAAACGGCCCAAGTTGCAGAAACTGCATCAAAATAATATTGCTCAATTTGGAAGGCACCAAGACTCCTTGTCCAGGCCTTGGGCTCTGTGGCAGCTTGGCTGCAGAGCAGTTCAGAGTCAGCAGGGGGGACAGATGTGACAGGCCATCTGGGTGTCCCTGCTTGCCAGAGATCTCTCCACTGTCCCCTTGGTTTGGTGGCCCCTGGAGCTGGCATGATGTGGGGAAGGGACAGGATTGACCCTCAGTACCTGCCCTGGCTCACACAGTGGGGTTTGGCTGCTGGTTCTGATTTTTTCCTTCAGGTGAAACCCCCCAGAGGAAGCTGGGACTCTCCCAGAGACACTTTGAGGTGGACACTGAGCTGAAGGGATGTAGGAAAGGGAAAACCATGGCAGCACTAAAAGCAAAAGGTTTTTATTGGCTTTAGGTACTTCAACCCAACCTACTGTAGCTGCAGCTAGCACTGAGAAACAGCTCTGTAAAAAAGTTCACCATCATCCAAAGCGGTCCATAAAAGCTTTCTGCTTGTGTTAGAAGTTAAAATTCAAGAACTTTTCAAAGTTTCATGTTTCTAACAACATCTTCATAGAGATAAAACCCAGGTTCTCTCCCTAAGCACAGACACAAGCAAATGAGCATCCTACAGTCATCTATGGAAAAGGCAGTGTGGGAGGGAAATCAGCCCCACAGCTTCAGTGTAACACAGCCACACCTTCCACGGAATACTTAAAAAGTAAAATAAATTAAGGTTACATCCAGGTTCTTGCTTTAACCTATTGTTCAGAACACACAGCTGCTCTATGGCTCACAGCAGAGACTCAGCACTAGCAGTGAAAAAGCTGCTGTAGAAAAACTTCTATGGAAAAAAGGGTGGCAAATACCCCCTCAGATGGCAGTACAATGGCTACAGAATTGCTCTGTAGCCCAGTTTCCAAGCCAGGGTGACTTTGTGTGAGACCCCAGTTGCCCAGAGATGACACACCCCCCCCTCTCTCTGCCCTCCCAGCACACACATGGATGCTGTTGGGTTTTGGCAGCACTTGGTCATTTTCTCCTGAGGCTCCAGTCCCTAGGAGAGTGTGTGCCAGGCTTGGGCTGTGTCAGTGGTGCCTCAGGCCCACACAGATCCCCTGGGACATGGCTGTTTTCTCTAGCACCCACCAGTGACAGCCTAGCTCACTGGTACTGCACTCCCTGCTCTCTGGCTGGGCAGGAGAGACCTCAGCAGGGCTCTGCAGGACTCACTCTGCAGCTGTAAAGTGTTCCACCAGACCAAAAGCAACCACCATGGCTCTTGTAGTATGTCATGGAGAAAGCAAAGGGCTTAAATACACTGAAAGGTATTTAAAAGACATTTTATCCCAACCATGAGTCTGTGATGCTGCAGTGAACCATCCTGCTGGACTCCTCCTGCTGAGAACGCCGAGAAGGTGAGTGACTGTGGCTGTGAAAAGGCTTTTCTTTATTCCCCCAGTCCTGGGCTCCCTGTGGGCCATCAGTTTAGACCTGCATTTATTAGATGCATCTTTTAGAGGAGAAAAAATATTTCAAACGAATGCCCTAAGCAGTTTCTGGTCTAATCGTATCAAATCTTCAGTGTTAAACCTAAAGAGAAGGAAATCTCCACAGAAGGCTGGTGAGAAGCAGAGTGTTTTTTTTGGGGTGTGTGCTGGGGGCTGCCCCTACTGCCCGCTGCTGCCCTCGGCCTTTGTGGGGGGGCTGTCGGTGCTCGCAGGCTGCACGGTGTCTGCCAGGTTGTGGGCGTGCTCCAGGAACAAGTCTTTGAGTACACTCAGCTCCTTGGTCAGGAGCTTGATCTTTGCCTCCAAGCGTTCATTCTCCTCCTTGAGCTGGTTGACCCTCTGCAGCGTGTCCTGGGCTTTCTGCTTGCTCTTTAACCGGCTCTTCTTCACGGCCATGTTGTTCCTCTCCCTGCGCTGCCGGTACTCGTCACTGTTCCTGTCCACCAAGGAGCTTTTCTTGCCCTGTTTGCTGGGAGGCAGAGCCTTCCCCCCTCCTCCAGGGCTGAGGGGCACAAGCTGAGGGACCTGCTGCAGCCCACTGCCCTGTGCCTGGCTGTGGATCACACTCACTCCCTTGGTGTCTGCGGCGGCGTTCTGCTGGGCTGTCTTGCTCATTTGGACAGGCTCTGCTTGGACACACCAGGATTTACCAGGAGACCAGGACCCTTCTGTTTCTAGAAGGTGTTCCCAGGAGCCCTGTGCATGGATTAAGGGCAAGGTGAACCTAGAAGGGAAAAAAAATTGCTATCAAAGGTGTTGGCTTCATCAGCTCCAACCTCACACACAGGCGTGAGCAGAGGGTGCTGGTGGCACAGCTGGCAGTGACACACACACTCTGCTGCCAGCTGCGTTGCAGAAGCCTCTGGAAGGTTTGGGTTGGAAGGGACCATTACTGGGTCATCCAGTCAAGCTGTCTGCACCACTCACTCTGCTTCTGCCCAGCTACTCCACAGCCATCCCTGACGGACGGTGTCTGGCCCTTGAGTATCTCCAGTTTCACAACCTCTGTCTTGGCAACAGGTCCTACAGTCTAACTTTTCCTCCAGTTATATAATTTTCTTCATTTTCAGACTGGAGTTTTCCTGATGCAGCTTAAACCTATCACCAGCCTGACTCTTGACCAACAGGAGCACCCAATCCTTGTCCCTCTGAGTGGAGGCACAGGCACATCCCTCCCTGGGCTCATCTCTGGAGTGAGGCTGCTCTCACTGCCCACCTTTCCTCACTCAGCTCGCCCACATGAGCTTTAGAAGATGATGCCCAAAGGATGACTCTTCCAAGGTATTACTAAACTGAATGGGAAAAAATAATCTAAGGAGAAAGGGGATGTGCTGCCAGGGTGAGGTGAGCTGGTGGGGCAGGAAGGCTGTAGGAAGGAAGGTGATGGCAACCTGAGTCACCACATGGCAAAGACAGGCCACTGCTGTCACCCGTGGGAAGAGAACAGTCACCACAGACTCATCCAAAAGATACTCCCCTGCTGCAGCTCCCACACTGGTCACTGTCCCTCTCTCCTCTCCAACAGACACACCTGAGGTTAAAGAGACAGGCACAACAGACAGGCACAGACGCCCTGTCTCCTGCCCAGCTCAGCCTAGGCTGGTGGCACAAGGACTCTACCAGAGCCACTGCAGGGCCTGGGATGGCCTCACACACCTCTGGGAGGGAAAAGGGAACGAGCAACAGGGTTGCCCTGAGCTCCTGACCTGCCTGTGGGGTGGGAGAGGGGCTCTGGGCTGGCTCCTCAGAGGCGGGCACGGCGGGAGGCAGCTCCCCAGCACCTTGTTCCCATCAAGCTGCTCATCAGCTCCAGCTCAGCCACAGCCCGCGGCCGGATCCACCCAGCACATGGCAGCGCTTCCAGAGGCCAGTCAGAACCGACTCCTTCCCTCCCTGGGCCACCAACCGGCCACCCAGGACACCCAGTGGCCACCCAGTGCAGGCAGAGCTGCCCACTGGAGGTGTCTCCGCGGCCAGAGAGACGGTTCCCGCCGTCTGACAGCTCCTCGGGGGCTGCTGAGGCTCCGGGCAGAGCTGAGTTTCGCTTTCACCAAAAAAAACCCAAAAATCTTAAACTTCAAGATGCTTGTCCCTGGTAGCACGGAGACACTCAGGGACTCGTCTGTGAGCACCCGATACCGAGACCCGCAGCGGATCTCCGGGATGCGGCCCCGGCTCCCCCACCGCCACCGGACGGGAAACGGCTTTTTCAGGGCCGAAACCCGCTTTTTTGGGTATCACTGCCCCGGTCGGCTCCCACCGGCGCTCGCTGCCCCGACTCGTCCCGCCCGCTCCGGCCCCACACCGAGAGTGCGGGCCCGAGCTCAGGCGGTGTGATGGCGGGGCAGCGCCGGCTCCCGCACCGGGGCCGGGCCCAGCAGGGGATCCGCCGGGCTCCGGTTCCGGGCCGCTGTTTCTGCAGCCCAACTAATTCCTTAGTGTTTTTCGACTGCGGCCTCTCCGAGCGCTCCGCGCCCTGGCCTGACGGACCCGCCGCCTTCCGTC
>VZTY01020778.1:12728-53148 GCA_013400935.1 Turnix velox
CGGCACTGCCGCTGCCGGGAGCCGCTCCCACCACGCCTCCTTTTCCCCCGACTTCTAGAGAGCCCTAGAAACGAGCTTCTTGTCCTTATTTTTGCTGAGACTGGGTCTGATAGTGAAGGCTTTCCCCTACTGGAGCTTGTCTCCTCCACGAGTCTTTTCTAAGAGAGGGAATGACCAATTCAAGGTGTCTGGTCTTGATTGATTCTTATTGTAAACATTAGGACTCTCTTTATACTAAAGGTATTTGGTGTTATCACCAAAGTTATTTTGTGTTTGATTTTAGAAGAACAATAGAGTCATTCAGTTCAACAGCAAGAAAAATATGCCATGTTTTGTTTTGGTAGCAATCACACTCAAGTGTTTGACATTCTGTTTTATCTACAGCATGAGGAGCCTGTACTTATAGTTTGTTTGTTTGTTAATAAGCATCAAAGTTTTTAAATCTTCTTGGGTGTTGATACTGTCATTCATTGCTGTGTCTCTATAAACAGAACGGGGGCCTTTTTTACTAATCATCACCAAATCCAGATACTGAAAAATCATGGTCATTACAGGTGACTAGTAGCTTGTTTTACACTCAGCATTCAGGAGAAGAACTTTTTTCAAGATTGAGATTAAAATTGCTGCTAGAAGTAGAAATTATATTAAATGGTTGACAGAGTACTACATTCTCAATTGCATTCAGTAAACTCCTTTATGAAGTGCCTCAGGACATTAATGCATTTGTGTCAGGATTTTAAGAGTGCTGCCATTCGAGGTAGTAGTAACTACTCACTTCTGGGTGGGCTTTAAGTAAAGGTCAGCAGAACGATTAAAATACAATGCTATCAGAGTAGAGGTTGCTACAGTATTATGTTGCTTCCTGTGGAGTGCTGTCATCCTAAAGCAGTGGGTCAGTGTAAGGTGATGCAACTAGCTTAGCACTGAATCATCCTTAGACACTTAATTAGTTTTAATTACATGGAATGATACATTAGCCACTGAGGATGCAGTAGTGAAATAGATGGTATTTTGGCTGATTCAGTAGTTCTTTGTTTCCTTTCCTTGAATTCTATTCCCATGAGTTGAGTGACTGCTGCTATCTGAAAGAGAAGCCATTTGCTTCTGCAAAATATTAGGTATAAAGCAAACAGCTTTTTATTTCCAATTACCTGGCAATACTGTAAAAAATACCTTCCTAATAAAGCTTTTAATGTAAGCTTCTGCAGTTAAATTACAGAAAAGAGTCTGCTCCTTCAAACTGAAAGGTGGTGCCTGAGATGCTTTGTTTGATGACACCGAGTCATTTGTTTGTGCTTTGTGATTGCACTCTGTTAGAATGAGAGGAAAGGTATGTATGTGACTGATGTGAAAGACAGATTAAAGAGGGTGGATTAACTAAAAATTAATGACTGTGATCTCAATCAGGGTGGACCCAATCCTGATGACTGCCAGCAACCACAGGCAATGCTGAGGTTAGAGACAATAGGCACACTGATTGCAGTGGCTCTGTGGTTGTCTTCCAGGACTTCATTTCACGGAGGCCTGCAGGTTAAGTAATGTTATTGTTGCTGAAGACTGTGCAATTTAAATAATAGGCAAGTATGCTTGAGATGTTTTCCCAGAGATGTACTGATACAGTCTTTTTTGTAGACTTTGTGCAATGCCAACACAGAGCAGAGGTCCCAGCAGCCCAGTCCACCTTCTGAGTCACACTTCAATGATTTGTTGGAGCTGGAGAATAGAAAAGGATTTGAGAACAGATGTGAATCTTGATTGAAATATTGATTATAACATGAAACATGTTTGCCAGCATAACTCCAGCTATATAATTGTTATCATTTAAAATAGATCTACTATGTAATAATGTTATTGAAAGTGAAGGGTGGTGCTGCTTCGTTTGCATTACTCTAGCCAAACTGCTCCTTTTGCTGCTTCACAGTAGTCCTTGAGGCTGGGTTCAGGCAAAACTTACTGTGACCCTGCTTTGCATATGCTACGTACTTCTACTCAGTTCTAGGAAGAAAATGAAAAGAAAAAAAGAAAAACAGTGACAGAAATTTTCTTTTTACTTTTTGGAGTGAAAATTTGAAATTTCAAGGTCTTAATTTCAGAAAATGCATCAAACCTGCGCAGAAGAAACGCAGAGCCCCACTGTTCTGCAGTGTTGCTGTGAAACATGGTGCTAGAACTGTTAGATTTCTGAGCATGTGGGAGTTAATCAGCCACTGGCTAGTAAATGGCTGTGCTTGCCTGGTCCACACACATAGCACTTCCTGCAAGTCCAGCTGACATGGTAACCCTACTCTAGGGAGATGAATCGGCTGCCCATATCCACTGTCCTGGCCTGCATGCTTGTTTGCCCACTCCCTGTGTTCCCCCTCCTATTTCAAAAAGCAGAGTGACCAGCAGCAGAAACTAAAGATGACCCAAACTGAATTGTCTTGTTATTAAAGGCAGAAATCTTTGCTTTTCCAGGCTCTTTGAACTTGGCATCTAATGAATTGTACCAGGATGACATGAAGGTAAGTATTTCTTCTTATACATATAGCTAAGCTTCATTTCACTTGAGAAACAGCAACTTCTGCTAAGCTGTCTTCCAGAGCTAATAAATAAATAAGGTGACTAATGCCTTTCAGACAGCATATTCTGCCCATTTCCATCCTGCTGGAATATTTGCATGTATAGATAGGTGATTATTATTTGAAGGAACCTGTTCTATGGTTGTTTACTGGAAGGCAGGGATTGGGAAGCGAGCACTACTTTTCAGCCAGAAAACATTTGTGTTTATGGAGTACCTTAATGCCTTCAGGAGCTTGCAGCTCATCTGCCAGTCTGAACAGAACACAAATGGTCTTGCACAAGTTTCATCCTTGAGATGGCCCATTGTGATTAGTCAGTTGTGTTTAACCACCACTACTATGTTCTGCTTTTACTTACACTTATCTATTTACAAAACCTGAAAATCTTAATCTCTGTTTTTTTAAAGCCGGAGCTTGATTGTTAGTTAAACTAGGTATAAAGTGGAAATAATGATTTAGGCCAGGAGAAAAAAAAATTCTGGTAAAATCTGGCAAATTTGACAAAGGTGATATCTTTTCAATAGTCAATGACTTGATTTTCTTGACAGTATTTGAATTTAGTTGAATGTTTTAGGGCTGATGCTTCTGTTAGGTAATTATAAAAGTTATGACCTCTTTAGGTTGTTTTCTGAAAAAAAAAATTGTTTGAGATTCACTTACTGTTATTGTAATCTATGTAATCACAAAGTTACATCTCTGGTGTATGCCTGCATCTTGGAATCTATGTTGAAAACCTTAGGCTGAAGTACTACAGTTTAGAAAACATGCTGGGGAAAGAAGGTTCTCATGCCATATTGCCTGTCTCTTGTTCTGTTCTAGCATAAAGATTGTAGTTTAGTCTATAACAAATGAACAGATATGATATTTCTACAGGTCTGAACAGCTCAGGCATTTGAAAGAGATCTTAGAAATGTATTGCTCTTTCCTCCTAAAGACTGTATATTGTCTAGTCAGGGCACAGTTAAACTTTATGAGAGAAAAGCATGCTAAAACCTGTAGTTTGAATGAAAAGTGAGATATGGTTTAGTCTTCTTTTGTTTCAAGTTTGAGTTCATAGGATTCATGTGTTTATAGTCTGCATGCTGCATCTGATGCATTTATTAAGATGGCTTAAATGAAGTGACTTGGTGTTTGAGCTGAATTCTGGAAGCCAATAGTACAGCTTGCAACAACGTACAAATGCAACAATCTGTTTTCAATGTTATAGCTCAAATTTTCTTTCTAGACTTTTCAAGACTCTGTGGTTCCTTCTAAAGAAAATTAAGATCCTGTCCTGTTGGATATAGGTAAGAAATAATACTCTTGACTTCCCAATATCTATTGATATATACTGCGATGCCAGATGCACTCAAGACAATTTCTTTCAAGGAGGTGAAGGTTAGTTATGCTGCAGCCTAGCTTGACAAGGAATTGATCAGTTACATCAGAGATGGAACCTCTTTCAAACCACCTCTACTATAAACAGATGGTGAATCCAACAGTATCATAGTATCCTAGGATTTTTCAGTAGTATGCTAACTGTTGTGGGAACAAAAATTTTGAAAATAATTGCTGGTACAGCTAACTTGCATGACTGAAGATGAAATGAAGCATGTCAGAATGTTTAGATGCTCAGTGGTGAATTGTGGGTTTGATAGGAGAATATAACCAGTTGCATTAGACACCACATTTAGAAAGGTCAGTATTTTAAGTTTGGGGAAAGCTCCAAGCACAGTGTGCAAACATGTGCTCATGCAAAGCAAGGCAAGAGAAGATGGTGAGCCACTAAGGTCTGCCAGAGAGAGCTGCTGTGCCAAACAGAATGCTCCAGGCTGTCATTGCTTGCCTGTGGTCTAGTGCTGAGGTCAGAAGGAGCAGGCCCAATGGTGGCATTCTGTCAGCCATACACAAATTCTTGTGGCTGTGAAATGAAGAGTTGCTCTGTGTGTGTGGAAAAAGAGGGAATGTGGCTCTATGGGTGGGGATAGTATATGTTAGAGGAAGAGGAGTTGGTGTAAATGCAGAAACGCAGCTGTAAGGTAAGAAGCTGGCAGATTATTTTAATATTCTGTCCTCAAAATCATCATCTAGTTATCTTTCTTCTAATAATACCAAATGTTTGTACCTGAGTAATTTAATTATATTTGTCTCGCCTCTTCTGTGCAAGGAATATGGGTGCTGCATAAAGGAATTTGCAGTAGTACCAAAATATTATTATTCACAGTTATACTGACTCCAGAGCTTTTGAGCTTAGAATAGCATAGCAGTCCTTGCTTTGCACAAACATGCAGTGCTGTACATGAGATGTGGGCCCATATAATGATATCTGTTTTCTCAAGTGAGACCAAATTGTTGGACTGTGTCTCAATGTAGGAGGGTATGGAGTCATTGTGGAGTGGTTATGGTTTGCTAATCTGAAACCGCATCTGCTCTAGTTATATCATCTGGAGAGAATATAAAATAGCTTAAAGTTGATAGAGTGGAAGTTCTCCACCCTGAAATTATAGCTGATACTTCTTTTTTCTTACCCATGAAATGGCTTTTCCTTCTAAGGCATCATTTGCACAGTGCTTCTTCTGACAACTGGAACAGCAGCCAGGCCCTTTGGCTTCAGACCAACTCCATCTTCTCTGATGCTTGTATGGGCAGCTGCAGCAGATTCTAAGTCCTCTTCAGGGAACAAGCAAACAAGTAAACAGCGTTGGCCATGGTTCATACTCCCAATTAGGGATGGTAGAGTGTTGATTCTTAGAGGAGCATCTGGGTGAAAAAAATGGTGAATTTGCATACAACTTGCAGCAAAATTTAAGTTTTAAAAGTTTTATTTAAATATATTTCCTTAGGCACCTCATGTATGCATGAAATTAAGTTATGAATAAGTATATAGATGTATATATATACATATGACTGTAGCTTTACATGTGAATATAAATAGATTTTGGCCTGAGCACAGGCTCAGCTTGTATTAAACTGAGAAAAATTCCTTGTCATGCCTCTTTTCTGAATAAGAACCAACCCTCTGTCTCTTCCATAAATTCTGATTACCTTGTAGTCCATTTAAGAAGTTGATTTGTTTGTAGAGAAGCTGCTGAAATCAGAACTGCTTGTTTTAGAAGCAAGTCACTGTAACGGGGAATTTGATTGCCCTATGTAAAGGACCAGAGCATGGACTTGTTGATGTCTGCACTGTAGGCTGACTGTCCTTGCTCATCTTCTAGTTGCATACTTGAGTTGGCTGAAACGCCAACACTAGATAGACATCTACTGGGATTTTGCCCTTGATCTCAGCAGGGCCTAGGAGGTTTCTAGTCAGCACTGTGTGTGGCATCTGATGGGGCTGAAGAGCAGGCTCTGGAGTGAGTGGGGTATGCAATAAAAAGTGGAATTCAGGAATGATGAAGAAGGATGGAAATACAATTTGGTGACAACCGGAATTTATAAATTAACTTAAGCTGGTTTTATTGGTTTATTTGAATGTAAAAATGTTTTCTAACCTGACTGTGTTGCTAAATATCATAGTTTTATTACCCTGGATTGTTTTAAACTACTTTTAAAAAAACTATTTGCTTTGTTCTCAAATGACAATGTTTTTGGCAGGAGAAGTACACAGTGGGGCATAAGGAGAGTAATTAAAATGGTTTTCAGTGAGGGGGGAGGAACAGGGGATGCAGCTGAGGGGGGTTGTATGGAAAAGAATGAATAGAAGCAAGCTGGCTCTGTAATCTCACTAGAAAGTTGGATGCATAAATCAAAGGACTCCTACGACCAAGAATGTGAGTGCTCTTTGAATGGGTACAAATTCCCCTGCTTCTTCTTCTTCATGCTTCTTTTTTCCAAATTCTTGCTTTCAGAACCTGTAACCAAAAATCAGACTTGTCATGGAATGGTTTGAGTTGGAAGTAAACTTTAAAGAAGCAGTGGCTCCTGGAATGATTCTTGTTTTCTTCCCCAGCTTGCCCTTTTAAGAATACTGGTTGTTCTGGATCTTTCCTCACATCCAAGAAAGTTTTTGGAGTATTTGTGCAGAGTGCTCTCACAGTAGTCGGTGGTCCTTGCTCCCTTCTTCATTTCTGGGTTGAAACCTGGCTGCCTTCGGCACAATTTTGAGAATTCTCAGTTTTGAGAATTACAGTTTCTTGTGCAAGATGCTCCTTGTCCTCCAGGATCACTGGAGATTCCCTAGGGTTGCACCCCTGTGAGTGTTAGGGTGGAGGACAGGCCAATAATAAGCCATGTGAACTACAAACAATGGGGTTTGGATTTGTTGTATTCAGGAACTGAAGAAGTAGGAATGAGCTGTGGGCCACAACAGGATGCTAGACCAGGCTGAACAGGGCATTGTATGGATACTCCTGAGTTCAGAGCTACTCACACCTGTCTTCTACTTCCCTCTTTCTGTCTCACCTGGAAATAGCTGGAGATCTGTTTTTATTTACAAGAAAGAATTTTTTTTTTCATTGAAAGAAAACACACAGATTGAGAGACACAAACAATATCCAGTTGAGGAGAGTAAATGAAAGAAACAAAAGGGAAAGCAACAAAAATGGATTGTTTTCTTTCCTTTCAATGTTAAGTATATGTTTAATTGCCAGACATTGTCATTCTCAGAGTCAGCAACCATGTACATTTTAAGGAAGTCTAGGAGGTGACAGCTGAAAGCTGTTATTGTTGGGCACGTGACGCTGTTAATTGGGCATGTGCTTTTAAATATTTATAATTCTTTCCTGTTTTGCGTAGCTGGTTTGGAAAGAGCTGTTCACAAGCACATTTATAAAGCTGCAAAAGTTTCTTTTTTCCAAGAAGAAAAATCTAACTCCCAGTTTTTCTTCCAAGAAAACATAGCTTGTTTTCCCTCCCCCCTCCAACCTTCAAGAAGGCATGATGATGTTATTTTTTCAAAATATTTTCCCCACTCTCCTAGTTACAGTGACCTAGTGGTGTCTGCCTAATATATTTTCGTTTCTTTGCCAGTGGTGAACAGCTCTGCAAGCTGTGTTTTGCACTTTGGGAGATAAATACACTGATGCCAAATTTTTGACTGTTTACTGTATGTGACCATGCAGCTACAAAACATTTTTAGTGAAGTCTGCTCTTTGATTTTCATGGTTTCACAGAAATATGTGTTTAACCACATATCAGTTTAAGGAACAGAACATTATGATATTCTCTATGTAAGCCAGTTAGGCTTCACTGTAATCTGCAGAAAAATCTGGTTTCAGTGTTGCTGTTTTATAGAATCATAGAATAGTTCGGGTTGGAAGGGACCTTAAAGATCATAGAGTTCCAACCCCCCTGCCATAGGCAGGGACACCTCCCACTAGACCAGGCTGCCCAGTGCCCTGTCCAGCCTAGTCTTGAACACCTCCAGAGAGGGGGCATCCACAACCTCCCTGGGCAACCTGTTCCAGTATTTCACCACCCTTTTGTACTTAAAAAGATGTTGTTTATTAAGACAGGAAAAAGCTGGTCCCACTGTTAGGGATCCCAACTTTTGTGCAGTTGTTAGTTCTATGATATGATCAATTTTTCTACTTCCTGCTGTCAAATCTTTCACTCTCTTTTAGTGTTCATTTGCTTTTGGTTTTTGGTGGGCAGGATGTCTGCATTTGGAACTCTGGTGTCCTACTTTGGCACTGAAACTACAGGAAATAATTTTGTGGTTATTGACAGATAAAAGTGAAAAATTCATGTAAAATATTTGAGACAGCTGCAGGCTAGGTGTGATTAAGACCATGCAGATCTTTTCTGTTTGTGGTAATTTTTAGCTTTTCCTGACAGTTTTTAGTCCAGTCTTTCCCTTATGCTTGGAGAGAGTTTAGGTGATTCATGGCACCTCTTGTTCAGCAACTGCAGACCTGAGCTTCAGTTTCTCTCTGTAATAGATTCATAGTAGGACCTCGTGCAAGTCACTGAGCTTTTTCATGTATCTCAGCTTTTCATCTAAACAAGGAAGATCATGGACAGTGAGGCAAGAAAGAGGCACTGTAGAACTTGGATGTTGGGGGATGGGCACAGGCTAGGGAGTTGACGGCCATCAAGTTCCCGGGGCAAGACAAAGACAGCCATCGAGGCCTGAGGCAGACCTCGTCAGGTTGGAGTCATAGCCGGGTGATGTTCTCGGCGGCCTGGGGGAGGTGCCGAAGAACTAGTGAACAAGGAACTCATGGTCAACTGTACCAGAAGGAGGAAAGAGAGAAACCGCAAGGGGAGGGTTCTACATTGATGGATGTAACATGTGACCAATTGGAGTGAGTAGTGGGCAGGGTTAACCATAGCTGTATATAAGCTTGTCTGATGCTCTCAATAAACAGATTCTGGCTGATCACATTGATCATGATTGTCAGCCCCTTCTTGCGTTACTTGGATGATTGGAGATGTGCAAATAATTATGTTGAAGAAATATTGAAAGCTCAGGGTTCTTTAAAAAACTAGCTTTTAGTCTCATTGTAGGTAGGCAATTTGAAAATTTCAGAGAGAAGGAATAACTGGAGAAAACTGTGCAGTTACTGCTGCAGCTAATAACCTTGGCAATAGGAGTCTGCCCTTTCTTGCAGTAGCTTTCAGAGAGTTTTATGTTGCTGTTTTTACTTTTGCAAAACCTTTGCAGAGTTCCATGCGCTCTGCAGAAGAGAGTATTATCTTGAGGTTGGTCTGCTAGAATCCTGCCAGAAACAACCTTTAAACAAATTTGAACATGACAGTAGTTTACTTCACTAGATAAAACATATTATCATTTGATTAGACTGTCTATAAACAACTAAATATTGAAGATTTCAAAAGAGTTGAGAGCTGCAGAAGATGTGGGAAATAAAATGTTCCTGGGATGTGAGACTGAACTGAGGTTGATTGAAAAGCTGTGGAGAAAACTGGAAGAAGCAACTCTAGGCACTAAAACAAGCTTGTTCTTCTTTCTTGGAGTTTCCTCTACTTTGGATTTTCCAAGACATTATAATTCAAGTTAACCTCAAAAGGAAGACAGAAAGAAAAATGAACAAACTACAAACGTGTGCTGTCTGGCTTCCCAGAACTTGTCCTCCTCCTGTGCCTAAAATCCCAAACAAATTTGCTCAGCAAAATAATCCTTCAAAATGAGTCTCTTTTTTCCCTGATGTTTAAATAAGCTCTTTTGCTTGTCTTCTGCCTGGTCTCATTTCATGCTAACATAACAAATCAATCTGGAATATATCTAATGTCAAGTTACTCTTGAAATGTGAATTATAATCCAGAAATATATAGTGAAGAAAACAGCTGTAGACATGAAAGCACGCATATGAACACATTTCTTGGTTTTTGTACTCATTGAGCAGTGGCCCTTTTCCTTGAAGTCTTCCCTGGAACATGGAGAATTGGATTTTTAATGATAAAGGTTTTTTGGTGAGCTTTTTGGTGGTGCAGGCTGGCAGCTTAAGTGTATCCTCAATAACAAAGTTGTTAGCAAAACTTCTGTGGGAGGAAGTTACAAGTTAAACTTGGATTTACTTTTCATGTGAAGCTGTGTGCTCTCTCCATGTTGCTGGGACTTGCACAGGCCTCCACAGAGCTGAGTCCAGGAAGAGATTTTTACTGAGTGTAGCCCTTAGTTCTCAAGCTTTTGCAAATGAACTCAAGGGAGCTTTTCATCAGGGTACAAGGAACCAAGCAACAAGCTTTCCATCCACATTTGTGCAGCGTGCCCCAGCTAGTCTTTTAATGTGAATAGTTCCTGGACAAGATCATTTAGGCAAGTTGTCTCTTTATGTTCTCTGTTGGAATTGCATAGTGTTTCTTTCAAGAGTCAGGGCATACTGACCGCTGTCAAGTGAAAGCAGTATTAATGAGCTTGTAATCCTAAACTGAGCTTGTTATCTTAAACCACATCAGGAGAATGGTGGTGTAAAAAAAAGGGAAGAAAAAAAAAATCTGCAGTTGTCATGAATCAGACATCAGAGAGGTTTGCGATGGGGAACACTGAAATCCTGACTGCAGAACAGCAAATTGGACAACAATAAGAGTTTTGGACTAAGCCATTCCACACAGACATAAGGCATTCCACACAAACACTGGCTCTTCTGAGCTACACTGAGTGAGGATTTGGTAGAAGTCATGTTTTTGCATCAGTTTTGTAAAAACCTTCGAGTCCTTCTTCAGCCCAGTCTTGAATGTGTTCTCCAAGGATCTTGCATTACAGGTACATTGCTCCCTCAGTTAAACAAAGAAATGAGTTCCACCTTATACAGGTAAATTGCTTTTCAGGAGATACACACTGCTAATAGCTTTTAGTAGGATAACTGAATATCACAAGCAATATAGCACAAAAGTGCTAATTAATTAGAAATACGCCTGCAGATGAATACTAAGGAGCTAGGTATGAATTTAGATGGCATGGTCTTGGTTCAGTCTGGATGGTCTGTAGCAGCACTGTGATTCCATCTGCCTTACCTGAGGTTGGTAAATGGATATATCCATGTGGAAGCAAACAAAGCAGTGCATAAAAACTCGTGGACTGGCAGTCTAACCATAAAGCGGTGCACACTAACTTTCCTCCTGCCACCTGCTGAATGTTTAAAAAAACTTCAGGGACTTTGTCAGACAGTATTTTTGGAGCTGGATAGAGTGGCCAGTGGCTCTCAGCAGGATGTCTGTGAAGGCAGGAGTGATTTTGTGCTCATTTCTGGGCTAGTGTCCAAGAAATGGCACGAAGAAGCCAACAAAAAAATCTACAATACCATATAGTTATTTTGTATTTTTCATTAATATTTCTGCATTCTGTCTATATAGCATCTATAGGAGACACTTGTTACATAGAAGTGGTCTCATGTGTGAATGGGTTTTGTCATTGTCTGTATAAATGGAAGCATGGAGAATACTTGCATGAGGGGCTGTGTGAGTGGGAGATTTCAGGGCTAGGGGATTCGGGACCATTTAATCTTGTGTCTAACCATGCCTAGATTTGGTACCTGTATTCATCCAAGACTGCATTTCTCTGGAAGAGCAGAATCTGCCACTTCAAACAGGGAGTGGCAGGAAGAGGCTCGGCAATGGCGAATGTTCATGTTCTTTCACCCTGTTGAAACCTGTGGTTTCTTTGGAGTTGAAACAGTGGAATGGAAGTGTGTTTGCAGTGAAAAGTGTGCAATGGAAGAAACTAAACTCCCTGTTCCTCCCCCCGCTTCCTGTCCTTCCCAGCTCTGTCTTCCTTGTGTGACAGGGGATGTGGACCCTACTGTGGGGTGCCAGTGAGTGAGAGGTGGGATCCACCAAATATTCCCATGTGTGGGGCAGTGGGGACAGGCAGGGATTGCCTGCCTAAAGCTTTTGGGACCCACTGTTAAAAGTTTAAATCCCAGATTGCTGTGTTTCTTGCTGGAGGCCTCAGCAGTCCCTGCTCATAAATTAAGGAAATAAACAGGCTAGTTCCCTAATCCAAGTGCATGAATCACCCATCAGAAATTTAGCAATGAGGAAGATCATAAAAACAAGTGTGGAAGGGCATCTGCCACAATCTTAGGGATCTGGACTTGGTTTTGTATTTTTCAAAAGGAGAGAATAATGTTGTGGCAAATTTTTCCTGACTATTCCAGTATAAACTAACCTAAGAAAGACCCAGATCTCTGGGAGAGAATACAACTGGTTAGAACAATGTTTGTGACAAGGAATCCTACAAGACCTATGAGGCTATTGCTGGTAGCTGCTGCAACATTCTTATGGGCTGGTGGAAGGAGTTGGGGGTGCTTGGTATGTGGGATCTGATTGGTAGTGTTTTGCTTTCTGTTGCCTTTATTTCACAATTGCTGAGTTTTCAAGAAGATTATTAAGCCTGATGTAGGGTAATGCAGATACTTTGCCCAGGTAGGTTGGCTGATTCTCTGTGGGAAGATGCGCTTTAGTTAATAAAAATAATGGAGTGAAGAATGTAGGAAAGCTACATGTGCCTATGGGTCACAGAGCATGGTGGAGAAGATCATCTAGTGCTTTCTACATCATCTTCCATGTCAGAGCCTTCTCCATGGCTTGGGAAATGCAGTGGAGAAATGCACTTTGGGAAACTGCAGACTCTGTTGGTCTTGGGGCAGAACCAGACTATGGGGAATCAGCTGCGTCCCTAAATGTGAGGAGAGACTCTGCTAAGAGCAAACAGGTCAGAGTATTTTTGGCAGAGCCATAGTTGTTGAGGCAGCTCTCATCTCACCTATGTCCATCTCTGTTTCTGAGATTTATGGCCCAGATTTCCATCCTGTTTCCATGTGAGGAGAGGGCACAAAGCTGACTCCTCGTGGTCTGCCTGAGAAAGGAAGCTGGTAGCCCATAGTTTAGCAGTGTTTGGGGAGAGGGAGTCCATTAACTTGGCACTGTGGGTCTGTCCTCTGAGTGTGCCAAGTAGGAGACGCTGTTGTTCCATGTAGATTGCTGGTGCTTGTGACATTACTCTGCTTCTTTTTGTCTTGCCATGAGCTGTAGGAATGGTCAGCAATAAACAATAGACTAGTATCCCCAAAAAACATTTTTATCATGTGTTTTGGCAAGCATGGTGTGAAAGAATTTAAGGCATTTTATTATTTGTCAAAGCATTAGCCTTAGGTAATGCATACACAGAAGAAGTTCTTTATCTTCACATCTATACCTTGGTCTACATAACTGAAAACATTTTTTCAGTGGAAAGTAAGGTTAATGTTTTCCAGCCAGAAAGCACATTGTATCTCATAAGCTGCCGGATCTCTGTGCCAGCTGCATGCAAATGGCAGCACTTTGGGAACAAAAAGTGGCAGGTGAAAACTGGTTTGGATTATCCCACAGAGTGCAAGAAGGGGGAAGAAAAATGTTTTAAATCAACGACTGTATGACAAAGCCCTTTTTTTGTGGCTGCATATATGAGTTTTATGAACTAGAAAAAAAATTCTTTCACAAGGTCCAAACAGAGCAAATAATGCGTTATACACAATTAACCCTTCATAAATAGGGGCTAAGTTTGATTATTTGTCTGCTCTTTCAAGAGACTGCCATTGACAAATCCTGTGTTAGATCCTGTGCAGGGGAGATCTCAATAAGTGAATGAAAAGCTGAAGAAGTTGGCCAAGAAATAGAGGATAAACAGCAGCAGTAAATTGATCAGGTTTTTATCACTGCAGAAGTTCAGTATGGATTCTGAGTGTTATGTAATAGGGCTGCTGCTGAAAAATTGTTTAATAATCCTTAAATTGCTCATTTGTTTTAGAATTATCCTACTTTAATAGCAGGAACAGGCAACAATGGAGCAGACAGTGAAAATATTTACGCAGTGTTTGGAAATCATTCAGGACTGTAAATGTCATGGCATGTGCAATATTTTAATGCCATTAATTACATCAGTTGCATTTCAGCATTCCAAGTGTTTTGCTCACTTACAGTTATCCCTTCCTGGACTAACAGAATCCAGGAAGACTAATACCAGTGAGGAAGTGTACTTCAATTGAATGTGTAAGTGAAAGAAGGCAGAATTGGTCAATTTAAAGAAAAGATTCACATATGGAGATATTACAGCAGTAACCAAAATTCACCTTTACTCATAAAACAGAAAAAAGGAGTAATTGCTAAAATCAAAAGGTGTGACATTTACAAGTAATTGTGAAACATACATCTCTTGCTAAATGTAAATTGCCGTTTGCCCATCAGGTGCTGCCTTTTGTACGTGTCTAAAATGAAGACTTTTATTCTGGTTGGTGTTAAACACATCTAATGAGTGAATGGGGGACGCTCAGGGAAAGGTGCTGCATAGAGGGGAAATCTTTTGTGTTGGAGCAGTTGGAAAGACTTTTCCCAAGTGAACAAGTTATCCAACAAATATACTCCCTCCTTTCCTTTTCTCTCAAACTTCTGCCATGATGGGTGTCATGGGATTTCCCTGGATAGTCTGCAGGTGTGCATCAGTGCCTACATTCCTGTATTCCCAAGGGATTTACCAGTGCAGTTTGAACCTGACATTCCAGAGAGTGATGGTATTTTTAAGTGGATGCTTAAAGCATGATTTTATATCCTCTCTGTGTTTTCAGTCATCCATTGTCTATTATTATTCCCTGGAGCTGTTAATTACATATATAAATCAAACAAAGGTTATGGGAGTGTCTGATATTTAAAGTGAAAGTCTAAGGCTTCCAGTGTCTGGGGCAAATTATTCTTTTCAGGCCTAACAAAGCTAGCATAAGTTCAGTTAAGGGAAGGGCAGAACAATTATGTGTTTCAGCTGCTTTGTGTAATTTGTGCACTTTATGAAGTGCTTGTATAATAATTATTTTATCCCTGAAAACTTGATAGATATTTTTCTAATGGGTTTTAAGTTAAATTTGCATCTGAATTACATTATTTTCTTTCAACAAATACACTGTTATCTCTGCCTCAAACATGGATTAAGGAATCACTTGAAACATAATACAGAAGTAGCTCTGCAGACCTCAGCATCCTGAAAAATAATTGAAGTAAGGAATGTTAACAAGCTCAAATATCATCATCTCTCCAAAACTGACATTTCAGCTGATCCACATTCTCTTTCCTTCTCTATGTGGAATACAAAAACACATTCATTGTGGGGTAACTAAACACATACATTGGTGGAATTGGTTAAGAAACAGTGGACATGTTATTTTTGTATTAGCTCTTGTATTGCCACATTTGAGCTTGTTAAAAAAAAGTAGTCTGTGTAGTGTAAAGATCTTGGGGGAAGGGATAATGAGTTCCTGCTGAATACTAATTGCCTACGAGTTGTTCAGGGAGACTGTATAAGAATGGAGGATTTGATGTAAATTAGTCACTAGCTGTATTGGTCATTGCAGTGAGGTTAGGCCAGAACTGTAAAGGAGCCAGCTCTACAAAATCTTTTATGATTCACTGACTAACTTGGTGACTGTGTGAAGGAGAAGATACTGTTCAGACTAAATATTATTGGAATTAGAGGTCCTCTAGTGACAGTGTAATCTTTTTTATAACACTTGAGCATTAAGCTCATTTGAGCTACCAGCTGGGAGTGACAGATTCTCAGTGGGTTATCGCTGCATTTCCAGCTGCTGCATCCTGAAGTCTGCCAAAGTTGTGAATGCTGAGAGGAGGGATATTGCTCTGTGTTAACAGAGGGTGCAGTAGACTGATTAGTGCTTTTAGCTTTCCGTTAATCTTTGGCCTCTTTAATTCCTCCATTTTGCTTGTCCTTAATGTGAGAGCCCTTGCAAACACAACTTTTAACATGAAAACAAAGCTTTGAAAAAACTTGCAATAGCTTGTTTACTTTTGGGACTTACTGTCTCATTCCTTTCTTGGCTCCTATTGTTTTTATAAAATGGGAAGGTGAGTTAATGATTCATTGGTACACCATGACCTTTCAAATAGCTTTGGATCACGATGCAACAGCTCCACTCGAAGCTCTCATACTTTAACCTCCTTGCTTCTGCTTAATATTTGCAGCCTGATCTGTCTACATGCCTGGACGCCTGAAGAGAGCAAACATTTACAGCTTCTCCCTCCTCTGTGTTTAGTGGGCAATTTGATCCTTCTTTGTCCATTCCTTTATTTTACATCACTCTTAGACTTGACTTGCTATTCAGAACAACAAAGTGCAAGTTTGGGAACCTGCTCTGTTGATTTAGGACAAAAATGGACTCAGATTCTGATTCGCCTTTTAATTACTCTTGGCCATCCTTGCCTAAAATGAGGATTCGAAGAAGAGCATCCAAACCAGGTAGAAAAAGCTGTCGTATTTTATGTGACTCTTGCTTAATAGCTCTACCTTCTTTTCATTGTCTGATTGTGTGCAGTTAGCTCTGAACAGTTCACATGAGGTAGATTTTCTTTCTCTCAAAACTCTGCCTCGCTCTGACTTATGCTTTTGTAAATATCAGTGTTGAAATTAAGTGTTTTCCCCAAGTTATGTACTGTTCTTTAAAATTCTTTAATTTCTTTGCTCTTATAGGGCTTTTTTTTTCTCCTCATAGCATGTATAGCTCTCACTGACAAGCTTTGGTACCATGGGAGCTGCATAGGAGTGGCTGCAGAAAACTCTGCTGGTTACAGTTGTTTCAATTTTGAGTGAATTTATTAATCAAAATATGCCTTAACAGCTAATGGGATTTTAAAATATATTTTTTTAAAAATCTTACCAGTGTGAAGAGGGAATTCTTCTGCTTTCTGTGCAATAAAGGAAAAGCATCAGTAACTCTCTGATTGCAGGGTCAGTTAGTCTGCACAATTAGACACTGTCATGCTTTGTTGAGAAGTCTTTGAGAAGTAAGCATTGTAAATGTCGGCAGTATGATAAAGGGGGTTTTAAAAGATGTTGAAAGGCGCTAACTAGCAAGTTTATGGTAGGAACAATTATAGTTGAAAGCTTTAATGATGAAAGATAAATTTTTACTGCATTCAAAAGCAAAGGAATGAAAAGGAAGAACAGCCAAAAATATAATTTGTGCTTCTTTCCATAAAATTGTTTTTTTTATGTTTCAGATGGGAAAATGCAAATAAGAAAATTAAGATCCATCAGTGTTGTTAAAGTCAATGAGCCATGAGAATCATATTTACACAAACTGAGACTTTGACCTAGTTTAAGAGTGAGAAATGTGTACAGAATGCACATTTTAGCGTGCATAGCACTTTCTGAACTTTCTACTTTTACTCTCAGGCAAATCCAGTATTTCCCAGGTGTCTAAATTGCAGTATCTTGCAATTTGCAAGGAAGATTAAATGGGTCACGATTTGCATCATATATTTTCTTTCCCTCTCTCTTGAGGACTTGTTTTATCTGTAGATGTTATGGCTTTGCACCTATCCATGGCACTGTTGTTATTTTTTATACCTTTTCTTTTAAATACTTCATTTGTAATAAAGCACTGCATACAGTTCTGGAGTTTGTATGTTAGAATATTATACCTTGTTTCTGATCTCTGTTAATGGTGTATCAGCACATGAGCTTGTGGTCACAGTTGACTATGTATGTAGAATTGCTGGAACATGAAGGCTCATGTTTTAAAGTCCAAAGTTTCACTTGTGTCTGGGGATCTGAAATCCTGGCAAGGTGGGAGAACTGCCTCTGCAAGGGGACTGCAGGCTTATGATCTATGCTCGTGTCTGTGTTTCTTTTCTGGTAGTGTCTGAGAATGCCAGCTGATTCTGGGGCATGTATCTTGCAGCTGCGTTTGCCTCATGCAGAAGTTCAGGTCTCAGTGAATGAGATACTAGTAGTGCCTAGTGGGAAGCATTGCAGGATTACTCCTCCACTACCTGAGAGTCACAAAGTTGTTGCTCCAGCTGATCTGCACAGGTAAGCTGGGCAGGCCTCCAGTGTCAGAGTCCAAAGAGGACAGTCTCCCAGCCTAATGTGCACCTGACACATTAGTGTTTTTAGTTTTCAAGTTTCCTATGTACCCTAAGGTCAGTTTCTGTCCCTGCATGAAGACCTTTGAGGCGGGCTGTTGGAGTCTCTGTCCTCCCTCTGAACTCCTGAGGACCAGCAGGAGCCAAGGCTGGCTCCTGATGAGGCTGTGCATTGTAGACTCTCTCCCTCCTGCTGAAGCTGCAAGTGCATGGCATAATTAAAGGTTAATTAAGCTCAACAGAGAATGTAAACTGTGTCTTAGTGATTAGGCTAGGGAAGGGGGCTCGTGTTTTATTTCTTGCTGCAAGACCCCTAATTGTGTTTATTCTTTTATTTAGTTGGTATTTGTTTTGTTATTTAATGTGAAATGAACCATAAGGGTAGGTACTTCTCCCTTCCCCTTGTGCTGCATTGTCCTTCCGGTTCAGAGGCAGCGGCTTTCAGAGTCTTTTATAAGGCCTTAGCAACAACTTCCAGGGTGCTGGGAATGTCTGTCTCTTCTTACTTAGTCTGTCCCACTATGCTGGGAGGTGGGAGTTTCCCATTGAGTCCAGTCAAACATAGGTGGCAATTGAAACTGAGTATTCTGTATCTAGGAAAAGTACTTTATCTGTTATGCTGTTGTACCAAAAGAGACACCAGCTTACACCTGGTTGTATATTTGTTTGCAGAGTATGTAGAGGTGCCTGCTTCAGAGAGGGAGATAATGGCTCTGAATCCCATGCTTGAAAGGGATGATTTCTCACAATGCATTTGTAGGGGACAAAGATAAAAGTCTAGGACTGACAAATGCTTCTGTGTTTTTTAGCGACTCCTTTAGGATCACATCTTAAACATGGTATTATTTACACCGTCCAGATCCCTGTCCAGTATGTAGGAAATAGGGTCCTTCAGCTTCCACTCCATAAATTTAGTACAGTTAAATGTCTCCATGAGAGCAGCACTTCAACTTTGATTTACCTGCCCTGCAATGCTGTTCTTAAGTACATGCTTGATACCGCTGTCATGAATAGTTTCACTGTGTGAACGGAACACTAAGACACTTGAAATGGGGATGCCGATCCCCCACTGAAAATGATTGAATGGTCCACATGTATAGCTGTGCAAGTCACTTTGATTGGCTTCTTTCCAGGAACACATGGACTTTTTTCTGAAAATTCAGGTCATTGCTTCTGGATTTAGAGAGGTATTTCCGAAGTCCTGCAGGACCTGTGTACTAAACTATTTTCTGGTGACTTCACAAGTTACTTGCAGTTACATATTAATCCCTGCTCATATTGGTGGGGGTAAACACCGTGAGCTGTCTGAAAATTATTAATTGTATCTAGAGAAGGGAATCTGCAATTTCTTTCCTGACACAACTTTGTTGAGATGGTGTGTTGAAATTCTCTTTTGCTGTGTGCTGAGCAAAGAATTGTTTCAGTTTTGCTTTTTGTGGAAAAATAGGCAATGTTAAGTGCATGCCATTTTCTAACACAGGTTGTTCAAGGCTACATATTTTCTTATGCCAACATAAAGCATGTTTTGAAATTTTGCTATGATGAACATGTGGTTTTTGAAGTTGATGCATTTTATTAAGCTTTTGTGCCTGCTAATATGTCCAGCCATTCCTTTTTAAATTTGATGACAGCATTATGAGGATGTAAAGAACTTGTGCCAAGTTATTAATTGGTCAAGGTCTTTTCTTTTATCCATGCTTAGAGGTTATCCTTCCCAGCACTGTTATTTGTTCACTTCTGTTTAAATAATGCATAGATTTTTCTTGGCTGTTTACCAGGCACATGGCAGAGAGCCACAAACTCTGCTAGAGGAGGCATGCCTTTATTTTAGTCTTTTTTCAGTGGTCATGGCACAATATGCAGCCAGAGAGCATCCAGTTCTGGCAGGAGGATTAGGTTGGTGAGCTGTGCTTGCTAGGTTGTTTGAGTGCCAGAGCCAATTCTGTTGTGTCATATTTGGGTCAGTTTTACCTTAGTGAGCATCTTGGACGTCCTCTAGTGACACCTTTTAGAGTGAAAGCTCAGCTCTTTGGGAGGCAGGCTGAATGTATTCAGTGGGACTGCTGGGAAGCATTGTGTGATCTGCTTGTTTGTTATGATTTTGTCACTTCTTAAACTATGTGAGCCTGTCCAGTGGAAGTAAGTTAGTAACACAGTGAGTAAATCATAATGCTGTCTCTTTTGTTCTTTAAGTAAAGTCTTTAAATACTTCCCTTGTTATAAAGTTAGTTTGATGTAGTTGTTCTTTCACACACATTTGAAATTGGGTGTTAGAGTGGGAATAAGGGGGTACAGTGGAGTAATTTCATAACACAAAACCTAAAATAACATGCTGCCTTTTATCTGTTCACTTGAAACTCCAACAAATATTTCAGGATCTAACATTTGACAGCATACTGACAGGAATATCTCCAGAAGAACATACAGCATTTAATAGCTTTAATCAGTAAGATTTACTGATGGAAAGTACTGCAGATAATGTATTCTGATGTATCCCATATTTGCAGTAGCTTTATTCAGAAATTGTTACTCAGGTTGCTACTCCCACTGAATTTTAAAATAATGGGAGTTGTTGCATTATTTTAAAATAATTTAGAAGTAATAAGAGGATTTTGTTGTTTTTGATTCTGGACATGCAGTTCAGATTGCAGTCTATTAATTGAATGTAGAGACCATAGCAGTGTAGGTTGTTGCTGAGGTCAAGAAACTGTGGCATACACTTGGATTTACACTGGTATTCAGGAATTGCTAATGCCTAAACTGTTTTTCATGGGTATGTATTGAACCTTCGCAGCCTGACACTGACCTGAATACCACACTTGCCCTGTCTCTGCATTTAGGTACAAGAGGGAGCATGTGCTAGCAAGATAAAAAAAACATAAAAGAAGCAATGGACAGTCTGACTTTTTTTAATTTAATTCCTGGTTGTTGGCTTAAGACCAGCCTTTGGAAAACTTGCCACAAAAAATACAGCCAGTTTTGCCAAATCACATTTCCATTTGATTTAAACTGCCGAAGTCTGATAGACTGCTGTAGAAAACAATACTTTTTTTTTATAAACAAAGGCTTTGGGATGTTGGCAGACACAAGGAAATAGTTTGTACTTCTCAGGATGGCAGTCACTAAAATAATGCTAAAATTCATGCAGGAAGGGGAAGCAAAACAAGAAGTATGAAGATGTTTTAGTGATATAGGATCGACACAGCCTGCCAGGACTAGAAACCAAATAAACCCTGGTGTGCCATTTCTAAGTGAATTCCCAGTTTTCGATGGGTATTGTGATTACTATTCTTGGGCTTTATAATACCTTTAAATTAAATATAAGATGATGGCCAGCACTGAAATTTTGGCAATGGTCTGTGACTTTCCAGTGGAAAAAATGCCACAAACCTTGACAAGCGTACTTTCTAATCCAGTGCCATTTCTTCATTATAACATTTCTTGCACTCTCATGCCCATAGGCATCATAGATGGAGGCTTTCAGCAACCTGATCTATGGAAAGATGTCCCTGCCCATGGCAGAGAAGTTAGACTAGATAATCTATAAAGTTTCTTGCCCACCAAAAGCAGGTACATTGCTTTATGAATATAGCCTGGAGAGAGTCTTTAGTGGTATCTTTTGCTTTCCCTTTACGTTCGCAGAAAATAAATTTCTGGCACAAACTAAGAAGGACTTTTTTGCACAGCTTTACAGACAATCTAGAATTAATTTTCTTGAGGGTATTGATTCTGGATATTTAGCTGGGATGATACTTTTCTCATCATTCTCATGCTAGTCTCTCTCAGTTCACTTCCAATGACAATACCTGACTTACAGGATCTTAGAATAAGGAAAATTACAATCACAACTGTGATTTTCTTCTGAAGTCTGTTTTCATACAGTCTAGAGCAAGACTGTATGACACTTTGTCTATTTTAGGTCCTTTCAAAACCAGAAGATATTCTGAGGCCATAATTACCAGATCAAATGCTGGATTGTTGCATGCTATTCATACTTCCAAAAAGCTTTAAGAGAAGTGGAACTGCCCAGCAGACTGACTTGGTTAGCACTTGGTTAGGTTTTCTGCTGCTCAAAGTCATGGAGTAAAGAGCCATCCCTTGCAGCTTTTTTAAATACTTGCAGTGATGAACACACTATTGAAAATTGATCTCTGAAATTGTGTTACAGATTTCTGGTGAAATTTCTCATTTCCTTACTAAAAGCAGATCTGAAGCATCCTTCATCCTAAACCTATTGTTTATGGGTTAGATTTCAGTTGATTGCTGTCACACTGGAAAAGCACTGTCAGTGGTATTTTATTTGCATCTTAAAATTTTGTTACTGTTTAAAATTTTGCCTTATTGGTTTATTATTGGTATTTATGTTGCTCCCAGTAGGTCGAATGCTTTTGTAGTGTCATTATGTGACTGTAGTATTCTAAACACATATCAGATGTGGTGTGTTTATCATATAGGCCAGAATCACACATACTTCATCGCAGAACATGAATCTTTCTATTACAGACTTCTACAGATCATACCTTTGGGTAGAAAACAAAAGGTTTTGCTAGCCAAGATACAGGGACTCTCATTTTTAAGTTCTATGAATGATTCTGAGATACCTTTTTAACTTTCTTGAAACATACAGGCTTTCTTGTAACAAGCAAGTGTAAGGTAATTACGAAAGGGGCAGATCTTTGACTGGCCACACAAATATTACTCAAATTGTAATTCTAAGATTTGATGCTTAATGTTTAACTTCGCCATTGTATATATACATGAGAAGAAAATGGTGTGATATTTATTGACATATTTTTTGCAATTGATTTTTTCCAGATCAGAAACACTCTACCCTTGATGTACTTAAGAAACTCAAGGCTCCTCCTACTTTGTTTGCAGCAACCAGACAATCTGCCGCACTGAGTGGAAGTGATGAAGTATATGCGAACTGCATGGTAGTAGACCAAGTAAGCTAATGTTTGAAATTTGGGCAACTTTTTTATTGTCTTCTGTTAAAGTAACTTACTTGTGCAAAACTAGGATCTTCTAGATCTTTTAGTGCTTAGTAAAGCTCTAGAATAAAATCAGAAATACCTTACGCTACTCACTGTGTTTTGTAGCTCAGTTAAGAGGGCCCTTTTAACACATTTAATTCATTATAGGGGTTATTCTCTCTAGCCTGTACAGGGAGCCTGTACAGGAGCTGACTTAGGTCAGCTCTTACTGTATTTTATGTGTTTTATACCACCATATTGCACCTGAAAGTCCTTCCCTGTAGTCACACTAACATATCGTATCTTGGGCAGAGAGGACTAGTCAAACTGTTATGTATAGCAGTTGTGTCTAGTTAAGACAGCTGTCAAATTCTGGTAGCATGTAGCTATTTTTCAGTAAGGGTTAAAGTGACTTACTTATTTGTAACCTACTGTGGGCTCTCTGTGGAGTGAAAGTTGTAATATATGAGTAAGAAATTATCCGTATATGCAGTCTGTGAACCCTTGATTTTAAAAATATCCTGGTTGTCAGGGCAGAACTGCAGAAGTACAGCTCTGTTACTGATTCAAATGATATTTGAATATATTGCTGGGGGGCAAAGAGGGCTCTTCAGCTGTTATTACTAACCTTTGGTGAGTACTTACCCACATAAACTTTGTTAGAATGCAAATTAGGGACAAATTATCCCTTAAGCACTGCACAGCAGGAGCAGGAGAATCTGCTTCAGGAGAACACTCTGGTGCTGAGGGAAAATGCTGTCCAGGCAAGAATAACTTTGAAGGGTACAGCAGCTGTGTAAGTTCTAGGAGAAGCATTTTATCTTCACTCATCTCATCTGCCAACACAACAGAAGCACTTCCAGACTTGCTTATGCCATACTTTTGAATGCAAATATGGGCTGCTGTAAAAACGCCAGGTTTTTTTCTACAGACTTTCTACAGTCTTTTACTAACATAAACAATGGGGATGAAAACACGTCTCAGATGGGACTGGAGAAGCAGAAGTCAACAGTCTGAAGGACCTAGGCTTTGGATACACTTGCAGCCCTTCCTTTCTTCTTGCTTTTATGTGGGTGCTTTGTGGATGTTTGGTGTTTTCACTGGCATTGTGACTTCTCAGTATTTTTCAATATCAAAGTAGATTACATTAGCATCTGACTGAAACACTAATCATAAACTACATTATAACATCTTCTGCAGAGTTGGTAGGAAAATTCAACTTCAGTTATACAAAGAATTACTTGTTGCCATGGTGTAAATTCTGATCCCTGTAGCTGAGAAAGTATGCAACTTCTAACTCCATTTCTGTCTTTCTGCAATAGTAGGGATGCACCATATCCACACATGCTTAGTGGCAAAAAAAAAAAATTCTTTCACTTCTTCCTCTATCCCACATCTCAAAGCATAGGCAATTGGTGCTGGAAAATGAAAAATGTAGGATATGCAAGCTAATATTTCCAAATTAAATTTCACAATGTCAGAATTCTCTTTTGTGTCTTCCATCCTAATGTGTCATGCATATTTTTTGCTTGGCCCAAGGATACTTAAAAGTAAATTCTATAAATATGTGAATCAATAAATTTAATTAAAAGTATAAATATGAGTAAAAATGCTAATTAATTGCTACTGTAATTGTGGAAAAAAATAATGCAAGGTGTAGAATCTCCTAGTCATATAACTTGTCTTCAGTTGCTGTGCTGTAAAATTTAATAGGAGGAAAAAAAAGACAGAACATATAACAGGAAATTAAATGGCAAACTAATTTGATCCTTATTCTCTGACATCTTGTTACTGCCTCTTAAAACCATTCATTTTTTTCTGCAGGCTGAAGATTTAAAAACTAACTGTGTTCATAGAGACAGTGTCAGCAGCAAAATTCCCATGACTAAGAGCTCTTCATCTCCCTCCCTGGAAGAGAATGACCAATATATAGATGTTCTAAATGAAGGAAATCAAAGGCCAGTGAAAAACATAGAAAATGTGGGTCTAAGACCTACTATCTCACCTTCTGGCCTATGTGGAGCAGATTCATACCTTCCATTCAAGAAACATGGATTTACTAAGGATTGGGAGCAACTTAGTGCGGACATGAAAAAAAAAAGGTTTGGAATTGACCTGATGGTATGGCTAGAATAAGGATTATTTGTAATAGCCTTTTATTTCAAAAGATGAAGCAGAATCTGAAGTAATAAATACTATTATTGAGCTAAAATCACCATTTTCAATCACTGATAGTAGAATTGTCCTAAGATTTGTTTCCATAGAAGTTATGAATAATTAAAAAATAGTTATGACATTTTTAACATGTAAAAGGCATCTTCTAAGAAAAATAGTTTTTTATGCAAATTTGTACTTCTATACCTTTTTATGTATTTTTTAAAAAGAAAATAGAATGAACTCTTCACTATAAGAGTATATTTATTTGATTACTGCTTCTTGGAATAATTAATGCTTTGATTAATTTGTTTCTCTGGATAGAAGGCCCATGAAATCAGTTCCTCCTTACATGCTTGAATCCATCTCCCACCTTTCAAGAATGTCTGGACTAGATGATGGTAGGGCATCAAACCCATGTAAAAACAGTAAGGAAGCAGTAGTGTCTGCCCATGGTTAATTAAAGTGCATGGTAACATTTTCTGTACCTTAATTTTGAGTTTCTTGTATGATTATAAAGTCCCATTAGGGGCAATCTTTTAGTACAGATAAGACAACAAACGTCTGACTGAGATTGTTCTTTGCCAAACCTTTTCTATTTGCTAGTTACAGGGATATAATTTAGATTACTATAAGTAATCATCCTCTACCTCTCTGTAATAATCATATTTTTAAGACCTAAGTCAGGTACCTATATTTGAGCTTTAAGAATTTACAAGAATTTTCAGAGAGATGTGATTGACCATAATATTTCAACTGTATATGATGTAAATATTAGTCATAAAATAACACTAGCAGGTTGTAATTACAGCAGCATCTTCTCTGGGTGAGTTACTCCTGTAAGACTGGTATGCAGATCTGTTGACATAAACATGTATTGCTTTTAAAATGTGACAATAACCCATAAAGCATTTAAATAACTTGAGGTATTACATGGGTTATTACTGGGAAACACTGTAAAAGATTGCTTCCAGATGGGTAATAATGAAATTAGTCTTGTCAGTATTGATAGATTTGCCCTTGGACGAAAGTGAATTGTCTTGGTGTGTGAAGGAATTGTTGTATCATTTCTGATATAAACATGGCTATTTAGAAATGCCACATGTCATGTAAGGTTTTATGTTGTAAACCTGGAATGTTATTGCAAGCAGCCAACTGTTCCTTCCAGTCACTCTGATGGAGAAATTATTAACTTGCTTTTGCAGGTAACAGGACCCATTCTGGAAAACTGTGGTACTACTGAGAGACGTTACTGCATTCTCCTGCTCAGGAGCTCTTGTCCATCAAGTAGTTTCTAGGGGTTTGAAATGTTGATTTAGCCAGAGATTTTTTAGTCTGCTTGTAACTCTAGATGTTTTGAAGTTTTTATCTTTTGAAATGAAGCTCATAAACTGGACTGTCCTTCATCTCTCTTACTAGTTTTCTCTTAGATCGTCCATCAAGTGACAGATGTAGAAGCAAGGATGACTGAATTAGCCACATCATACCTTTCAAGTACACACACATACAAAATACCCTTATATACCAACTTATCTTAATACTGAAATCTGATCTAATTCTCTCAGTTCTCCTTATCATCATAGAAAGGCAGGTACACATGTGGAACAAAACATCTTGTTTTAAGGGAGATGCTGAACATGGGTCTGAAAATCATCCTCCAGAGGCTACTAGCTGACTGTGGTGGGAGTCTGCATGATTGTGAACAATGCAGATGACTGTAATGCAGATCTATGGGGTAGGGTCAGATGAGTTCTGTACAGTGGCTGAGTACCTTGACCTGGTGACTGCAAACATGTGAGGAGAGTTTGATCATGACATACCTGATGTCATCATGGTAGTTTGGGTTGTCATTAATCAGAGTATACAGTGATGTCCTTGCTTATTGCATTAATGTTGAGATGAATTATTACTAGAATTTGTGGTAATTGAAGACTTTTTTCTCCACTAAAGTTCAAGTCTTGATGACCTTGAAGTAGACAGCGGAAGTGGAGGTGTTTTAAATAGATCTCACATTTGCTACCCTCTCCTTGGCTCTTCAGAGAGTGCAGCTTGTAACAAAGAAGGATTAGATTTGTCTACCAATCTGCAGCCCAAGGTATTTGATACTATCGTGGTTTATGTTGTTTCCTTTTGAGTAAATCACTGAAATTGTGTGAGAAATGCCTGAATCTGAAGGGGAAGTGTGAGACCCCAGTTGATAGTGCTAGTACTTGTGGAGAGCAGCAGGCACAGGACTGTATGGCAGGAGCTTCCTCGTTGTGTCCTGGCTTGATAGCAGCCATGGAAAGTGTCTGTCTGACATTTGCTTCAGCTTTGAAAAAAGAATAATTATTCAGGAGGGATTCAAAGGAAATATCTCAGCATTTTCTAATCAAAAAGTATTTAGCAAGGAAAAGATTCACCAGCTGTGGTTATGTGGAAGGGTAACAGCTACGTAAAATTTAAAAAACAGCCTGCTACCTGTTTCAAAACCGTTGCTAGGCTTGGGGAAATTCAGCTGGGTTTTGTGCACTGACCAGTGCAATGCTTTCCTCATTAAGGTTTTCTAAAGTACCATGGCTACATTCCTTTGATTTAGACCACGGTGCCATTTCTGAGACATTTAGATATGTACCTAGGGTTATTTTTTTGTTCACAGAGATTCTTTATGTTTTTGTTAGACAGACTTGTTGCTACTGTAAAACTTTATTTTGCCTTCAGCAAATGATTACATGTAGGGATAAGAAGAGTTCAGCACAAATACTCAATTTCTTTAGGGCTACTTTAAGAAACATTATGGTAAGTAGTTTAGGAGTAGGAAGCTTCCTTTCCAGCTTTATAATCGACTTCATGTGTGAAAATCTTTTCTCATGTCATGAAGAAAATACAGAGAGAAGAGAAAAAGTGGCTAACTAATTTCTTTGGAAACTTTTACATCAATAATTACCAAGGCAGAATGTTAGTCTCCATTAAATATTCTTGTGCGATTAACATAATGAGATTAATGGCTCCCTTGGTAAAAGAAAGGCATCTTGATTGCTAGTGCTGTTTGGATGATGCTTGCCACCAAACAGGAGGAAAGTGTAAGCTTTATTTTATTCTCATTTGCATCCACAAAATATTTCCTGCAATATACAAATTTTTTTTTACTTCCTAAGAATTCAAATTAAGTAGTCAGAACTTGCATTTAATCTTAAGGCCTTGATGAAGCCAAAAAAAAATGCATGTGTATGGCCAGCTGGCTGTCCTGAAATTCTGAAACACTGGTTAGTTTTGTTTCTTTTGTTGATGTACTTCAAAATGACACAAGTTTTAATTTGCTCCAATTTTTGCAGGAATGTACACTGTCTGGAATTCGGTCACGCTCCTATTCCTATTCCTCACCCAAAGGTTTCTTAGGAAGACCTTGCATTCAACAGGACTTAGCAGCTGGGGATTCAAATGAAGGTCAGTGCACCCATATGGCCTCATTCCTTGCCTGCCTCCTTCAGGACCAGTGCTGGTGACTTTACTCTCACCTGTTCTGTACACAGACCGTATCAACATGCATGAAAGCAAGGTTTGGTTCCCTTTGGGGCACTCCTGCCATTGTCCCTTGCTCTTCTCCCTTCTGCTGCCTTACCATCCCCTACTCTGATGCAGCAGCTGATCCTTGGGAGGAAGTACAAACAAGGAGAGAATTAGTCAGAAAACATAATGCAGGCAAGGGTGGTAATCCTCTTTTTGGAAGACTTTAACTCAGCCTCCTGCTGTGTACCCAGCAGAGACTGAAGAAGCTCAGAATGACACAGTCTTCTGAGACTGTGTCAGAGTATCAGCATCAGAGACTGTGAATATCCTCAGTTTCCATAGATTCTGGAGAATCACTGAAACATGGATGGCATGTTGTAATTTCCACAGTCTGGGGTGCAGTGCCCACCCTCTCCATCAAGTGGAGTGAGAGATGTCTCTCTAAGAAGCTTGTAATGTTTCATATTTTAGAAACTGTTTAGAACACTGCCTGGCTGCTTCCACTTTGGATATCTCACTCAGAGAGATATGCAGGAGGCAAGAACGTATGACCATTAGTCTTGCAATGAAATGTAAGGCAAAGACGATGAATGCTGGATGGCAACAGTATGGCTGTTTTCACAGAAAAAAAGTCACTGCCTATTTCAGTATGCATAGGTTTAAAACAACTACCTACTTTTATTTAAGAAGGTATTACCAGGGTTTGTCCCTGCTCTGTAGGTGGTGTGCTCAGTGAACAGTGGTCAGTCCCTTCTGTTTTTTAAGTATCTTTCTGAATCTGGTTGCTTTGCTGAAGAAGTCTGCAAAATTGAATTTTTATTTTGCTTTTTGGAAAGTTTATTTAAAAGTTCTCCCTACTGTTTCTAGGATGTAAACTTGTAACATGTTACATTTCCTGTGTAACAGGCTAGTAGTATTCCTCTTTACGAAGAGGGATTTGAAGTTTTTTAATACTATTTACAAATGTTAGAAGAGTGTCATTAAGATGTTTTCCAACAGATTATGTAAAGAGCAAAAACACAAGTCTGGGTTGTTAAGAAAAACAAAAGGAGTATTTTTTGTTGCTCTTAAAAACAGATTGTTTGCACAGACTGACATTTGTTGATATCCATCCCATTTCCCTCAGATTCTGTCAGCTAAACAAAGTTTAGTGGGCAGTGGTCTTACTCTAGGGATAGCTGCTTCTAATATACATACCTTTTTTATTTCCTGATTTTCAAATGGCATTGCAAGCTGTTAATGACAAGCTTGTGTCCTTGTGGCACTAGCTACTTTAAAATAAACTTGAAAGCCTTGTAATCTGAGAGCCTGATAACTGTTTATGTTTTCCAGAGCAAGCTTGCAGCCTGCCTGAGCAGTCCCGGGAGAAAAGGTATGGAAATGTAACTCATCGCACCTGCATTTTGAGGTGCTGGGAGCAGGCCTGTGCATGAATGCCCTCTAGGGAGCAGAGGAGGAAAGAGGCTCTTGCAGATGGGTTTTGATTTAGGGAAGTGGTCCCTGCCTGGGGGATCCATCGGCCCGTGCTAAACCCTGTGCTGAGCTGAGCTCAACTGTCCCTGTCCTGTCCTCACCACTCACCTCCTGTGTGTCACACTGCAGACATGTACAGCAGGCATGTGTCACTACAGGAGCTCCTATCCATCACTGAAACACAGAAACCACTCAATAAAAGCAAGGGGACTTTTGATACCAATCATGGACTTGTAATATGCTACAAATTGAGAGCACTCAACAGATTAGCATTACTCCTTCTAATAGAAAGGGATTACAGTCTTTATAGTAACTTTGTTTTACCAACAGTAAAATCTGTAATAGTAAATATTAGGTAAAAAAAGAACCATCCAGATTCAGTTCTATTTTAATGGACTTTTCTCACTGGAATAAGGTTTTTCCTCTGGTCTGTTTTAGAATTCAGGAGAAATGGAGTAAATATGTTGTACCCACAAAAAATGAGTCTGAAAAATGTAAAGTGGGTCGAACTTTCAGCTTTCTGATGAGCAGAATGACCAGCACACGGAATAAGTGCAAGGTAATTTAAGATTTATGTTTGCATGTGATAGCTGGATTTGATGATCTGAAGGGTCCCTTCTTCAGTAGACACTGGAACAAGTTGCCCAGAGAGGGTGGCAATATTCAAGGCCAGGCTCTATTCAGTGTAGGGGGTTGGACTAGATGGCTTAAAAGATCCCTTATAACTCAACACATTCTATGATTCTCTTCTATGATTCTATGATACTATTACATATAATTATGCCATTGTAATGGAATGATAGATAAGAATCTAAATGTTTATGTAATGATTTTTATTACAAAACCACATAAGTAATAGGAAGAAATTTTTATTTTTATCTTTATTTTTAAAACATGTGCAAGATACCCTGAAATTACCTTTGTATTACTAAGCAATAGCTTTAGCTGAACATTATCAAGCATTTCACATGCTGTTTTTTGATGTTATTAATAATCTCATTTAACAATTTTGACAAAATTGCTTTTAAGAAACAGTGTTCTTNTCTAAATGTGCATGTATATTTCCTCATTACAAAACCACATAAGTAATAGGAAGAAATTTTTATTTTTATCTTTATTTTTAAAACATGTGCAAGATACCCTGAAATTACCTTTGTATTACTAAGCAATAGCTTTAGCTGAACATTATCAAGCATTTCACATGCTGTTTTTTGATGTTATTAATAATCTCATTTAACAATTTTGACAAAATTGCTTTTAAGAAACAGTGTTCTTTGATAAATAACATTAAGAACTGTGGGCCTGTTCTTGCAATTACTCTCAGTAGGTAACAACTGAAGTTGTAACTTCTACGTTGGCACATAATTGCTTGAATTTGCCTTATTCGAAGTTACTGCTTGCATTCTGCTTACAAGAGTAAGCACTGGTTTCTGTCAAAGAGCTGCAGATTCAAGGCCTGCATGGTGAAACTTACATACTGTGGAACATAGGTAGGAACACTGGTTTAATTTCAAGACATCTGAAATTCAGATTAACGGCATCAATTAGCAGCTTGAGAGGTGAATTTGACCTATGGGATCTTTCCAGCTGCCTTTTTGTCTGTTTTTTTTCAGGCTTTATAGTATGTCCTCCTGTGCCCTAGGGTATCCTAACATTCATGGATGTGAAGATGTTAGGCTGAGGGGATATCTTCAAGAGTTGCAGGATTGGCTGCAAACATCTATGTCTGGTCTAGCAGCCTTACATTAACCCATGTTTGTGTAGACTCCCAAAGAATAACCACCAGAGCTGCTCAGAGAAATGCATACTTAAACCAATAGAAATACTGTAAAAATAGAATTTCTAAATTCGTTAACACTCATGAAAAAGAAGTTATTTTTAATATCCTCTCAAATATGAAGACAAGCTGTCTAAATTTACATAACTATTTTAACTATTTTAACTTCAGACGCACAAGTTGGCACATATGCCTCAAGGAGTTGTAGGCATCGATATTCATGTGCATTGAGTCAATAACACTTCATAATTTTATTTTGTATTCTTCTCCTTTTTGCAGCCTTCTAAAAACATTTCGGCCAGTCTTCTTAGATAATACTGACTTAGCTGCCAATAAAAGCAATGTCTGCATAATTTTAGGACTACAGCAATGATGAATCTAGTAATATAGTATACTGTAACAAGTCCTCCAGGACAGGGAATAAATGTTTTAGAATAATTTGCTCTTAAAAGAGAATGTTTTAGTGTTTTTGAGATTTAATTTCATAATCTTCTAATGCCCTTTTTTTCTGTCTCTGCTATTGGGGATGAAGACTAAAAATAAAGATACCAAAGATAAAGAGAAACTGAGCAGGCATAATTTTACAAGTGGGACCTTCTCCAGAGTTATCCCATGTATGGCCTGTGAAAAAGCTCTCCTGGGAAAGGAGTCACTGCAGTGCTCATGTAAGTACTTTTTGGCTTTTGCATGGGAACATACAGTACTCTGAATCCTGCTGTGAGAAACCTTGCCTAAGTTTGGGTGTTCCTCCATTGTGTAATGACCTGAGGCTGAGCAGGAAGCAGGAGGAAAGATGGTAGTTGAGAGCTTCAGGAGGGACCATAACTGTCTCCTAGCCCCAGTCCATCAGGTGAAAACTGCTTTCTTAGCCAGGCTGTAATATCACAGAGGCTGTAATGCTACTTTAGTAAGTTTTGCTATAGGAGGAAGGTAAGTGAAGCCTTTGAGTATCAATCTCTGTGGACTGGGAACCCTGTTCAGTGCCAGGCTTTGAAACGTGCCTTCTTTTCCAGATTGCAACATGATTGTACATAAAAGCTGCAAAGAGTGTGCTCCTTTCTGCACTAAGGTAACCTCCTATACTGCACCATTCATAATAGAGCGTATCTGCTTTCTTAAGGTTCTGAAAACATGCTGAAATAAAACAGAAAGCAGACACAGCCTATCCAGGCCCAACATCTATACAAAAAGGGCTGCACGGGTGTCACAATGTCTGATGTGAGCAGCAGAGAAAAGCTGTTTCTAAAGAGCAATTTTTAGAAGAGAGTCAAAAACGAATTTAAAGAGATACTGCACAAACATCTGGGCAAGTCTGGAGCATTATGACAGCTGAATTGGCATTTTTAATTGCTGAGGCTGGTGGGTTATTTGTCAAGATAAGACAAGAGCTCCCACCCCTGTAACTCATCTGAACAAGAACCAGGTGCAGTAAATGTTCATTGATCCACCTGAAGTGAAATACATGCTTAATCACAGCAGTCTCTTAATAAATGTTTTCCAAAAGTCTACTTTGGAAGCTGGATTGATTCTGCTCTTGATACCCAGGCTTCTTCAGGTGTTACTGGATTTTCAGTGTTTTATCAACTATGCTTTCATTACAATTTCATAAAACTATTCTTTTTCAGAAATCCCAGGAGAGGTACCATAATAAAAACAAACCCCAAGCTGGTGTAACAAGTAAGCTTAAAAATCATGGGACTGACAATACAAACTTCCATGCATTACTTGTGTTTTTCTATTTATTGTTTTAGTGTCTGTAAGAAAGTGTATGTATCTGTAATACAAGCCGGAAATTGCTATTGAATTGACTCATCTTAGAATCATAAAATTATAGAATAGTTTGGGTTGGAAGGGACCTTAAAGATCATAGAGTTCCAACCCCCCTGCCAGAGGCAGGGACACATCCCACTAGATCAGGCTGCTCAGTGCCATGTCCAGCCTNCCCTCAGGTACTGATAAGTTACTATGAGGTCCCCTCTGAGCCTTCTCTTCTCCAGGCTGAACAACCCCAATTCCCTCAGCCTGTCTTCACAGGGCAGTTGCTCCAGCCCTTTGACCATCTTCGTGACCCTCCTCTGGACCCTCTCCAATAGCTCAATGTCCTTCCTGTGTTGAGGGCTCCAGAACTGGAGGCAATCCTCCAGGTGGGGCCTCACCAGTGCCGAGTAGAGGGGCAAAATCACCTCTCTTGACCTGCTGGTCACACTCCTCCTGATGCAAACCAGGATTTGGTTGGTCTATCTTCTACTGAACTGAGTGGGAGATTTACTAAGTGTGGGGGTTTTTAATGAAAATGAAATCAAACATAGGGAGTTCTGTTCTGCATTTTTGAGTATGTTGTTTCTGTATGCACCAGTATTTGTGTCTCCCTTGTTCGGTTTGCAGCATTAGAGCTTGGTTTGAGATTTTTTTTCTTCTTAATAAAATCTATGTCAGATCTATGCCAATTTACTTTCAGTCTTATCTGTATATTCCATGGGACAGCTTTATGGTCTTGTACCATGACAAGTGGACATTCTTGATAACATGTAACATTCTTGATATAAGAAAATATGAACAGCAGATAGTGTTTCTCAATATTGGTGTGCTTTTGATGACATACTCTACATGTTTTGACAAAATGCTGTGTTGTGTTTGCCTCACAGATTCCCTGCCTGGTGATATTTCACAGGCAGTGCTTATCCCAGTGCATCCTTCTTCCTCTGTGCCTACTGGATTGTCTGCTGGAAGGAGGGATGCCACACAACAGTCCCACTTCTTCTCCAAAAGTGTCCCCAGTGCTAGTTTTGAAAGGTAGAGGGCAGCTGCTGGGGCTCTGTGCTAAATACTTCATCCAGCATTTCTAGGTGAATTTAAATGATTAAATAAATGTGTGATTCTTTTTTTTTTACTGTGCTAGGAAATCAATGCCATTTTCTGAACAAGACTCTGAGGCTAGCACCTGGAAGTCCAAGTCACAGACCGAAGAGATGTTACAAGCATCAGGGACATTTTCTGCAATGGATGTTTTTATAATGGAAGGTGAGAAGTATTGCATAGACGTTGCATTTATAACCTGTATTGGAAAGTGCAAAACAGAAAAACTTAGCTGATACAGGAAGACATTTTTTCACATAGGGGACCTTGTAGTGACTTATCAATATTGAGGGGGGCGTTCAGGAAGGCAGGAGTAGGACTTTTTAATAGGATACATGATGGCAGGGCTACGAGTAATGGATGCAAATTGGAAGAGGGGAGATTCAGGCTAGACACAAGAAAGAGGTTCTTTACGGTGAGGGTGATGAGACACTGGAAATCATTGCCCAGAGGGTTTGTGGATGCCCCCTCCCTGGAGGTGTTTAAGGCCAGGCTAGCTGAGCACTGAGCAACCTGTCTTGGCGGGGAGGTTGGAACTAGCTAATCTTCAAGGTCCTTTCTGACCCAAAGCATTCTGTGATTCTATCTGCTAAAAGAAGATTACCTATTTTTGATAATCACAATTGTAAATCTCTTCAATATGATACAATCAGACACATTTATCCTAAAATACAACTTTCCCTTTCTTCTTTGGAATGAATTCATGGTTAGCTTTTAGAATATTTTTGTACAGTGTTACTATTTTAAAATAGCGGGGCTAAATATTTTTGGCATCCTTGCATAACCGGAACAGCAATATACATTTTTTCTACATTCATCGTCATCTCTGTTGACACTGTATATTGCAAAACATAAGCCTACATCACTTGTATTTCCTCAGCAGCTCCAAAATCTTACCTCCCTCTGGTGAACTGCCCTCCTAAGATGGCTACATATTCTTACAAGACTGAATTTCAGTGCTGAAGGGCATTCTTTCACAGAGAATGGTGCAGATACCTCTCCCTGGACATACCCTTCTGAAAACGTGGGATTTTATTTTTCTATCTTGAAAGGTTTCTTCAAGCAAAAAAGTCTAAAATGGATTTTATCTGAGGAAAGGAGAGATGTTGTTTTTATTCTCCTTCCTGCTGTCACATTTGCATTTCAGCACTTTGGTAATGATATTGACATTTGGCAGGCTTCTCTGTTGTAAAGCCACTGACAGCGTTTGTAGAAGCCTTGTCTAAAGTACATCCCTGTTGTGTTCCCCTGGATATATGAATAAGTCTGCATCCACCGAGGGACTTTTGTTACTGTTCATACACCTGGTGTTAATGAGACATATGTTTTGTCATAGGTGATGTGGATTTGTCCCAGTGGGCTGATCTCCGCACAGACGCACGGGAATTTGAAGCAGAGTCCTGGAGTCTTGCTGTGGATCCAGTGTTCTGTAGCAAGCAAAGAAAAGATGTAATCAAGAGGCAAGATGTCATTTTCGGTTAGTATTTCAAAACTGTGTAAACTTGGAAACCACTTGGCATAGAAAATAGAGAACCTAAATGTTTTATGTCAGAATGAATGCTTCAGCTCAGGATAATAAGAAGGTTCCGTGAACATTTTTGTCTCAAATGATAGCATGTCCCTGTGCTATGGAAATGGAGTGTAGTGACTACCAGAGACATATCTATGCTATTCACAAAATGGTTGCAGTCCCAACTTGTTCAGTGGGGGCCAGAGTGAGATAATTCTTCCTACTGACATGATCTATTAGATTTAAGACTCACGCAGAAAAAAAATATTATGACTCTATATTTGAATGTTGCTAAAGTCTGACTTAGAAGGGGTGCAGAGTGCTCAGGTCATTACTATGCTGGTTTTTTTATACCGCAGAACTGATGCAAACAGAAGTGCATCACATCCATACCCTGTTCATTATGTCTGAAATATTCAGGAAAGGTATGAAGGAAGAACTGCAGCTGGATCACAGCACAGTGAACAAAATATTTCCCTGCTTAGATGAGCTACTGGACATGCACAGGCAGTTCTTCTGCAGAATGAAGGAGAGACGGCAAGAATCATGTGAAGCAGGGAGTGAACGTAATTTTATCATCAACAGAATTGGAGACATCCTTGTGGAGCAGGTAGAGGCATCAACTCTGCTAATTCTTTATGACCTAGGTTTCCAAATAAAATAATGTAAACTACTGTGAGAGGATGGCTGTGGTTGCCACATAAAATTCAGAGTCCCTTCTGGATTACTGTAAGGTAAAACACCAGTGAGAGGAAGTCATTACTGGTTGGTAACTGTTGAATGTGGAATGAACTTTTAGTCATGTGGCACAAATGTTACAAGGAAAGCAATGAACTTGGTCCTGTTTACATTAGAAAGATGCTGCCATTGTAAAATGGGCTGCAAAAAATGGAAGCGATGATGGGATTGATAATGGAAGAGAAACCACACGATCATTTCCTGTAGCAGTCTGGCATGGTGCATCTTGAGTTAATGCTCACTAGTGAAGGGGTCACATGACATGTTCATTGTGCTGTAGAAGAGCAAACTACCTTCCTGCTATTCACACTTCAGTTCCTTGCACTAAGGAGTGTATGAGTTTTCACCTTCAGTCAGTCATTTTTCACTCCACTGAAATAAAGAAGCTGAACCATTATCTTGCCTTAGTGCAGTTCAGACAAATGCTCTTAAAAACAGCTAGTCTTTAGTGACAGGCCCTGTTAGTGCAATTCAGAGAGCTTGGGAAACAAGTTCCATAAAAGTTGTATGTTTGTCCAAAATACATTAATTAAAGCTACGCACATTCCTGTTAGATGCAATGTTAAGCAAAATTCACTTATTAATTTCTTCAGTTTTCAGAGGAAAATGCGGCTAAAATGAAAGAAATATATGGAGAGTTTTGCAGCCATCAAAAAGAAGCTGTTAATCTCTTCAAAGAGCTGCAACAAAACAAGAAGTTCCAGAATTTTATTAAAGTAAGTTCACTTGGAAATGTGATCCCTATTGACAAAATACTAAGGGAAAGGCTACATAACCTTAACTTAGATTTAAGATTGAAATTATATTCAGTAACTCACTTTTAATAGCTAATAAAAATGGCATTTTTTTCCACTTTAACCAGAGAGCTGATAGATTACGTTTTTCTTTTAAGTTTTAGAAAGATTTGGCATCCCATGTGTGGTGTCTTCCAGTTACAGCACACCTCTTCCCTCAGGGCGGCCACTGTTCCCTGTGGTTGGTTCAGATAGCCCAGCATTTTATTTTAACATATTCTGGTTCATTTAGATCATGTTAACTATTAGTCAATTGGTAGTTCAATATTCATTTCCTACTTAGGGCGTACATTTGTATTTCTGCAGCTGAGAAATAGTAATCTGTTGGCACAACGCCGAGGAATCCCAGAGTGCATTTTGCTTGTCACCCAGCGAATCACCAAATACCCTGTTCTGGTTGAAAGAATATTGCAGTACTCAAAAGGTGAGTAAAAGCGTTTCTTCATTTGTGGAATCTGAGTGTGTTTATAATGGAAGGAATATGCACTGCTATAATGTAACAAAAGATTAAATCCAGTACTCTGTAGAGAATCAGTGCAACTAGATCTCTTACTTTGCAAACAAAAGGTGCTTTATGCATGCAGTCATTGTCAGGGTTGGGATGTGAGGATTGGAATGTTTCAGCTCAGTAAGCCATTGAAAAGCATGCTTGTTTTAGGAAAAGTCTTGACTAGAGGGTCGGAACTAAATGAAGCGTGCACCTGTACTTTCTTTGAAATTCTGGTGGAGTCTCTTGTAGATAAGGCTAGAAAAACACTTCATAAATTACTTTTCAGTTTTTCAAACAAAACTTGAATACCTGTGTAATTTTGTAGCATTTTAGTAATAATGATAACTGACACATATTGCCACCCAAATGACCAATAAATGAGCAATATAGAAAGTTGCATATCTAAATCCTTTCAAGGGCTGGGTTTTTTTATTTAGCTAGTAAAACTTTTAAAATGCTAAATACACTAAATTTCTGCTAAATGTGGCAGAAACTATTTAATGTGTTGTTCTGACTGATGTATAAATCTGAAGTACTTGCCATCCTTTCATAGGCAAGCCAAAGGCCCCTAATATTTCTAGTAAACTGATTGTGGGATTTGTCTTAAAATAATGTGTTTATCAACTTAAGCTTTGCATCATGTTGCCTGAACTCAGAAAGCAATCAATGTTATCTTCTCTTGATTGTGCTAACTACTATCATTGTTTACATTTTGCTTCATACAGAAGGCACAGAAGAATGTAGAGACTTGTGCAAAGCCCTTTGTCTCATTAAAGACATGGTTGCAGCAGTAGATTGGAAAGTGAATGAATATGACAAAAAGCAAAAACTACTGGAAATTCTCAGTAGAACTGAAAACAAGACATATACAAAGTTGGGAAATGGCCATATTTTTAGAAAACAAGACTTGATGAGGAAAGAGAGGATGCTTGTTCATGAAGGTTTAGTGTACTGGAAGACAGCGACTGGTCGTTTCAAAGGTACTCCATTGGAGCAATAAGGCCCTTTAAGTCTTTATTTACAAATAGTACATGACAAATTTTTTGTTTGAAAATGAAAATGCATTATTATACAGTTGTGAACAAATTTCTGAGGTCATGGCATTGAGAATATGCCACCAATTGCTAGAAGAATTATTCCAGAAGCTGCCATAATCCACTGTATATCTGAACAAGAAGACAAATTCACATACAAACCAATGAGCTACATAGCTTCTTAAAAGATAAATGAAGAAATTAATGATAATCACAATAACTTTAATTAAAACCCATTATTTTTCTTTTCTTATTTTAAGACACTTTAGCACTGCTTCTAACTGATATGCTACTATTCTTACAAGAAAAAGATCAAAAATACATCTTTGCGGCTGTCGTAAGTATATTATCAGTATATATCAGTATATATATCACTCATTGCACTTTTATTTGGGCAATTCTTGAGAATTAGGTCCTTTCCAAAAGTTATTCCCACATGCTGTTTGGTTGTTCTTCGAAAATCCTTGTAGTGTATTTGCCAAGTAGACGAGCAGAGACCGCCTCTTCTGCTCAACAAAATATAAAAAACTGCAGCAGGCAGTGCGAACACAGCAGCCTGTGCGGGAGGTCAGGGCAACCTCAACTGGTGCACAAGGAGAGCTAGACTGTCCTCATTAGACATGGTTTACACACAAAGGAAGGCTGGGAGTAGGAAAAGTGTGGGCACTCAAACAGTAACCCCAAGCAGAGATGTGGGTGTCCAGACCACTGGATGCACTGAGTGCCTGAGCCAGGCACTAGCAATGGACGGGATCGGAGACAACACCTGTATCAGATGTGAACATGTGAACGACCTGCTGAGCCTTGTGGCTGAGCTAAAGGATGAAGTGGAGAGGCTGCGGAGCAACGGGAAGAGAGCAAGGAAGATTAGAGCAAGGGCTCTTTCCTCTAGGGAGAAAAAATAGGAAGAGGACTGGCATAAATCAGACAATCACTTCTCTTCCCACAAATCAGGGGAAGGTGAACACAAAGGTTGTAGCAAATGGAGACAGGTCCCAACCCGAAGAAGTAGTAAAATCCCTTCCCCACCCCTCCCACCTCCCATAGTGCCTCTGCAGAACAGGTATGGGGTCCTAAACGAGGAACTGGATGCTGTAGTGGAGCCCAAGAGACCTACTCCAGAGGACTGGCCAAAGAGAGACAGGCCCTCTGGGGATACTGGTATCACTTCCACAAGGAAGAAGAGAAGGGTTGTAGTTGTAGGGGACTCAGTCCTGAAGGGAACTGAGAGACCAATATGCAGAGTTGACCCTCAAAACAGGGAAGTCTGCTGTCTGCCTGGA
>VZTY01020778.1:53335-73131 GCA_013400935.1 Turnix velox
AGACTAGGGAAGATGTGGGCCCTTTCCAAAAAGACACCGGAGAGCTGGTCACAGGGGATTTGGAGAAGGCTGAGGTACTCAATAACTTCTTTGCCTCAGTCTTCACTGGTATGGCCTCTGATTCCACAACTCAAGTCTTGAAAAATAAGGCCATATACCAGGGGAAGCAGGATCCATACTTTACTTGCTTATGATAATGTGTTTAAAAAATTAGTTTAAAAAAGTGTACTCAAACCCTGCACCCTCTTGAATTTGATGAGAACATACATAGTCTGACTATACCAGAACTATAATTAGGCTAATTAATTGAAAAAAGTGTGATTTTCTAGATGTGTGAAGTTTTGTAAGAGAGTAATTTATTATTTCCATGTGCTGTGACTGTTTCCCCCAGGACCAGAAGCCTTCCGTTATTTCCCTTCAGAGGCTCATAGTAAGAGAAGTAGCCAATGAAGAAAGGGGAATGTTTCTGATTAGTGCTTCATCTGCAGGGCCTGAGATGTATGAAGTTCATACCAGCTCCAAAGAGGAACGTAACAACTGGATGAAACATATTCAAGATGCAGTGGAGAGGTAGAGGGAAAGGCCTCTTTCATTCCAGCAGTCCAAAGCAGGTGGGAGGTTGATGGGGATATTCATGGCTGCGTGCTGTCTGTTCTGCATTGCACTGGATCCATGGTTTTCCTCTAAGCTCAGAATTCACAGTTCCCAAAACCTTTCCATCACTTCTGCCAGACTTCTCATGTTACTGCTGGTTACATGCTGAATTGTCAGACCCTTTCAGCTCCTCATCACATGTCCTTAACAGCCACTGTAAGCTTCCCTTACCTCTAGCTTTTGGCACTGCATTCTTTCCAGGGTCCTGCAGGTCTCCATACAGTCATTTGTGGAAATCCACTATCATGCTTATTACCTTGGTGTTTTCTCCTTCAGAATGGCAAGAAATGCATTGATCCTCATGTGTTACAGGTTTATGCTTAGGACAGCAAACCTGCATGGCAGTCAGCCACCCATTTACTGCAGCCCTACCAGAATTAAAAGCAGTCCTTCAGTGAGGTTTACATCCATTTACTGCTTTTTAAAACAGAAAAATGGCATGCAGCAGCAGATGGTATTGATGTTGGGTTCTGTTCATTATGAATGCAACACTGTACTGCAGATGAATATATGGTGTGCAGATTTTGCTTTTTTCACCTTTATTTGTCTTTTATCTTTGGAGTTGTTCAGAGAAAGAGGAAGAAGGAAAAATGAATGAATCTGGTGAGGACAGACATATTGCTGAGGCCAAAGCATCCAGAATTCAGAAATGTCAAGGTGTGGTACCTTTCCTGTATTCTGGGAATTCAAGATGAATAAATCATCTGTCCATACTGGCTGGTGGGTTCAGAGTAGCTTGATAGGCAGAGTCACAGTGGGTGTGCTTTAATGGCTTAATATGAGTTTTATTGTGAAAGAGTGTTTGGGGAAAAAAAACTGTTCTATGTTTCTGTGACATTTTCATGAATGAAAGAAAAATGGATGCTTTTGGAATAAACACTGAATTTCTCAGATTAGCGCCCACGTTAGGTAGTTCCATGGTTGTGGAAAAAACTCAAATCTTTGGTAATTGTGTGGGTTTGTGCTTGTTTATGGTATTTAATCTTTTACTGCTGTTATTCTTATCTGAAAATGTAGCTGATAGGAAAAAATTATGCTTATTTGGTTCCCCTTCATCTAAATGCCACGTCTTTATACGCCTGTGAGAAGTTCCACCAATGTCCTTCCTGCTGAGAGTAGGTGTTCTTCCAACATTGAGGCACTGAATCAGTGCAACTTCTGGCTGCCAAGTGCTTTTGCAGCATTGTGAGCTCAACAGGAGGGCCCCAGAGCACTGCTAACTTCACCTCATCAGAGTGGAGCAATGGCCTGGTTCTCTGCTAGAGTCTGTGCGAGCTTCATTAGAACAGACTGTGGGATAAATTTGGTTCCTGGCTGCTTAAAAAAGCCTAGTTTGAGTTAGCTATGTCTGTGTTGCATGAGGATTAGAAGCATGAGTGGGGAACATGCTTTGCCTGCAGAATGAAAAATATTAATGAGGTGTTCAACTTTGGTTGACAGAATTGTTGAGTAACCAGGACCAGCAAATCTGTAATTATTTGGAAGAGAAATTGCGTATCTATGCCGAACTAGGAGATATGAGTGGGTTTGAGGATGTTCATATAGAGCCTCATCTCCTTATCATGCCTGATTCTGGAGAAACTCCACAGGCTGCTTCATTGCTGGCAGCAGCACTCAGAGAAGGTGAGTTTACATAGGATTAGTAGCCTGTTTGCTCTCTGTGTGGACAGGTAATTCAAGTAAATAAAGTACAGCTGCCATGCTTGTCCTGCAGTACCATGAAGTATCAAGAACTGTTTGTGTCAGAACATGGCAAAATACATTGAAGAGAAGCCTCCCACTTGTCAGACATTGATCACGTATTTGACTTTGGGATTCTTCAGCTCACTATGATGAATTTACCATTGCTTAGAGCACTGGAAATTCAGGAGCTTATTTTCCAGAACAGAAATACTAAATAATAATGGACTCTGTAGGAATAAAACATTGCTTACAGGAGAGAAGGACAGAATTAGGGAATACTTGAGCAAACTGAATATACACAAATCTGTGAGATCATATGGGATAAATCCAAGACTGCTCAAGAAATTGTTCAATACCACTGGGCTGTTTCTATCAATCGCCTTTGAAAGGTCACAGTGATCAGAAGTTCTTGATGGTTTGAAGAAGCAAGAAATATAACTGAGATAGTGATAGAGCAAGTCCTGCTGGAAAAAAGTGACTAGGAACAACCAGCATGGATTCATTATGGTCAAATTGTATCTGGTGAACCTGGTGTGTTTTATGATGAGAGGAGAGCAGTATGTGCTGTTTACCTTGACAGCTGCAAGTTCTTCAACACTGTCTGCTCTAGCTGTAGAATCCTTACAATTGAATTGGTGAGGTGCAGACTGCATAACTGGATATGAAACTGGGCAGGAAATTGGCTGGATTTCTGGGCTGAAAGGATTGTGGTCAGTTATATGGTATCAATCTGGCAACATGTTATTAGGGGATTCTTTAGAGATGGATCCTGAGACCAGTACTATTCAATATGTTTATTAGTAAATTTAACCAAGGGATTATGTACACTGTTAGCAAATTCATGGCTTTTACCAAATGAAACAAGATGACAGTTGTGCTGGAGAGACTTCTACAGATTGGGAACATGGGATTAGAGAAACCCTAGTAGGTTAAGAAAGTTGATCCTTTCTCTCCTCACCCCTGGTGAGTTCTATCTGGAGTGTCATGCTGGGCTCCCATGAACAAGACAGACATTGACAAATTGGAGGAAATCCAGCAAAGGACACTGAGGTGACTTGGGGGCTGGAGCACATGACATCTGAGAAGAGGTGATTCAGCCCTAAGAGAAGAAGGCTGGATGGAATGTCAGTGCTTTCCTCAGTTTCCTGTTGGGAGGAAGTAGAGAAGACAAATTTCTTGCAGAGACACATGGTGATAGGATGAGAGGCAACAATTTGGAACATGTCCATTTCCAATTAAATGGAAGAAAAAAATCTGTACCATGAGCATGGTTAGAAACTGGAACTGGATGCCCAGTGAGGCTGTAAAGACTTTGGAGTTGCTAAAAGCTTGTCTGTGAAAAGCACTGGGCATCCCAGTTTAGTTTCACCAGCTTTGAGTGGGGTGTTGGAATAGATGACCTTTGAAAGTCTCTTCCAACCTAAGTTGAAGTTGATGACCTGAAAATTCCCTTCCAACCTAGGCAATTCTGTGATTCTGTGTTATTAATTTAAGCATGGTTTTGTGTATAGTTGAAAGTCTTCATGTTGCTGTAACAACATCACAAGTGAATGAAGCAGAGTCATCACCAGAGGAAAGTCTTGATGAATTAAGTGCTAAGTACAGATTTAGTGCCAATGATGTCTTGGAATTTATTCCTACTGGTGAGTAAAATTTAATGCTTTTACATATTTTGAGTACTAATAGAATTGATACTTGATTGATTTTTTTTGAAAGCTTTCCCTGTGTCTATGGCAGATGAATGTAAAATAATGTAATAAAAGTTGCCTTCGGGTAAATGCTTAGTATAAATAGCCTTATAACTTAAATGGATAGTTTGCACTTGCTCCACCTTTTCTTGAGCACATGCCTACATTCAGCAATACTGAGCCTGATTTGCAGATAGCCTTATGCTTTCTCATTGTTTTTGCTTGACTCCACAGCAAATTTATATTACAGTATAGGTAATTTCTCTGGTCACCCAGTTTTTCTCAGAAGTCCAGAAAACCATGATTTTATTCCAATAAAGGGTAGTGTTGATTTCTTACAACAAAAATTCAAATAAAGTCCTGTAAAAGCCGTTGCTGCAGAGTATTTTTAGTGGTATGGCTATACGTATCTGCAAATTTTCACACGTGAAACACCACTAATTTTTAGGGCCAGAAAACTGGGTTGTCCCACCTGTGCCATCCTGGCTCCAGATTTGGTTTTCCCCACCCTAGAATCTATTCTATAACTCCAAATTATTTAAATCTCTACTTTCACCATCCTGTGAGTAGCTGTAAAAAAGTGTGCCCTTTGCTTCTCTTGTCATAATATGATTTCATACCTTTATCTTGCATTTCACTGTGGCTTTATTTATTAGATACAGAAATAAAAGAAGCTGTAGAATCATCTGAAGTTGATCCCACTGTTGAAAAGGAAATGGCAGGTGCCAATCTAGAGGATAAGGTATTGTAACCCATTTTTCTTCCTGTCCTGAGCATAGCACTCTGGACACTAGGAATGTAAATTTTTATGGGGCATCTGAAGATAGTTGCAATATGCAAAATGTGGGGTTTGTGCTTTTCACCCAAATCCAGATAATTCAATGGAAGATAATGAATAGAGGTCATTGAAGATAATGAATTTTAAAAAGCCAATCACGAGCAATCCAAATGCAGAACAATTTTTCTTCCAGGCTTAGAGATTGATGGGCTGTGATGAATAGCTACAGAGGTTTTGTACTACCTGTACAGGCCAGTTAAGAACCTGGTTGTCTACTGTCATCACTCACCTATGAAACTGACAGTAGTGTTTCCTCTACTTCCTCCTTCTGTTCCCAGGATGATGAAAGTCTCCTGTGATGACAGAGGTTTCAGCTGATCCAAGGAAAAGTTATGCTTTGTCCTGAGAATAATATAAAATAGGATGGATTGTCTTGTACCAGCTGGTTTCAGGATTTTGCATTAAATCGAAATGAAGCAATTAAAGAACAGAAGAGAAACTGACCATTTTTCAAAGTATAAACAAATCTGGGGAAATACAGAATCAAAAATCAGTTCTGAGCAAAATTAGGAATGTCAATTTTTATGTAGCACAGTCTTAAGAATAAGAACAGTGTGGATTAGAGTGTGGAAATAAACTGTAACTGTGTAGTCCTTAGGTGGAGAAGCTGGACCCAAAAAGTAGTGAAGAGGAGAAACAGGAACTGAAGATATGTGAATTGAAATGGAAAGCTTAGTTTGCTAAAAAAGGAGATACTTACTCAGCATTAGCATACTGTCTTTGCCTTAGATTTAAAAGAGGGCTTGAATGCCTGAAACCTTGGAGGTATTTTCCTAGCTATTCCTGGAGTACTTTTGCTAATACAATAATCTCCCTATAACCTTGTCTTGTGTTCAGCTGTAGGTCATCTTACTAGACTCCTGTATTAGAATGGAGGTAGGAAGAAGACTGTGTGTGGAAAAAACAAGATAAAAGCAAAAGTCCCGGTGAGGGATCATGGAGGCTAGGTGAGGCAGAATAAAATAATCAAGGAGAGGATGGAGGGGCTCAAATCTAGCCCATAGAAAGTTTCACTTGAAAACCCTATTGAAGTTACAGAAAAGACTTTTCTCAGAGGTGCACAGCAAGAGGACAAGCATCCTGGACTACATGTCATGGCATCGGAAGTTCTGACTCTATTTCAGGAAAAAACCTCACTGCACAAGTGATCAAACAGGTTGTCTAGCGAGACTGTGGGCTCTCCATCCTACGAGGTTTCCTGGATTTGATTGGAGAAGGCCAAGAGCAACTTGGAAGGTAGCCGTGTTTTGATCAGCAGTTAGACCAGCAGACTCTGCAGCAGACTCTTCCAGTCTTAAGTTACTTTTCTGTAGTTTGTGTAAGCCTCATGTTAGATACAGTATTAAACTTACCAGGAGATGGCAGAATAACCGAACGAAACAGGAAAGGCAAAGGCTTCCGAGTGCAGAGGATGTCTTCCAGCCTGTCTTCAGTGGCTAAGCGTCCAGTCCTGGGATCGTGGGGTGGCAGCAGCGAGCTCAAGCCAGGTTGCCTGGGAAACCAGAGAAACAGCTCCGAGCTAGAGAGCTGCCCCAGCGTCAGAAGAAAACGCGTTGCCAGTGCAACACTTAAGGTGCCGAAGGGGCTGGTGTGGGAGGTGGTTCCATCTCCTTATGGCCCCGTGATTGTACCTCAGGGCTTTGTCTGAGCACTGCACTCACAGCCTGCCCTGGCATCTGACTGTCCTCTCCACTGTTGCCCGTTGCTGTGAACCAAGGTGCTAGAGAAGAGTAGCCGGGAGATGGTGGTGGCCCAGAGTGCAGGTTGGATGGCTGCTTTGGACTCAGCTGGATGTAACAGGACTTGTACTGAAGCCATAGTGGTGCAACTGCAGTACTGCTATCATCCCAGTTACTTGGATGAAACTTGCCTTGGGCTGATGTTTCCCAACACCCAAACAGTGCTGCAGTGAGGAGACCATGGGCACTTGGGCTACTCCTTGCCCATGCCAAAGCTAGCTAAGCATTTATTCTCCCTGTATACCTCTTTTATTAAATTAGAAAAGCCTTCAAAAATGTAAAGAAACTCTAATCCTGGTCTACATGAGGGCTCTCTGCTATACCCTCACTCTTCTTCACCCCTCCAATAATCATCCACCTCTCTATCCTTCTTGGCCTTGCTCTTCCTCTTTGCTCACTGTGTATCTTGGCCACACGGCAAAGCAGAGATCCCCTGTGGTGCCCCTTGTGCTGCAAAGAAGCATCCATGCGAAGTCCTCTGCTCTTGCTCTAGAGCTGAGTAATTCTAGGTTGGAGTTGTGGAGGAGGAGATGAAGAAGTGGAGAGAGAATGGATGGAAACACTAAAAAGCAGTACTGAGAGAAAGAAAGTAGAAAAAAATGCTGCTGCTGGTGTTTCCTTTTCCTTAGCTTGTTTGTCTTGAGCTGTGTTTCAGGGCCTTGCCTTTTTCATTTTGATTTTCAGTTATTGCAGCTAAATGGAGCAGCTGCTTTGCTCTCTGTGGTAGAAAATGGGACTCTGTAGAAAATGTAGGAAATCAGAAAGAGAGCAAGTTTTCCTCAGACCCTCCTCTGCTTCTCTGAAAAAAAAACCAAAACAAAAAACCCCAGGAAAAATAATACAGGAAGTCTTTTCAGTATAGCCCCAGAAGGGACTGTATTTTATTTCTCTGCTGTTTCATCTTATCTTTCTCAGAGGAGCTGTTCTTCATACTGAAGGAATTTTGGGTGGCTTCACCCCATAAATTTAGGGAGCTTTTTATGAAAAGGGATCAGGGTAGACAATGTGGAGCAGCTGAGCCTCTCTGCATTGTACTATAATCACTAATGCAACAGACAGAGCAGCCAGCCTGTGCAGAGCTCCTCACAGCACATTTAAGGCACACTCACCATTATGCCTTCTGCTAGCTTCTTGTTACATTAATATCTCTATTTCTGAGGAGTCTCGTGCTGTTTCATCTGACCATAAGTGATCTAAGCACACTGCTTTTAATACAGAGTTCTGGTTACTGTATTTCGAAACTCTCAAGTAAGCGAAGAATGAATGGAAATGTCTTTTCTGTGTAGCATTAATCACAAGGGGACTAAAATTGTGGATGAAATTGTGCTTAGAATTTCCAGTGATTTCCACAGAAACTCATGTTGATGAATTATTTGTCCTTGTAGGTTATTGCTTCTGTCTTTTATTACATACCCACAGAAAGGTTTGATTCACCACCATATGTATCAGTGACATAAGCATCTCCACTACTTTAAAGAAAATTACCTACCTTAAAAGAAAATTACCTACAATTCTAAAGTTAAAACCTGCTGTCTAAAGCAACATGTGTTTATTTTAGGGAGGAAGTATGAGTTTCCCAGGATCTACAGGGGCAGAGGTGAGTTTAATTAAACACCAAGAGAATACAGTAACTATTTAGTTAACAGTGGTCAAACCTTTGAAAATCCTTTTCTTCTATTTTCTAGATCGTGCAAACAATCCAGAACTTAACCCGTCTCTTGTACAGTATACAGGTGACTACTCCATTGCTAACTTTGTAGAGTAATTAGGTTTAGTAACTTACTACTTGTTTTCCTCTTGCCCTACTTTTAGATAGTATGTCTATCTGTTATATATTATATAACAATTTACATTTTTATCCTACAATACTGCTAGGTTTTTTCTCAGAACTGAATAGTGTTTGCCTGCTTGGAGTTCAGTCTTCCTACGGATCAGGATGAGTGTACAGGCTATAAATCTAGGGGGAATCAGGTGCTCAAGGATTGGAGGAAAGCGGGTGTCACTCCAGTTTTCAAAAAGGGCAAAAGTGATGAAGCAACTTAGCAGTGGTGCTGTCTCTAGGTGCACCAAAGATAAGCAGGTCATGCTTGACCAAGCTGATAACCTTTTATGAAGACATATACCAGGTGGGTAGATGATGGTAAAACAGTGGATGTGGTCTGTCTTGACTTCAGTAAATCATTTGATAATGTCACCCACAGCATCCTTGGAGCTAAACTGAGGAAATGTCTGGATCATCAGGTAGTGAGGTGGACTGTCAACTGGTGGAAGGAAAGAAACCTGAGAGTTGTGATGAATTGGACAGAGTCTAGCTCGAGACTTGTGTCTAGTGAAGTCCCTCAAGTATTGGTACTGGGACCAGTATGTATTCATCAGTGTCTTGGATGAGAGACTGCAGTTCACGGTGAACTCAAAATTTTCTTTAATTGCACATAGAGCAACTTTCCAAAAAGCATTAAGTGGTGATAATACAAGAGGTTTATATATGTATATATATAAAATGCTTCTACATAAAAAATGCAGAAATGGCTCAATAATAATATTTAAACATTTGCATCTGGTTTTGTTGTGCTGTCTAGGCAGCACTAGCTATCCAGGACAGCCACAGAGAGCTCCGTAGGTTACTCCTGCAAGAGAATGAGAAGACTGGTCGGGGCCATGCTTCTCGGCTAAACCTCTTTCTGGAACAAGAAAAACACCGGAATCTGGAAAATCGAAGGGTGGAGCTGGCCAACATACACAAACTGAAGCAGCACTTTCAGCAGGAACAGCAGCAGTGGCTGCGGGAATGCGAGCATCGGCAGCGGGAGCAGGAGGCGAGGGAGGGCGAGCTGGCGCAGCGGGAGAGGGAGTGCGGGTACCAGGAGGAGCTGCTGGAAAGGAGCCGACAGGATCTGGCGTTGCAGCTGCGGGAGTACCAGCAGAGCCTGGAGAGACTCCAGGAAGGCCAGACAATTGTGAAGAGAGAAAGAGGCAGTGTGGCAACACAGAAGCAGCTCTTCTGGCACTGGAAGCATGGTCAACAAAATAGCCTGTTGTCTTCCACAGGGAGCTGTGAGGTGTGTGCTTCCTTGCTGTAATTACATCCCCGAGTGCAGATCTTGAGAGACATTGCTTGATGAATAGACTAGTATTATATCTGAGTTTTGTTGGTTGGTAATTTAATGAGAGAGCGCATGGGAAGGTGAGATTCAAGCATATCCAAGGGCTTTGTTTGAAGCTATGAAGGGGAGGTATGAATTGCTGCCCCTGCAAAGGGACAGCTCCATGCACCAATACATGCTGGGGCCCACCCAACTGGAAAGCAGCTTTGCAGAAAAGGATGTGCATCCTGATGGGACATAAGCCAACATTTTGTCCTGGTCACAAAAAAGGCTTATGTTGACCTGGGCTAAATTAGGTGAAGTATTGCTAGTAGGTCAAGGGAGGGGATCCTTCCAATTTACTCTGGTCACTTTTGGAGTACAGGAGTCCAGTTCTGACTTCCCACAACGGGAGTGACATACAGCTACAGAGCTGGCAAGTGGAAGGGCCAGAAAGATGTTTGAGGGACTGGGGCATCTCTCCTATGAGGAAAGGCTTAGATTGTGCACCCTGGAAAAGAGAAAGCTCATTGATTTATATATAAAGACTAAATGGAGGATGTGAAGAGGGTGGATCCAGACTCTCTTCTGTGTTGCCTGGTGACAGGTGCAGACAAACATAAGAGGTTCCCTCTGAACATCAGGAAACACCTGTTTGCTGTGACGGTGAACAGTTGCTGGCACAGATTATCCTGAGGCTCTATGAAGTTGTCATCCTTGGAGATACTCAAAACCTGTCTTGCTATGCTCTTGGCCAACTTACTCAGGGTGGCTTGAGCAGAGGAACTGGACCAAATGACCTTCAGAGAGCCTTCCAATCTCAACTAGTCTGTGATTTTAAGCTTGGTGTCCTACAGAAACTTAAGTCAGTCTAGGAGGTATTAAACTGAGGTGATGGAAATTTTCAGGGTGAGAACCCTTGGTTTTGGTCTGATCTTAGTTCTTTTAATACTCTGCAAAGCACCTGCTAATCAAAACACTTGGGCTGGCTTTTATATAAATTGAAAGCTCACTGACTCAAAGAGTTTATTTTCTCCCAGGTTTTCATTTTCACAAGAAAATCTGTAGTGCCTTTCTTGAGGCTATCAACACCCTAGTTTCTCAGCTGTCAAGTGACCCATAACTGGCAGTGACTATTTGGTGTCTTAGCCTGTGACTGCATGAGAGTGTGAAGGACTGGCCTTTGACTTCCCCCTTTCATCTGTCTTTTGTGAATGATGTGTGAACATGACTTAGCCATATATACTTGCCCAGCCCAAACAATGGAGGCTCTTCTTGCTACTATAGCTTGCAATACAATTTTGACATGTATTGGTAGTGTTAAGAGGTGGAGGATGAAACCAAAACTGAGTTTGCCCATCAGATTTAATGGATGGGACTTCTGAAATCTTTTGAGGAGAAGACGGTGAAGGATGACTGTAGCCTGATGCAGCAATGGTCAGGATCACACAGTGAAGCAAAATTATCAAATCCTGAGTATTAAGACCAGTGGTTCTTAATCTAATATTTAATGTGTAAGACTGTTTGTATTTTTGAGTAAATTAGGTGTCATTTGGAAACATTTCAGGCCTTTGTCTTTGTCCTGTATTTTCCACTACTATATATCTTACAGCAGCAGAGCTGGCTGATTGAATACAGTCAGCCAGTATTCACAGCCCAGTGTTTTTGCCATTACGCCAACCCTATTTAGTTTTAGATGGACAGGCATTGCAGTAGCTCATACTACTGTTACTGCTTTTTTTGTGAGCTTGGCCTTGGAAGACACCTCCAGGCAGGGAATCTTGGCACGAGTTGCATTTTCATCTCCTGAGAGCCTTGGCCATATGCTGAATGCTGTTTGCCATCTATAATTTGACTCTGTGGTCCTATTCTCTGTGAGTACCTGTCTGTGTGAGGCACAGTATTATTTTTGGATTGCAGTGTTCACAGATTTACATATGTGAAGCAGTATCTCATTGAGCTATGGGGCAAAATATTAACCCTCTGAGAGGAGTCAGTAGAGCTCAGTGCATTCCACATAGTGGCCTTTATAATCTGAAATTTCACAATTATTATTAAGTTTTCTTGTGTTTTGAGGGTACAGGGAAAATGAGCTAGGTTGTTGTTGTTTATTTCTAATACACATCCTATTTACCATATTTTGAGATTAACTTCTGTGAAATTAGGTGACTATTTGCTATGAATCACCATTCTGTCTGGCAGTTAATTTTATGTACCCTGGTGTGAGGATTCCTCAGGACAATGCTCATAGTCTTGGTTTTAGGTAGTCCTGTAAGGATCCTTATGGATCCTTTCCAACTTGAGATATTCTGTGTCCTATGATTCTGGTGCTAGACAAAGGTGAAAATGCTGTTATCTTTTTTTTTCTTTCCCCTTTTGCAGATAATAGGACATAATCAATTGGGCAGCTTACGTGATGGAAATGCATTCTACTTAAATGAAGCTGTAGTGTGTGTGTCTCTAAGCAGTTTTGACAGATCAGATTCTTCTCTTGTTTATGAGGATGGTGTCTATGGGCTCAGCATCTCAAATTCTGATATAGCAAGCACTAGTGAAAATCAGGTGGACCTCAAAATGGACACTTCTTGTCAGCCAGCATTAACCATTGCACTGTGGAAATCCACTGGTCCTTACCAGAAGATGTCTTTTTCCTGCAAAAGCAACAAGGATGCCTATACTAATGGTAATTAACATTTTATTTAATTAACAAGTATGTTGGTAGTTTTACATCTCTCAGAATGAATAGTCCTAGTTATGAAGACAGCATGGTAGCAGTGGAAGATGCACAAAGCATTGTAAAAAATGAACAGAATAGAAATACAGAAAACTTCTGAAAAAACTCCAAGTTTGTGCCTGCATAGCAGTACTCAAAGTGGTGTTCCCTCCAAATCCTAAACCAGTTCTGTTTGACTTAGTTTTCTTGTGAGCTGAAGTTAGCCTTGGAATTTCATATACATTTAATTGGCTGTTTTAGAACATACATAAATTACTGGATGATTTCTAGTTAGAATTTTGATTTACCATCTTAAAATTATCATCAGTAGTCAAACACCCTCTTCTTCTTTGAGGCTGAAATGAAAATATCTCGAAAGGTTCTGTAGCTGTGAAAAGAAAATTAAATCTGTTCTAAGGAAAAGTATAATCTTTACTGAAAGTTTCCTTGTTTGCAAAAATAGCTCTTACTCCAGTACTTATTTTCATTTTGCTAAAATAGTATGTTGATTGTATGGTATGGCAGTTATGTATTGTTATTAGCAGTGACTACCTAAATGAGTGGAAGAGGCTACCAGGCTGCATACTATATTGCACTGAAAATTCCCTGAAGGACTTAAAAACACTGGAATGTGAAACTATCTTGGGTATATTTCTCGTGTTGCACAGTGGTGCCTTGGTGTCTTTGTTCTTTCATTATTGTGAGAGTTGTAGAGCAGCATGCAAAAACAACTAAAAGCCTCAGGGGACAATGGTGTGCTTTTTGGCAAAATAGAGTAAGTAATCTGGTGGGGGTTTACTGCACAGTTGTGAAATTTAGATGAGACTTGTCAATGGTGCAGCAGTGCCCAAGCTCTCATTTTTCTGCAGCTGGCCATGCAGGATGGCATGCAGATCAGGTCACAGCAAAGACCAGCAGGCAACAGAATCGTAAGTTGAAAAAATAAACAGATCTGATGGCTTTTTAACTGTCTTTGTTCAAATCTTGACATTGTTAAAATTTAAAAATCCTTAATTAAGGAATTTGTTCCTTAATATTTCTTCTAATGTACTAAGCAGGCATCTGCTACAGCCTAATTAGTCTTTGGTACACAGGTTGCTAAAATAGCACTCTATAATCAAAGGCAGGGCAGGCTAATCTCATCACCATGATCAGCAAACCAAGCTGGTTAGTAAAAGAGATTAATATTTCTAAAAATGCCTAAATAATTAGTCTGCTGAAACTTGTTCTGATTTGACTGAAGTTGTCATTTTAGTAACACATTAGGTAAACTAGTGCAAGTTTGAAAAGCAATACATATGTGTGTTTAAACCTCTCTAAAGTTAATTAGTTTGACCTGGCAAATGTTCAGATGCAAGGTAACCAGGATACTTTCTGTGGAGACCACATGGGATTACCTGGTTTAATTAAACTGGCTTATACCTGTTTAATTGCACTGATTCCAAGATGAGCTGGTGGAGCTTCTGTATGTCAAAATGCCCTTCACCTACAATAGGACAGCTTCACTGTCAGCTGCTATCATTCCATCTTATGTGGACATCTGCATTTTGCCCTGGTTACAGGGTACCAGTGCAAATGCAACATCCTGGGGTTCAGCACTAGCTGCAAAGCCTGACCAAGATGCCAGTGTAAGTCTCTCTAGCTAAGTTATATCTGTATACCCTGCAGTTACTGCTTTGGTTGAGTCACAGACTGTTTTCAGCAAACCGATGCAGCAAATCCTTGTAGCATCCTGATGATGCAGATGGTACCATGAAGCATCCCTGGTGCATTGCTAGAGCTGGGTGCCTCTGCTGAGGAGAGATGTGCCTTCACATTTTGCAGTTGCATTTGCGATTCAGAGGGTGACAAGTACTTTGTGCTCTGATGGTGCAGCGCATGAGTCTACATGATGCAGACTTGCTTCTGTCATGCATCAGGAGCCACCGTATGGGGAGTGGGGAATGAGAATGCTAAAATTCCCCCCTGGAAGACAGATGGCATCCAAAGTCCCAGCAACTGGCCCTGCACACAGAAGTTAATTAAATCATGTGTTCCTAAGCAGTCAAGCTGAGCAGTATGAAGGCTTCATATGTGGAACCTGATTTACGTTTTTTTTTCTCAGTTTTGGCCATATTTTTCCCCCAGAGAGCTTAAAAAGATTCTGTGACCTTGTGATTTCATTTCTTGACACCTCTGCTGGATATAATCTGTGCAAGAAGACCAATAGACATGCAATGAGAGAAAGGCTACAAAGAATTTGAAAGTTACATGATGTAATATTTAATATTTTATTTTAATATTTTTGTATGTATCAATGTTTCATGACTTTTTCCTGCATTTTTCACCCAGCTGTATGTGTGAAGTCTCATAATCTTTTTTTCAAAAACCCAATCTTAAATAAGGAAAAAAAGTCATGTACGGTTTACTGGAAATAACTACATGCCAGATACATACATGGCCAGGTCTTGGATGTATTAAGTTTGTATGTACACAAGGGAATTTCTTGGGTTTTGATTAATTTTCCTAGAATTTTTAGACATCCTGTAGAAATCTGGTCAGAACACTTAAATTATTTAGTGAGAAGCATCACCTGAACATGCTGTCAAGGAGTTAATCATGCACATTCTAGCATACATTAAGTACTGTGCAATTTAGCTTCATAAATACATTCAAATCGAAAAGGCTACAATCCTCCAACTACATTATTTTCCATTCACATTTTCCACAGTAAGGCAAATGTCTCTTCACAAAGCTGCATATGGGAGGCAAGTTCCCACAAGTTGAAACTGGCACAAGTACACTCACTAGAAAAGGTGTGTCAGTCAACAGGAGGAAAATGGGATTGGAAAAAAAAAGTGTTAATGCTTTACACTAATGGTTATGAAATTATCTGCATGAAAGAAGACAAGTATTTTAGCTAATTAGGAATCACTGGAAGTATAGGTTTTGTTTCAGAGTAGGCTGAGAATTGAATATATTACTCTTGCATTTAATTGACATGTCAGGTTAACTAGCCAAAGTGATGCCTAAGGATTTATGTATGGATTTACCTCTTTGATTTCAGGAATCAGTGCAAATTGAATTCTTTTAAGCTTTGAAGTGCACACCATTGTTAGCTTTTTATTTCTTTTATTCAGATGTTGCAGCTATGGGAATTGAATTGAGAAGTGGTAGATCTGGGACACTCCAATGAAACTTGATTGTGGGAATTTTTTTTCCCCACATTTCCAGTTTTAATGTGAAGGGTCTTTATTTGTGATATAGCAAAATGTATTGTTTAAATTTTCATGTGGAGCACAAAAGATCTGTGATCTTCATAAACATCCAAATGTAAAAATAGGGCTCTATTTGACTAATTTCATTTTAATGTTTTTTGAAGAACTGATATTTGTACATATATGCTTATAAGAAAAACAAGATTGATTTTGGCAAAATAATCTGTTTGTAGGGAAAGTGGTTTTCAGAGATGTAAAATATTTAAGTTGTTACAGAAAAAGGAACAACCCCAGAAACACTGTGTAATATCCTGTAGCTAATTTTTTTTCTTGTTTTCCATAAGAAATACCCTTCCTATTCCTTAAAGCAGATTGTGCTAATGGTGACTGGTCTATTGAACCTGTTCTTGAACCTGTACATTAGGTTACATTGTCTCAGTTTCCCACTGGTAATTAAGATGAAGTTTAGAACAATGTATTAATTTTTGGCTATGTTCTAAACTTCATCTTAATGATACTGTAAAAAAGTACCTGTATATGTTTGCATCAGTAAGGTTGAGGGCGTTGCTGCATGTTTCTGGCTCTTTTCTTACATTTGTGTAAGGTGAATTTGTTGCTGTCAGAGAAGTTATAGAATGCAAAGCTGATGCAAGTGTGATAAAAAAACAGGTGAAATGTGCTTTGCACTACAGCAATGTTCAAAAGTCATCTGAAGACTGCAAGCTGTTTTCTTGCAGTTTCAAGTCAGCACAGGATTTTGGCAAGGGGCAAACCTCACTAACTCAGGGCTTTGTGCAAATAAACACAGCTACTGCTGCCAGTGCTGGAGGTGGTTAATGGGGTCCAGTATTGCTAATAAGATTGCTTGGAACCTGTTAAATAATGAGCAGCTTCCACAAGAAAAGTCATCACAGTTTCTGCATGTTGCTGCTGTGTGATCTCCTGAGTTCTTCTGACCTGCTTGTCTTCTGAGCTGGGATGTAATTGTGCCCCAAACAACATACCCTTTACACATCACCTGTTGAAACAGCATCCTTCATACCCAACAGCAGACCTACCCCTTACTACTAAATGCATGTGGTGCTTCTATGTCTATTTTGAGTTTTTCTGCTGTATTTCACAGGATTTTGGATAGCACCATTTTTTCACAGTTTGCCTTGTACAGTGAGCAAATCTGTTATTCTTCCACTTGAGAAGTGTGAAAGAGGGAAGATGACATGATGGAGTTCAGGGAGTCTCCTGAGCAGAGTGATGTTCTGAGCAGTTTTAAACTTTTTCTCTTTTTTAATTGAGTAGATGCCCAATTATGAACATACAATTAATTCCAAATTGCCCTTTCTGCATTAAACATATCCCCTCTAAGCATGAATGGTTGCATAGGTGAGCACACAGCCTATTGAGTGCTCAATGTAAGTTATAATGAAAATAAAATTAAATTCTAAGGTTCAAAAATATGAAGTTGAACACTCATATCTCCCAAGTTCAGAATTATATCAGTTTAATAAAAATAGTTTGGATTGGGAATAACACTAGTATTTATTTAAAGCAGATGGCAAAAATCATGTGATACCAAAGTGAAAAATAAGTTGTTACATGTCATCTGCAATTAGTATATTTCAAGTAATGTTTGCTTTTCAGCTCTGTAGCACTAGGGTTTTGTAGTTCTTTTACTAATTTGCTAATCTAAAAATACTTTTTCTTGTCTCTGAATATAACCATAGTAGATGTAATTGTATTGCGCAACCTTCGAATGAAATCAGTTAATGATGTTCTGGTTTTATTTTGCATGCTGATGTATGTACAAGATTTCTTGTCTGATTCTAATATCTATGTATTTAGGGCTCATTCATTAAACAGAACTTTAAAAGTGATGGAAGGAGTGAAGAGATTGTCCATCCCTGTCTGTGGAAATACCACTGCTGTTAGTATGAATCTGCACACCATACTTATGATTTCTTTGCCCTCAGAATTCTTAAACAATAGTAAGATGATGGCCAAATCTTTCTGGATTTTGTACTATTTATGGTGCCAGTAAATTCAGTACAGTGCAGTTGCTGACATCAATGAAAGTTACATAGTTTGGACCACATCTCTTACACTCAGATTTATTCTTTAGTTGGTAAGGTTATTCCAGTAGACAAAAAATTTCAGGGAGGGAGAAGGAAGAAAGGAAAGGAGCACATTTTGAAGTTTAAGACTATGGGCAAAGGAGTCTTTTGTGGGACAGGTAGTGTGTAGTGAAGCAGCTCCTGCTCAGGGCTGTGCAGAGCTGTGACTGTCATCAAGTCTGCAGGGAGAGAGATGATCTTTTAGAAAAAGCAGTCAGAAGACTAGGATCTTGATAATTGCTATTTAATGCCAAGAAGATACCTTGGGAAGTCAGTGCAATATGATCTGTGGGTGGACACTTGGTTGTGTGCCCTGCTTTAGAAGTGTTTTATATGTGTTTGGTAGTGGAGTTGGAGGTTGAAGCAGATACACAAGTGTGAATAAATAATGCATCCTAATGGCTGAGAGAAACTGTTTATGGATGATCAAATTTTGCAAGATGCTGAGTATGCAAGCACACCCTGTAAGATCATGTTGCTGAATCACCAAGTGTACCTGTCTTCCTTATTTTGGAATCATAGAATCATAGAATAGTTTGGGTTGGAAGGGATCTTAAAGATCGAGTGCTTTTTATGGCTTTGATATACATCTTTCCCTTTAGCTTTTATCAAAGCTGTTCAATGTCAACAAAGCATTTAGCAAACAAAGAAAAAGATACACGTTTCAAAATAGTCAATCACACCCTGAAACTTCCTGTGCTTACCATGCAAAACTTGGTGACTATACAGCTTTTCTATTTTTGCTGTGTTTTTCAGTGGCTGAAAGAAAACATGAGTCATATACTTCTGTCAAACTGACAAAATGGATAAGAATGGCTGTGCTAAAACTTTAACTCCAGCCAAAAAGTAGCATCTATTTCCCTGCATTTGAGCTTGGGGAGAACAAAGTATGTCTGTGACGATCAGATAAGAAGTTTCTCTCAGATGCTCAGTCTTACAGTAATGCCTGTATTTTTTTCTTCATTAATCAACAAGCAGCAGCTTCTATTAAAAAGTAAGACTAGAATATAACTGATTTGAAACAGGTGCTTTGCCTTATTTTTTGCTTCTACGTGAATTTTGTATGTTAGCTTAGTATTCCTCTGCCACATATTTTGAGTTTTGATCTTGTCAGCTTTTATGAGTAAGAGATCTGAAATGTTCTTGGGAAACTACCATATAAACTCAAGGTACATAGGAGGAGATGTGAGAACACTTTATGAATAACTCCCTCTTTTAGCTTTTTTTAACAGAGCCAATCCTTCTGCTACACAAGAAAGTGCTTACCAAAGTCCAGAACATACTCCTTTGTGTTGTACCCTAAAGACCAGTCAAAAGCTAGGACTAAACTTATTTTTTTACAAAGTCTTCGATTTAATGTTTATTTTACAGCAAAAAATAAACAACCCCAAAACCATCCATAAAATATGAGGCAAAGTTAATCAACACAGTTACATCAGTCAGTGGTAAGAAAGCACTTAGAAGAATAGTTTTGATGTGCAAATGTCCCCTTTTGTTACAGAGGGTATTAATTTTTCTGTCAGACAGTTTTTCCAAGATTAATGCTAATGGTTTCTCTCTTGAAAAGACTTGAAACTTTGGTGGTGTTTTACCTGTGAGATGCAAATTGTGAGAGAGAGGTAGTCTTCTGGACTTGGTTAGATGGAAAAAGAAAATGTATCAGAAGTGGAAGTATAAGAGGGTTAACTGGCAGGAGGTTGTCCGAGGGATCAGGTTAGGAAGGCTAAAGTGGAGGTGGAATTAAAGCTGGCCAGTGACATAAAAGGAAACTTTTACAAATACATATATGACAAGGGGAAGACTAGGGAAGATGTAGGCCCTTTCTGAAAGGACACCGGAGAGCTGGTCGGTCACAGGGGATTTGGAGAAGGCCGAGGTACTCAATAACTTCTTTGCCTCAGTCTTCACTGGCATGGCTTCTGATTGCACAACTCAAGTCTTAAAAAAAAAGACCATAAACTGGGGGAAGCAGGTTCCACCCACAGTGTGTAAAGAGCAGGTTTGAGACCACCTGATGAACTTGGAGGTGCACAAATCTATGGGACCTGATGAGATCCACTCATGGGTCCTTAGAGAACTGGCAGATGAAGTTG
>VZTY01020778.1:74018-98638 GCA_013400935.1 Turnix velox
AGGTTGTCCAGAGAGGCTGTGGACACCCCCTCTTTGGAGATGTTTAAGGCCAGGCTGGACAGGGCACTGAGCAGCCTGATCTAATGGGAGATGTCCCTGCCAACCCAAACTATTCTGCGATTCTATTCTGTGTGCTGTCCATCAGCAGAAAGGGCTGATTTCAACTTCTTCCCAGTCTTTGAAAATGCTCTTTTAGTCTTTAACTCCAAGGTATCACTGTTTCTCTCGCAAACATTGAAGCAGGAGCATTGCCTGCTGCCTGCACTTTGTCAGTGGGCAGACAGAGGAATATTCCCTGCCCTTGGAGAGGTACTCCGCATGGGGTGGAACAGTGGGCCCACAACTGCAGCTGGTCATACTCCTTGTGATCCTTTGTAAGAAGGGTGTTCTTGGGGCTTCATGGTTGTTTTTTCTTGATCATCTGAGTGCAGCTGTGTTTAATGAACTAGGAAAGAAGTAGGTCAATAAAACATTTGTTCGTTGCTAGCAGAATACCTGTTGGACCATATGCATGTCTATAATTGACCCTGTAAAGCTTCAAAGCTTAGCACAAAGACAATTTAATAACAAATTCATATCTGAATAATTATTCAGCAGAAGCAGATGGCTGGCAAGTAGTGTGCCCTGCCTAAGTGAGACTGTTGGTATTTAATGCAGACAAGTTGTGGTTTTAGGTTAGACCTATTTTTAAGTCTCTCTTATTGGTATGCATAAAAGAACAGCTTGCCTGAATAATGTGGGAGCCATTCGCAGTATAACTGATAACATAGCCATATAAGTAGGTTAAAATTTTAAATTCTTGCAACCTAGGAACATTCTGTGAGCTTGGTGTTTAATTTGTCAGTGTCTGAGCTTGAGCTGTTTTTGAACTCTTTTCTTTGGTAAGATCAGTGTTAGAAATAGCATGTTCACTGTGCTTTAATAAAAGAAATGATGGCTGTATCATCACATCTCCCAGATCTGGAGCTTTAGGACAAGTATCTACTAAATTAGTTAGAAATATTATGAAGCTCCACGATAAAGCAGTTTAGACCAAACTTCTCTCATGAATTATAAGACAAAACCTGAAAACTCAATTGCATTGTTATACCTAAGGCAACAACTAAACGAAGAACAAAAACATGAAGAATAATGGCACTTCCAGTAATTTTACTGTGAGCAAAAATCCAAAGCAGAAGAGTGAACAGGGATTACATTGCAGAACTTAGTCATCATAGACTTTGAATTCTTTTCATTCTGTTAGAAAAAAAGAGCACCAAGGACTGATGAGACTAATTAATGTAGGACCTATTATGATCTAACTTTTTATCTGCCTTTTGTGAAAAGCTCTCTTATTCATGAAGGTGCTTCCTTGCCTAACAAATGCAGCTGCTGCTGTTTCATGGCTTTTGCTGGTTTCAAGCAAACAGCTGCAGCACAATTGTAGGAATTGTTTCCTGCTTTATTCAGTCATCTGGGAAGTGGATTAGCCTTCTATCCTTCACGGTCAAAATATTTTCTCCAGTATTTTTTGGTAGTAAATTCAATTTCCACTATTGTTTGGAAAGTTCCTGTTGGCTGAGGTCAGTGTATTCATGAAGGAGGCAGGGGAGTCCTGAAGAAGAGTCAGCTTTATATGAATAAAGGGAGTTTTAGGTTAATCATTGGTTGAAGGTAGTCAGGACTTACAGGTTCCCTGGCACACTTACTAAAGCTTAAAATGCTTCTTGAAGTCAAGTCCACAGTTCCTAGTCACATCTGCTTGTCACAACTCTCTTTTGTAGAGAGCAGCTCCTAGCTTCACTTTTTGATAACTCATTGTTTGTAGAGACACACATATCTTTATTAATGCCCCCATTTTCTTTTTCCTCACTTAGTCACCATTATCTGGATCTTAACTTCTTGGGTTTCTTTTGCTTTAGGAGCTATTTGCAGGGACTTTATTTTTTGTCCCCCTGTATCTAATTCTGGGTCACTGGACAAAACTACTGCTTACAATCCTTTAACTATGTGCTTTTTGCTATTAGTTTCCTACCACTTACATGCTGGGAACAGAAAGTTTTAAAATCCATTTCCTCTTCTGCTTTCTTTCCAAACTGCTCTGCATCCATCCAGCCAAGGTTCCTCAAAAGTGCCATTTATAAGCTTTACATGTGTTTGGTTTCACCTGGTTTGGTACTTAAAGCAATTGTAAGGCTCACAGTAAGCATAACTAACATATCTTGGTGCCAATGTCCATTTGCCCTCTCTCTTGCCTAAATAATTCCCCATTCTGTCACCATTCTGTTCAGACAGTAATTTCCTATTCCTGTATTTTCCTTGCACCTCCTTTTTCCCAGAAACCTGTTCTGTAATGCAACTGATTAAACCAAATGCTTTAGCAGTCTCTTCCCCTAAAGTTAAAAACTGATCCCATCTTAACTTGATTTTGCCAATAGTATAAAAGTGTAATTAATAGTAAAAGTATGATCCTGAGATTACTGTCTTTCTGTTTTTGCTTTCCTGTGTGCATCAAATGACTAAACAACCCACCAGTTGCAGAAAATTCAAATAAGGGGTCTGTTTCCATCATACTGGAGTATGATGAGTCCACCCATGCTCAGCTGTCTGTAGTCATTAACACTTGGTACAGTCCATGCCACTTTGCCATCAGTGGTACCTCTTTCCAGTCTTTCCTTTGGACCCGGTCTCCTGGTTATGTGCTACAAGCAGTAAAGTCCAAAGACAGGGTCTACATCAGATGAGTATCCTGTGGAAGAGATTTCACAACAGTATCCTGCCCACATATTGTTTACATCACTTATTCCTACCTCCCCACCAGGTCAGGAGTCACCAGGGTAAGAGATTCCAAACATTAATGGAATGCCTTCCCTAGGCTTTGCCCATATTCTAGACAAATTATGCTTAATTTCTCCATTAATCTTTTCTGCTTTCCCTGAACTCGGAGATTATGTAAATCCCATTGTATTCCTAAAGCCACTTCAATCCCTTGAAGAATTTTTACAGTAAAATTAATTCCTCTGCCAACTCTACTGCCTCCATGATTCCACAGTAATTTCATAATAATTTCATATCTTGAAATTATTTATTCCACAAGCAATTTAAGAACTGATCCTATAGTTGCTGAAGCAACTGGAAATGCTTCTGGACACTCCATTAACTGGCAAACTATTTCCAAAAGATACCCTTCTAAGAGCATTTCAGTACAATCCACCTGACATCATTGGAATGGGCATACAGCCCAGGGTTGCCTTTCTCCAACAACCCAATTAAAATTCAGTATTATCATATATTCCTTTGTAATTCAGTTCTTAACCTTAGCACAAATTAAACAGCCTTTTGTAACTTCAATAATTAATAAAAAAACCCCAACAAACCAAGGCAGTGTACATCTTGACAACTTCTACTGAACCTTGAGAACACAAATAACTCCCCTCATGGAGTTATTTTAAGTTTAAGGGCTAGAGGCTTTGGTATCGATTTTTTACAGTTCTTTGTAAATCAGTCATTCCCTTTGCTCCACTATTATTAGCTCCAGTTTCTTTGGTAGGAAACATTTTCTCTGGCAGTGTTTGAGTCACTAGGAGCAAAGGGCACTTGGATACTTCTGGCAGAAGTGCTGCTTTCCCTGTTGCCTCTGGTGTCCCCTGACACTTCCTCTGGTAAGTTTGTCACCTCCAGTAGGTGAATTATTAAACCTTCTAATCTGTCTAAATTTTTCCCTTCACAGGTTAATAGTCCTCTTTCTTCCCATAATTTCCCAAATGCATGAGGCATCCTGAATGCATACTGCAAATCTGTAAATACATTGTTTGTTATTCCTTGATATAATTTCCAGGCTCCTGGATTCTGACTTTTGCAAGTAATGCTTTGAGGTGCCCACTTACCCCGAGAATCATCTGCACAAGATCACATTCATTTCTCAGTTGTAAAACAATTGCATATGGTGCCCCCCTTGACTACTTATTTTTGCATTCCTCTGTCCTCATCTGTCAGGTCCCATCTACAACCATATATCTCACAATTACCTTTCTACCTCTTATTTCACATAGGTATGTTAAAACTAAACATTAATTTCAGCAACCACATTTATTTCATAAACATTATCCAAACTAACCAATCTATCCTAGAAACCCAAGTCACTAATAAGGCACACAACTCAGTATAATGTCTGCTGATAATGTGGAGGGAAATGTCCTCACTCCTTGCAGTTCTGTCCCTGCCCCCCTACAGCACATCTTGTACCTCATTCCCACTCTCTTATTCCTGAGGATCTTTCAACAGACACCTCTCCTGCTCCTGGCTAAGGCATACCTCCCAGCTGTTCTTTCTAACACATTCTCTGATACAACACAGTTGTGCTTTCCCTTCAGATCTCCTAAAAACCTATCCATTTAGAAGCTCTTTTGGTTACCAAAGCTTTAGTTTCCTCCTGCTGCCAGCATCATGGCTAAAAAGTCTTGCAAATGATGAGGCCACCCCTTAGCCACTAGATCCACCATTTCAGACCTTGCAGTATCCTACCTACCAGTCTTAGAAACTATTGCAGCTCTACCTCTGTATCAATACACCACAAGCCTTTAGTCAGAATCCGTCCCAAATATTTAACTTTCTGTAAAAAAAAGTTTGTGTCATCTTTTCAGATAATCTAAGCCCTTTCTTATCTAAAAGATTAAGAAATTAAGCGAAGTATTGTCAGGGCTCAGACCAAAACTCCAATCCCCACACACCTATCTTCCTCCAAGCTGCCTAACAGACAAGTGGCACCTGCCACCAGCAGCCACACCCTCAGGGAAGGTAAGATCATATTAACTGTCATTAATTGTTTTCTCTCTTGTTTTCCTTGCCTTTATTCTTCCCACTCAAAGGCAAGATACTGTTTTACTATCCTCTGTATGTGGGTATTTCCCAAAAGCTTCTTTTAGGTTGAACACTGAATAATGGTAGTGTGAGGAGGGAACATGGTTCAAGATAGTAGTATTATAGAGAGACATATTTATTATATTATAGGCTCTGGAAGGCACAGCTTTCATAAGGACTAAATAATGGATTCTAGTCCCTTCCTTCTGTCTCCTGAAACAGGATAGTACTTTTTAGAGACGCCCTGACCACTGTTTCAGGGTAACCTGAGAAGGCCCCATGTCTAATTTTCTGTATTTCCTTGTGAATCCACACCTCTGGGTTTACTTTAGCATAAGTTCTATCTGACAATTTGCACAAATCTACAATAGTACTTGCTTCTTCATTAATTTTATAGTATTAATCTGCATCCCAATTTAACCATCAAATCCTTCTCCAGTGGATTACGACCACAATTAGGAACAAACAAATTCATACATCTAAAAATTATCTCCTGTATTTCTTAATAGCATCTGGATGCTGCATTCATCCTTTCCACTTACTACTTGGATGATTAAAGACCTTTTTGGGAACTGCCCCACCTTTAAAATGGATTGAGAATTTCCACTACCCATGAAAAAGTGTGCTTCCTCTTGATTCAGGCCCACCTGACAAGTTATCAAGGGCTCCAAAGTGGTGGGTTCCTAAAATAGTGGGAGCTCCTGACACCCCTAGTTGCCCATTTCTATAAGCTGATGGATGTCTTCCTCATTATGGTTTTAGCCACAAACTATTAGCATGAACAACTGAACCTGTGGTTTGGAAAATCTATTCCAAATTTGGATGGTATTAGTGGAGATTGAAAAAAACACTCAAACCCAATTTGGTGCCTTTCACCTCGAGAAAAGGTGAAGAGGCCAAAGTGGGGAATTGGTTGTTGCTGATGAATCTACTTGGAAACCACTGGGAGTGTCATTAGAGATGAAGAGGTGCAGTGGGATTTTCTAGTGGGGACTTTCAGTGGAGCTCATGGGAGTCAGGCTGCCATTTTTTATTGAACTAGTGGCAAATGAGAGCCTGTTACCCTTTAATTCGTTTGAATTTCCTTTGAATATCCTAGGCACAGAAGACTTATCCCTCTTTTAAGTATCTGGTTGCGCTTTGTGTTATGCATGAGTGCTAGGGGGGATTACGTAACAGCAGCTCTGTATACAGCAGCCATGTCAAATAGCTTAGGCCTGAAGCTTGTGTGTCAGCTGTCAGTCCAGATGAACTCATTATAAAAACTGTTACCAGTTACTATAAAGAAGTGGTAGACTCAAAGCCTAACATTGTACATAATTTTCAGGGGAGCTGGAGACTCTTTAACCTATTTTTTTTGCTAAAAGTGGTATACATTTCTCTTAAATTTAATGAAATTTTATTTTGCATGGAGAAACAACATGTGACACAGATCTCTTTTAGTCATAGCAAATTAATTCAGTGTATATATGCAGTTTCTGCAAAATCTGTAATGTGATTTCCCCCTACTGCTCCCTTCTTTTATGTGTGTAAGCAGCTGGAATGAAAAAAAATTGAGTATCGGACATGGTCCGACTTCTGAGCTGACCCAGTTTGACCCAATTTTGAGCTGAAGGTTAAACCATAGGCCTCCTTAGATCGCTGCAATGCTGAGAAATTAGGATCAGAGCTGACAGAGGAAAAAATTGAGGGCATTCTATTAAAAACACGGAGACTTGTGAGGTTGGTTTGGTGTGGGTTTTGGTTTTTTTTTTTGCTACAGTATTTCCTAGTGCCATGATATTGCCTTCCTACCTTTTCCATTATTATCTCTGTTCGAACTCCAGGCTTATCTGAAGAGCACTGATCCTTGGAAGTCGGGGAGGGGTAGGAGAGGGTGGCATTTATTTGATGTGGAAGCTCTCACATCCTATGACAAGTGACAGAAGGTGAGAATCACTGTGACTAATTAGTTGTTTACTTGGGTTTTGTACTCTCCCTCATCCCCGAGGAGCATGGGGTGTGTATGTTTTGTTTCTTATTGATCTCAGATTCCTGCAAATGCCATTGCTTTGTCCTTCACCTTCCGAGAAGTTTATGCGATGCCACTAATCCTGTCTCTCAGTGCCACAGGAAGGGTAGGGTCTGTTATTGAGGATGCAGAATGTCACTTTTTTTTCTTGTACACCACTAGCACATTTCTAGCCAGGAACTGTCATTTGGAGAGCTGAGGTCTCCTTAGAAGCTGCCGTGAAAGCTTGCCTCCACGTGCTGTAGGCTGCTCTAGCGTTATTATTACATTTAGATCGCCTAGAAAGGCATTTTTGTTTTGGGATTTCTGCAGTGTCGTGTTACTTGTTCTCATTATACTGGTGCTAAACTCGTGGAAAACAGAAGGGGGAAATAGTTTTGTTTTTAATGTTGTATTTGGAAGCTGGTGTCTGTGTGCATGAAGCTATTTGTGATTTTTTTTTAATCCTAGGATTTGGTAGAAACTCTTACTGAGAAAGTTGGTGAGAGGAACAACCACAAATGCATGACTGTGCTATAGTGAGATAGTCTCAGCTGAGATGAAAAAGGAGAAAAGACTTTTTTTTTGTGCTGGTATGCAGTACTGCTGGACTGAACAGGCCCCGTGGCCCTAAAATGTTGGTGTGCTTTCACAGGTGATCTTGTACCTGTCCTCCAGCCTCAGGCACATCCTTTCTGGGGAGTTTGACCAGCCAAACATTGAAAAAGTGCGTTTTCGTGATCTGCTCTTCATTTTTGTCTTGGGTGTGTAAATATAGTGCAGCTGAGGAGCTGTCTGTGGGTGTTTGAGAAAGCGTTAACCTGGAGTGTTGTATCAAAAAAAATTTTTGTATCACTGAGAAGCGGTTAAAGGGTGTCAGTTTGCACGTGAAGTCCAGGCAGGATGCAGTGGGATAATAAAGAAAATAATGTATTCCGTATGTATAAATGAACAAGAGGAAGGATGTGGCCAGGTACAGCCACCTTTGCTTGTTCTTTGTGCGCAGCTGACCAGGATAGGGCAGGAGGGATGTGGACACGGGCCTTTAGAGTACTTCTGCTGGTGATACGGGTGCTGGTCTGGTGGGCGCGCTGTTGAGCTCGTTGCAGCCAGCTCTAGCATCTCTTAGATTAGTGCTGAAGAAAGGGTCAGTTAATGCTGAATTTAAACAAAAGAAATAACACAAAACTAATTGTGTGGCCGATGTTGGCAGATGAGTCACAATGAAGAAGGCTCATAAAAGGCCGATGGTCCTTATTTACCTATCTCTTGATCAATACAGAGTTCTGACTGTCAGCTGTAGCGCAGCTGAGAAGAAGCCTGGAGAGGAGCTGAGGAGGCTCATGTGGGTGTCCTGGCTACCTGGTGAGCACAGAAGAGCCTCCCAGCCATCACGTTCTGGTACCAGCCCCCTTCGCCAGCCCCGCTCTGCCTTGAATTGCTGTTTGTGTGTATAAATGGTGCAATTTTTTTTCTCAAGAGTTCTTGAGTAGTAAGCAGGTGATGCTGTCATGGCTGGTTTTGGAGGGTTTTCTCTCTCTTTGGAGGACCATGTAAAGAGGAGGATTTTCCCCACTGTTCTCCTTCTTAGGTGGAAGGACAGCTTGTTCCCTCGTGCTGCAGCAGCAAGCTTGGGGGAGGCTTCTTGGCAGCTATCACTGCTCTGCATAGCAAGAATCAGTGCTGGCTGATGGATTGGTCCCTTTTCCTCACTCTCCTATTCACCTAAGGCTGTTACTACTGATTTAAAGATGCGAGTAGTCTTTTGTAGAAAGTAGGCACGTATTCTTTATTTATGGTGCCGGGTGCACGGGGCATCGTTACGGTCCCAGAATCGTCGGCATTTATCACAAGATACATACATATTCATGAAACTCTTATCTATGCTAATACAGGGTCTCACTTCGTATGTTAATTTGGACCTGCCTTCTTGCCCAGTCTGACTTAGTCCTGAAGAAATGGGTCGGTGGTCATTTGGGGTCCCACTGCCATCTAGTGTTGAAGCACTTGGTCTTCCTCAGGGTTGAACTTTTCACCTTTGGGGATGATTCTGCTGATACCTCAAGTTTCTGTGGTTCTTGGTTAGGATGCCTCGTTATCTTGTTTATACAACTGCAACATCTTGTTTTTTGTGTTTTGTCATTGTTCTGTCTTATCCTGTTAAAAGCTGACAGACGCCACCAGGGCTTCCTGACCAAACTGCATTCCAGTCTTCAATTTCTCCTTCCCCCATTCATTCCTCACTTTTTGTTATGTAGGTTGAAAACATTCAACCTCAATGCTGCTGTAACAGCAAGATTTCACATCCGGCCATGCCATGTTGTTGATCAGAGATTCATAGGTTAACTGAGTTTCGAAACAAGTTGGCTGAATCTTTGAAGCAGGCAGGACATTTCTTTATATATTTGCATACTAAATATCATGTAGCCATATGTGGTATCACTACCAATTCTGACAGTTCTTCCACCCTCCCTGAGCATCTGTTCACACTGCCACCTTTGATGCCAGCAAGTCTCCTGGTTTGACTGCTTCCAGCATGGCACCCAGCAGGGAGATAGAAGGTACCTTCCCAATGGTAATGCTGAGTATGTCAGCTCAGGGACACATTGCACTTTGTTAGGCAGAGCCTTTGTTGAGTGCTAAGTGAAGTGCAGCCAAAACCAGTCCCTTCCCTCATCCGTTGTATTAGGCAGAACCTTTTCAGCTGAGGGGGTCGGTCAGTTATCACCCCAGCAGCAGCTGTGATCTCATCTCCTGGATGCTGTCCTGCTGTTTAGGCTCTTCAAATGCAGGTGAATTTAAAAGGGCAGAGGAAGAATAAAAAAGCAGCTAAAGTAGTAATATATAATATTTTTTTTTATAATGACAGAATGTAATAATACTGACAGTTTCCATTGCTTAGCTTCATTGCTTAGAGTTGTAACAGTGAGAAATGGCTTGGAAACAAATTCTATTTTAATTGATGAGGCAATTACTGTTTAGTTTTGGTTATGGAAAATAACTGCATGTAAGGTTTCTTTTCTGTTTTTTTTTTTTCAAATTTGTAATTAGGCTTCTCCAGTTATGTACTTTATAAACTTTGAAACCAAATCAAATAAGTTCTTACTTCAGGTATGTTTAGGCACATAATGTTATCGAGGTGAGTGTATTTGTAGGACTTATAACAAATATTAATGTGAGTAAAATTACTCTGAAATGTAGATGTTTGGAGATTAAGGACCTTTCATTGGTAGAGTTCTTTTCCAAATAAATAGAACTGAAGTACCCAGTTTCCATAAACAAAAGAAGATGTGGAATATTGCTAGTTTCTTCAGTTGCAGCAAATTGTAATCTTTTTTTAGTATGGCTGTCAAAAAAGAAGTAAATGCAAAAAGCAGAGCTTTTCAAGTAGATCTGGGCATCAAATCCTGCTGTGTTACCTACTGCAAATAGCTAACCTGCGGTCAAGATGGACTCTGGATTTTCACCTAGTCCAAAAAATCATCCTTTAAATCCAGTGTAAAACTAAAGAGGAAATTCAGGGTTAATTTTCTCATTGTCCTTTGTCATCCCACTAAGACCAACCACCATCAGCAGGTATAACATGCATGTGGCTTACCCTGGGAGCTAAAGCCCCAGTGCATGTTTGCTCCCCACAGCTGTATGAATAGCAGAGAGGAGAAGATGCTGAAGGCAGCAACACGGTGTGTTCCAACATGCCCTGTTGCATGATTGTCTCCCACCACTCCACATGCCCCATGATGAGGAGCAGCTGGGCAGTCCAGGCTTTGCAGGGTGCCAGCAAGCTTGCTTTGCTTTAGATTCCTTTAGATTCCTGCCTTGGTGGTCAAGACTGGTGAAAGCCACATGCATCAGGAGAATACCAAATGCGGACAATTTGAAATTGCTGCTAGTCAAAGCAACATGCTGTGTAAAACTCCCCCAAATCTCCTTTGTAGTGGATTTTCATTGCACGTGCATGTAGAGGTAGGAAGGAATAAAATACCTTTTTTAGCTTGCTGCGTTAGTGACTGAGGCACAATTGATGCCCGTGCTGGGTTTACTTATTCCTGATGTTTTTCATACTGTAAGAGGGATGCTGAGCTTCCTCTCCTGCTTCAGAGCCATTTTCACAGGGGAAAGGATGAAAAGTTAGCCCTACTGATATTATAGCAGGAACTGATTATGTTAAGGTTACAGTGGAAAGTACTGCAACCTGCTCATGGCAGATGTCCCTAGGTACCCGAATGCACGCTTCATTGTTATGCAGTTTGTTATTAAGTTAAAAATTGTTTTGCAGTAAAACAGATGTGGAAAAGCCAACTAAGCTGTTATTCTTGAGGATCTGAAGTAGTACAGGAAGATGACTGGGGAGAAAATCCAGCTATAGTTATATTTTGAAGTGATATACAGAAAATTAGAAAAGTCATCAGAACTCAGTGCTGGAAAACAGGCATTTGGAGGAGAAAACTGCCAAGATAGATTCAATGTAATGATTAAAACTATCTTAATTTTACAACTGTGTTACTGCTAATAAAGGTGCTAGTTATGTGCAAATTTTTGGCCCAAATCCGGCAACATTTATGCCTTTCCGTTATTGTATATCTTGTTAGTGAGGTACATGTGTGAATTTGTTGTATTACATGTCCAGTGATCGTCTTTTGAATGAAAGTGGACAGGCTTCATTTTTCCATAAATTTGTATAAGGTACCTCCCACCAATCTGTAGTGTAATTTGTGATTGAACGGTGCTATCCTTTCTAGACAGGTCAGCAAACTAGAGAATGGAGCTAATGAAAAAGTCAGAATTTGCGCTTTACAGAGGCACAGACATGGGATGATATTTATTGTCTAATGTCCTTCTCTTGTGTGTTGCAGATCTGAATGCATTGCAGACTCAGGGTCCCTGGACAAGCCCTCCAAAACATGGATCCATCCCGCCACCACATGTAGACACACTGCTGCTGACACACCAGCCTGAGAGCCTGCAGGAGACAGAAAGTATAGAGGAGAAAGGAGACAATGTAGAGGAGAAAATAGTTTACCTCTGATAGCTTGTTTTGTAATCTCAGTAGCACTTTGGAAATATGATTGTGTTTGCTTTTCTAAATGTCTGTAGTTGCTCTCTGTATGATCAAGTAGCTTTAAGGATAGTATTTAATATTCAGTGTGAGATTTTCCCAATGTTAAATGTAACAGTTATTTGGCAGCCTTTATTTCATGATCATTCATTTATGGTATGATTTTGGATAGTTTGCGAGGAGCAATGGAGAACAGGGGATACATTAGATTTTAGCATTGTAAAGATGCCACCAAGAGCTGTGACAGCTAGTGTTAATTTTCTCTTGACTCCTCTTTTTAAAAAGGTGAGATAAGAGAGATGGGCCTGCTACTTGAGATTTCAGAGTATGGGTCAGTAACTGTCTAACAGTAGAGGTGTCACTTGAGAAGTCTGAAAATGTAAGAATGATGGCTGTAGCCTTTGCTGAAATGTGCTATTATGTACTCCTAACTACTGGGTCATTTTCCTTATCTCCTGGCTCAGTAACTTCTCAGAATAGGATGTTTTTTATGGTCTCAACATAATTGCAAGTTTTTGTTCATGTCTCAAAGTTTACCATCATTTTGGTACTACTGCCGGTTTCTGTGCAGATGCCATGAATCAGCTTGTTGTTATTTTATAACTGTACTTTATTTCAGTAAGTTTCAATAAGTGCCCTTATATAGTAAAATTTACCAGATGAAACTGTATCACTGGTCAAAAGAAAAGAAAGAGGAAAAGTAGTAGGCTTTTAGTTAACAGAAACTCTGAAACTCCCTTCTGAAACTCCACTGCTTTCCCATGTGAGTTAGCTTCCCATTTTTAGATTCACAGGATTACCTGCATGTTAGACAGTGAGAAACCAGGACATAATTTGTGCCTTTTTGTCTTTATAATTATTTGTACACTTCTGTCCAACTGAATAAATATTCCGTGCCTTTCTGCAGAAATGTGAGTTTGATTCATTGCCAGATCCTGGTTACTGTCAAATCCATGCTGCTGGATGGATAGCTGCTGTCCCAGCCTGGTGTGGGAATTGTGGTAATGTAGGCGTCTTGAGAGCAAAAAGAGTATGCCAGTTCTCTCATCAATTTTAATTGAGGGGCTGGAAGTTGAAAAGCAACTGGCTAGGACTTCAACTGTTGTTCAGATTCCTCAAGTCTCCTGACATCAGGCAGTTTCTTGTTTTGCTCACATATGTTTAAGGTACAACTTTTGATGGTTTGAGGATGGCAAAGGCAGGTGTCCCCTAGATTTAGGTTTTTTTAATTGTAGAAAATTAGTTCTAGAAAATTAAGCTATAGGCCAGAGTGGTCTCAGCAGGTGCTCTTTGGACTTTCTCTTTGTTTTTCCTTTTCTTTTTTAACTTCCTTCCTTCATTTAACAGAGGGAGAATTTCTTTAATGTAGTATTTAGACATTGTCTTTCTCCTTTATGTTGCTGGATGCAAGTAAAGTTGTCATATCTAACATCTTGGAGAGATTTTTAAGTGAAACTTGCACCAAAGCTTTTTTTCACCAATATATTAAAATGGTGAAGAAGAAGTTGATGACAAATTCAAGCTTACAGTGAGCTAGATCTAGAATATTGGATTTATGTATTCAGTCTTTTACAGAATGAGGCCAAGACAGAGCAAATACTTCACTTGGCTACTGTTGTACTATTAGATAAGCAACACTCTTAGCTGTGTTTTTAAGAGGTCGTTTTTCATAAAGTCATCCAAATGACTGAATTAAATACACCTTAGATTCTCATCAAAATTCCTCATAGATGTTTTACTACAGTGATTTTAAAAAATAAAAAAAAAAATTCTTAATATTTGCTGTGTAAGGAACAGAGTCAGTCACACCTTATCCTTTTCCGACCCCACCTCCTACTGAGTGGAACTACGGATTGGAATTTCACACACATTCTGCAGCTGCTTCTCACTCACCCAAACACTCAATCTGCCGTCTCCTCAGGATTCACAACAGTATCCGTGTTCCGATTCCAATAGTCATTCACCACGTTTCGTTAGCCAAAAGCTCCAAACCAAATTCAAATCAAAACCCAGAACCCCAATTGCCCACATCCCGGAGGCAATTTTATGGGAGTGGAAGCCTTACTCTTCCCTTGTCCCATCTTCTGGAGTGCCCTCACACAAGTGTGGTGCAATTCAAAACCGCACTACTGAGGGTCTGATCTGCCAACCCCCTCTGAGACATACACACACACTCACAGCACTCCATGTTCCCCAACCCGACCAGACGGATTACCCACACAGATACTCACGTGTCCTGTGTCCTCGTCTGGACCTTTGTGCACAAACTTTATAGGGTCCACCGGCATCCCATTGCTTAATGCCTTGAATTTTGGTTTGTTGGTGCAAATCGGGAGAGTAATCTGGTAGTCGGGCCGCCTAAAAGTTGGCGGGACGCCCCCCGTGCTTACCTAGGTCCCCTCAGGCGAGTTGCATCGAGTCACGGCGCCAAATTGTTATAAATCGGAGACGTTGCTTTCGAGTCCAATCAGAATTTATTTAATTACAATAAGGCAAGGCATAAGCAACATGCAGTGCTGGGCGACAGGGGAGTCTTCGCTCTACCAACTGCCGCGTTTCAGCAAAGTTCCCATCCCCGTCTTATACTCTTCTCCGTGATCACATCCGAACATGTCCTCTGTAGTACTCTGCGTTCCTGCATATCTTTATCTCAGGTTTCAAAAGTTCCCCCTTCAAGTCTTCTGCGCCGCCGAGTGACATAACCTTCGCCACAAACCCCCCCTTGTCTCCTGCCTCAGAGATAAGTCCCTTATAACAAAAATACATTTACTTTTATAAAAGTAATAGAAGAAAGTACATTCATGTTTATTACAATTTGTCTCAAGTTTCCCGTAACTGAGATCAGCTCTTGAATGCCGCCATTTGTCTCATCAATGTTTCCCGTAAGTGGGATAAGCTCTCGAATGCCCTCTTTTGTCTCATCAATGTTTCCCGTAACTTGGATAAGCTTTCTCGCAAGTAATTTCCATTTTTATGTTTATTACAATGAGACATTTTTATAATCAAACTTTAAGAGCTGTGGTTCTGTGGACTGGAAATAGGCCACTTGTGCTAATCCAACAGCATGTAATAATCTTTCCTCCTTTGCCTCTTTGCGTGTAAGAAGACAGGGCTTGCTCTGTGGTAACCTAAAGATGATTTTGACTTACATTGGAGCCACATGGTCATACCAAAGGTTACTTTATAAAAATGTACAGCCTAACTCACATTGAAACAAGCCAGAGACAATGTTTCAAGCACAGAAGGAAATGACATTGTTGATTAAGGAATTTAATGTCCCTGTATTTAAGTTTTTTCCCAGACTGAGATATCCTAAAAAGAGTATCTCCAATTATACTTTTTCTCCAATCACTTACTGGATTAACATAACTAGAAGTAAAGAATAATAATAGAAAACAATTATTTCCCCTCCCCCCCTAAATTAAGGCTGCAAGAGGTAAGCCCTTATTTGTATGGTGATTTCAAACAAACTGAAATAAGGAATGTGTGGCGGTCACCCTCATGCAGCATGTTTGGTTCTTAGTTTCACTGAAGTGTATCTTATTGTTTCTTATACAGTCAAGCCTGGGAGAATCACATATGACTGCTGTACGTGATCTCAGTCCTTTGGGCTATCTTTCAAAATTAGACCAATTATCAAATTAACTCAAACATAGAAACAAGGCAATTTACCGATACTCAGAAATGCCTTTCTTGAAATAAATGGGACAGATGCCACCTTAGATTCTGAGTTTTATTTATTGCTTTATAAAGCATGCTTTTCTGTTTAAAAATACACCATGCCTTGCTCTGCTGACCCTGGGAATTCAAACCTTATTATTCCATTTTAAACACTTGCCAGTGCTCACTTGCCAGATAACAAAGACAAAGCCTCTCCCATCTGAACACCAGATTCCCTGGAGAATCCAATCAAGGTACTTTATTCTTGTCCTCTAAAGGTCAGATCAAATGGCTATTTGAATTGTGATTCTCTCCACGTGAATTCTGGTTTTAATAACAATTGCTGATATAATTTTAACTTCCAGACAGACATACTAATTTCATATCTCCTGTTATACGCAATGTAATGCTGTTGCTTATGCTGATGATTGTTTTTTCACTCACAACCAAACCTCTAAATGGATGAAAGAAATAAAGCTGTGCTACTTTGGTAAAACTTATATCTAGTCTCCTGCTACACTAATTAGAAATTTTAAGACATATGACTGAATAGCTTTTAAAAAGTTACTGTTGATATCCAGCTTGGAAAAACCCAGAAGGAGCACTTGAGTAATTGCAGCTGCAATTTCCGTTGGTGTATCATGAAGAGCAATGTCATGGAACAATCCCAATACACCTACAGCAATCCACAAGTACTTCTCACCAGACTGTCGGGGTGAGAAAACTTTTAATCCTTCTTTGATTGATTGATTTGATTTCTTCATTATTTTTTTACTTCATTCTGTCCTACCATCTGCTCCAGCCAGCAAGCGGAGGATGAGCAGCAAGGGAGCATTCAAACTGTGACTGTTCTCACTTGCTAAGTCAACCTTGCAGCCTTGAAAAGAGAAGTAATCTGTTCAAGTTACTATGGTTATGCCTACATCCAGAAAGATTACATTTTTGTTCAATATTTAAAAACTATCTAGCTGTCTCTTCCAATAGTAACATTCCACTAGATGGGAGCCTAATCTAGTGCAAACTATATGAGTAGCTGACTCTCTTCTCTCAAAAATTCTGCAAATTATTATTCCAGAAATTAAATAGTTAATTTTTTAAGAGTAAAAATAGACAAATTTATCTTTTTGATTTTTATTATGCTTTGTCTATATTTTTTTCTGGAATAACTATTCTGCTGTCTCTTCAAAGGAATATTTTCCTGCTTGGTTGACCTTTGCCTCAAATCTTTAAAAAAATGGCAATACATGCCACTTCAAATCAAATAGCTGCTTACGTGGTTTAATAAACCAGGTCCATTGTAAGACTGATCATGCTTAAAGACCTACTTGAGGGAAAAGGCAGGTGTCATGGTTTGACCTCAGAGAGAAGAAAGAGCCATGTGTCTCTTACTCCAGCTGCCCCCTTTGTTGGCAGGCAAACTTGTGAAGGGAAAAGAAAAAAAAACAACATTCGTGGACTGAGACGAGTATAAAGCTAACAGAACAACAGCAGTAAGAAAACAGTAACATGAGTGGGGGAATGTATACACATGATTACAATACCACACCCATTGCCCACTGTGCCAGACAAAGGTATGTGGCCAGCACCTGGTTTTGCACGTCTGTGGCACCCCCCACCCTCAGCCACTTCCTGCCCTCCTTCCCGGCCAGCTGCTGGTTACTGGTGGGCATGGCTTAGGTGGTAATGGGATATAAATGCTTCTGCCAGAATTAACCCCACCCCCACCAGAACCAGGAATAAGGTGTGAAATTCTCTTCAGGAAGATTTTGTAGAAGTATGAGACAGCTGTTCATCCCAAAAAGACCTCTCCTCACCAGAAACTGGCACCAAAGCGTTAGGTATGATATTTTCTGTAATGAGGGAATTTATGGTGCCAGGATGTTTGCTTTATTCACTCACTTGGAAAGAAGGATCCAGATCATTCAATGATTACTTTGAACAGCTGTACTCCGCTGCATAAAAAGGTTTGAAAGGCTCTAATGGTAATGAAATGCCTCATCTGAGGAACAGCGTTACCATTTTCTGTGTTGTTCCCAAGAAAATACCTAGCTAATGACCTAGAGACTTCCATGGAGATCACTGAAGGTGTTGATAATAAATTTATTTAGGAATGTATATACTGAGTGTATATCCTATGGAATTAATTCAGTGTAATTCAAGAAATGTGAAGACTAAGGGCAAAATATATTGTAATGCTCCATTGTTTCATTTACAGTGACCTCATTGATGTTTAATGCAGAAAAGTCCCATACAAAAGCATTTCTTGAAGGGCTTTCTAAGAATGAGCCAGTGTCTGTTAAATGTAATTTCTGCCATCAGGGTACATCAGTACTGGCACTGGAAGGCCACAAGAGCTACATTCGCATCTCCCAGTGCAGTGTAGCTACACCCTGCATCTGCTGTGCTGGTAAACTGGCACTGGCTGATGTCTGGCCATTCCTTCAGCCAACACATGCATAAGGTACATAAGCCCTTTCAGCCCTGGTGCTGTTCAGAAAAGTCAGAGGTCCCTGGTTCACTGTAATTGTAGAGAGGATTTTAATCATAGCCTTTCAGATGGGGCCACTATATATTCTGCATGCCCCTGCATATTTATTTATGCATGTTTCCTCCTACCAAAGTTCAGTAGCTCAGGATTCTGGGATACCAGGATTGTGATGTATCCTGCTAACCATCTGTGGTACAAGCTGTACTTTCTCTCCTAGGATTTTACAAAAGCACAGGTGTTGGACTTCTATCACTGCTGAAAAAGGGAAAGGTAAAAGGAAAAAAAATCCCAAAGAGAATGAAATAGCATTATTACTAGTGTAATAGTGAATTTTGGCTTTTTATTTAGCCATTTTAAGAGCAGCAGAAAAGCTTGGACATTCATTTTAGCAGTCATGGATTTCTGCCCTTAACATGTTGTTCAAATTAAAACCAATTCTCACCCAACCATCTGTATTGAGTAATAGTGGCAGATCAAGGAAAATCAGTATTTTTCTGCATTCAAGGAACCACAGAAGATACAGAGAAAATCTTAATTCTTCTGCAGCAGAGGTCTCTGAGAGAGGTCTCTGCAAGTATGTTTAAGTACATTCATCGTCTTTCTCTTAAGGGTTAAGAGAAAGTGTGTGAGGATGCGACAAATCACATACACTTGAGCAAAACTGCATACCGAGGTAGGAGATAAAGAGCAATTTTACTTTTTTGTTCCTATCAGGAATAGCTAGCAGCACTGTAAGGGCTGCTTGAGTTACAAAAATGGCTCACATTCCAAGAAAAAAGTTTGTCAGATTATGTTGGCACATTTTAGGTCTTTTGGAAAGTAATTAAGGCATCTTAAAGTATAGAAGACAAAATCTAGTTCTGTGCTTACTTTTCACTTTGAGCAGTTAATCTATGCAGTACAGTATTCTAGTTGAATACTGTACTGAATATAATTTTGTGACAAAAATCCTCATTTCAATAACCATTTTGATGTTCCTGCATTATATAATTGGGTCTGTGAGATGCAGATGCTTCTCTAAGCATCCAACAAAACTCATGATACGTTAAATAATTAAGGCTGACTGGTTGGTACGGGCAAAGTAACATTTTCTTCCACATTTCACCATTTTCTGATCTCTTTGGAAGCATGGTGTTTTGTGATGGATGAAGCTTTCACCACTAATAAATGGTCTCTCTGTTGTTTCCTAAAGAGCCATTCACTAGATTAATATAACAGCAGTTGTGAATCCTCACAGCTCAACTTGATAGAATGACAAGTTCATACTCCAATGCAAAATATCATTCAACCATAATGTCACAAAGGACTGGCCACAAAGACTTGGACTTGTAATTGTGTTCAGAGATTTCAAAAACATGAGTATTTCCAGATGAGTAGAGGGGAGCAGTTTTGCCAGAGCATTCATAGCCTGCAATAAGGGATGGGTTTTCAATGGAGAGAGAAGGCACATGCCAACATCTGGACCTGAAGCTTGTGGTGGGAGCTTCTGAAATGCCTCCCTTTGAATGTTTTGGCAAGCAGCTGCTGAAGGCAAATTTTGGAGACCTGAAGCCCAGCTGACACTCTTGTGTGCCTGTGATGGCTCCCTTCAGCTCCCCAGGACATGCAAAGAATCCAAATTAGGAATGAGAAAAAGAGAAGTTCCTTCCTCCCTGTGTGCAATCACGAAGAATAATGACTCAGTGTGTCATTTTCTTTCCTCAGTGCTAAAGATTATATAGCATTGTTACTCTAAGATTTAAATGCTGATGCTTAATACCAACAGTTCACATCGAATATCTGCTGACTGTAATTTGCATCCAAAATTCAAATAAAATTGAATGTTAGTAAAATTTCAGCACACATTAGACTAAAGATCCTGCAGTTCTTTCCTGTAAACAATAATTTCATAGGTTCATAGAACAGTTTGGGTTGGAAGGCAGTGTGAAGATCATCTGGTTCAAACCCCCTGTCATAGCCAGGGACACCTCCCACTAGAACCAGTTGCTCACCTCCTCATCCAGGCATACCTTGACCACTTCCAGGGACGGGGCATGCACAACCTATTTCAGTGTCTCACCATCCTCACAGTAAAGAATTTCTTCATAATATCTAATCAAAATCTCTCCTCTTTCAATATAAAACCACTCTCTCACATCCTATTGCTACAGACTCCTACAAAGAGTCATCATCCATCTTTCTTGTGGGCCCCTATCAGGTACTGGAAGACCATGATAAGATGTCCCCAGAACCTTCTCTTCTCCAGGCACCAAATCCCAGTATAAAATATAGCACTACAGCAGTATTACAGCTAATTTTAGGGGAAAAAAAAGCTTAAACAGAAGAGTATTAGGAAGTTTGAGACATAATGGTATAGTTTAACCTGAACATTTCTGCTCAGACTGCAGGTATTATACAAAATTACTACAATTGCATAGAATTTTTACCCTACTCTTTGTGAATGCTGACATATAAAAACCCCTGCATTCACTAGTCCCATGCAGGAGTAATGAATGGTTCAATATAAGAAGAGATACGTCCTGGAGTAGGAAACATAATCCAATCAGGTCTCTGTTTTGCCACCACTTCTCAGAAGTGATACTTGTTTTTCTAATGTTCTGGCCCTTTATCTATCTCCTAAAATTATAGTTGGCACAGACACATTTTCTTTATCTTGCTGATTGGACTCATGCTTATTTTGTGAAGGAGTGAGTTATTAAAACTCCAGTATTTCTTCCTGTGTAATCAGTCACACTGAAGAAACATCTGTTGAGGGGTTGCTTTCATTGGGCTGCTTGCTCTCTCTGAGCATTCTGAGATTGTCATTGGTAAATCTGGCCTCCCAGCAGCAAGCTCTGGTTGGGGAACATTTTTGACCCACCAATGTGTATTTTCTGTGGTATACAAGGCTGAAGCAACTGCAGTTCATTTCAACAACAGGCTATGAGATGAAGAGGCATCCCAAATACAATTCGAAGTTTACAGTGTTCCTCAGTCATAATATTTCTATGACATGCCTTGGAAGAAGCTGTTGGTCTTTCTTAGACTGGCAGATATTGCCAGCAATCCTTCACTGCCACTTCCTGATAGGCTTTCAAGATTTTGGACAGTGCTGTACCTGTTCTTCATTTACAGACTCGTTAATCAAAGCTGAGTCTCAGTAGCTACAAACAGACATTCAGAATTATGATCTACAGCCCAGCATTCTAAGAAGAGTGATATAAAGCTAAGGTGTTTATTCAAATTAGAAAAGATTAGACATTTCTGAGTACACAATATTACAAAATTGCAACAGATTTATACTTAAGTATTCCTTATCCTTGAGCCAAGGATTTCCATTTAACTATATCCACTTGTAACAAAATCCTTTGTGTCTTGATTTTGAGGAAACAAAATATTGAATCTTAGTGATGGTGTGCATTGGAAAGCAAAGCCATTAAGTAAGACAACATAGCCTGTTTTCCAATTCTGTCTTGGGAAGTGGTAGAAGTGGTCATGCTATGGCTGAATCCACATGCAGAACTCCTGACAATGAAAATGTTTGCACAAAAATTTATATTAATAAATATTCTAAGTGAAAACCAAAGCTTGGGTGCATGTTTTATTTCCCCTTTATATTCATTCCCCCCTGAAATGCACAAGAAATTTTTACCCCTGTTCTATCTCCCTCTCATCTCTGTCTCACACACAGAAACAACTTCTCTAGGATTTGTCAGTAATGAAAACAGAGCATATTTTCTGCAGCATGCCGGATGGTGCTTGTGAAGACCAGACATGCAGGAGATTCCTAATTAAAGCTTTAAACCTAGGAATGAGAAATGGCAGGTGCAATCTGGTGGGTGCCTGAGTAGAGGAGGCAGGCTGCGTAACAACCTTTCTGAGAGCTCCCTCATACCCATCCTCAGGGAACTCATAATGACAGGAGGCAGTTAATTTAAAGCTAATTGAGAAATCTGTTCCAGTCTTCACACAATGAAACAAGGTGCCAGACCTCAGCTGGCATTTGCAGACTGACAGGAAGGAAATGGTCAGAATGAAGCTGCAAAAGCTGCCACTATGTTCTCACCCCAAGGAAACAAAGCAACTGCACACATGAATGTTTATGGTTTCACCAACAGTTTCAACCCATAAGTAAGAACCACCAAGTGGGAGCACCTGTGGGTAGGAGTAGAAAAAAACCCTATAGTTGAATAAAGTCTGCTTCGTCAGAAGTAAAATCTCACAGTGACAAGGGGGTAAGTGTGTGCAGAGCTCTGTTTGGCTCTGATGCCAACCTCCTTTAGGTAGGAGAGACCCCTGAACCATTGTCTAGGGCTCTATGAGTCCCTCATCTGCTGAAAACACTGGGTTTTATCCTGACCTTGCTGTCCTCACACATCTTTCCTAGCTTTTCTGTGATGAATGGTGCTACATCAAGAACTTCTGCTCCACCTACTCATGCTTCAAAGCAGTGGAGGAGAGATACTTGTTCTACAGTATAATATGCAATCACCTGGAAAATATCCTGCAAAATTGATGTAATCCTTTTCACTGTAAAACCAGCTCCCTCAGTGAGTTTTAGCGCAATATAACAGAAAGAAACAGATGATAGAAGTATCTGTACAGTGGTGAGCACTCAGCTGTCACAGCTGCCCCGGCATTCCTCACAGCTGCTGATTGTCTATGCTGCAAAGCAAGTAGATGGATGTAGACTGCAGGTCTTGACCTGTATCATCAATGTCTGTGGCTCTTGGGATGCTAAGTAAGGTGGTCCTGCTTTTCCAAAATGCTGCAGTCCCAAGGGCCAAGAGAGACTACTGTTCTCCATTTGTACCTGTTGAGCCTCTTGAAACCCAGGTTCTGCCTAAAAGCCTAGCTGTAACTGGTGGAGGGAATCAAAGAGAAGACATTTCAAGGACTGGTGCTGAATTCATACCTTCATAAAATGAGATTATGAGCCCCAGGGCAACTCATTTAGAAGAAGGCTGTTCAAAAGCATATGTATCTTTGCTTGTGTCACAGTGTAGTTTAGGATCCCATTAGACACATTATGTCCCTCCCCAATCTCCTGTGTGCCAGTGAAATTTCTTTCATTGTTGGACTTTCTTCAGTTTTGCCCAAAGACACTAGCTCTCACTACTATTTTGAACAAGCCTTCACAGTTTTTAGAATGCAGTGTCCTTAGCAGATTGTAGAAGTAGTAGAAGAATTTCTGTATCCTGATGATTTCTCTGTCCAAACAGCAATTTGCGTAGAGGGAGAGGTCTCCTGTTGACTCGCAAACATGTGAGAAAAACATGAGGCAAAAGGGACTCATGTCACAGTTTTTGGAAATCTGACCAACATCTCTTCCCGATGCCAAGGAGCAGTTGCAACTGTTTGACCCTCAGTGCAGCTGGGCTAATTCACAAGCAGAGAGATTGCTCTGTATATCTGCTTCCCCTGGACTGGCTGTGGTTGTAGCTCCTTGTTACACTAAAGTCAGCTTCAGAGAATCACACCTTTTCCTGCCTCTAGCCACTCACTCCACTCCATAAATAACACTTACCTTCACTCCCTGACAGTCTAGTGGTACTGCTGGACTACATTCAACACCAGGTCAGGGATTCAGGCTGTACATTGCAGCCCATTTGTTTGTTTTGGAAAGCACAGCTTGGAGTGAGGTTTTTCTCTTTCAGAAGAAGCCACATGTTTCTGAGTTGTGAGAAAGCCCTGGCTATTTTACACAGATAAATGGACTGAAATTGCTCCATCAGCTTTTATTTGCTACAGCGCTGACTCTCTCCTCGCACTGAAGTTACGGTCTGGACACCAAGTATTTTATAATTGTGAGGAGTAATCCAGGAATTAGGTGAAGGCACTTACATTCTCATTTCCCCCAGACTCATTCTTTGGCTAAAGCCACAGTACTATAGAATTATGGATATCCTATAAACACACATTACCACAGATACTCTTGCATAAGCACACCATAAAATGTGCTATAGAAAAATGTAACATTCATGAAATTGAGTAAGACAGAGGAACAGCTTGACTTCTTGGAAGTCTAGAAATCCTTAAGAACATGACAGAGAGGATTCACAATGTAAACAGATTCATAAAATTCCTGTTCTAACAGGGCAAAGTAAGTAAGCCATGAGAATAAAATTGCAGACATAAAAAAGATCCTGCCTTACCAGAGAGCTATGGAAATGAAGAGCAGACTAATCTATATGGTTCAGAAAGTGTGTGATTAGTGCAGCAGAACAGAAATATGTAATTAAAGACATCCATAAACCAAATTGCAGAGCATGCATTGTTCTGCTTTTGAAGAGTTTATGAAGGACAGCCATTAGCAGGAAGTGGGAAAGAAAGCATTATAGCTAGGGAATAGCAAGGACAGCCAGTCAGTGGCAAGAAAGAGTACTGATTAATCCTCCATAGAAGGCTGAGATAGGATGGAGGCAATTTAGGGTGGAAAAGGGCAACTGAGGTAAATAACATGTTCTTACCTGAACTTTATGCTTCTCACTATACCTATAGGGTCACCCCAACTTGTTCAAGGATGAAGAAAAGAATACACAGGGGCAAGAAGCAGAAGGCAGCAAAATAGCTTTTGGCTCCAAGAAGAGAATCATAGAATAGTT
>VZTY01020781.1:4663-16425 GCA_013400935.1 Turnix velox
TCTGTTGTCCCAGATCATTTTGGTGAGATGTCCTGTATCAGTGACCATCACAGTCCATTTGGGCAGTCCCCCAAAAGCATCTCAAACTCTGACACATCTTTTGAGGATAGCCATGTTGGTGACAGCCATCCCAAGGCTCAGACACAGCAGCTGCCAATAAAAGTGACAGTTTGTTACAAAAAATGGATAAGTTTGGGCTACTTGATAAAAGCTACAAAAAAAAAATCACTTGAGGCTAAAAATTCTCTATGTTCTAGTCGTTATCTCATGCAAGAGCACTTCTGGAGTGCTGTGGTAGAATATCACACCCCATAATATTAGCTCAGAATGTGAAACAGACATTTTTGGGGAAGGAAAAAAAAATAAAAAGGGCAAAAATGTACAGGCATAATGATCTTTGGAGATGAGAGATTACAGCAGCAAACCCAAGTAAGTCCAAAAACACACAATCCATATCAGGAACCTTTCCCAACCCCAACCACTTCCCCCATGCAAAGAAATCTGCCAAATCCTTTACAGTGCTTTCAAATCAAAACAAGAGATTAAAGTGAAGATTGACAGGAACTACAAGGTTTAAATCTCATCCAGATTTCCCTCAGCTCTAGACACTTACAGACCCAGGGATCTTAGAAGTTTATTATGGTAATGGTAACCTTGGAACCCGCATCACAGCTCGACTGAGATGTGCATACAAATCACCCAAGATGTTCAGAACATCTCTATCCACCCCCACACCCACTGGGAGAATGGCTTTTCACAAAGCACAGGATTTTTTTTTATTGTTATTATTAGTCTTAAGGTTCATTGTTCTCATTGTTTTTTTCAGAAGGGCAACAAACTTCTATTTCTTCCCCCTGATTTTTCCTGCCAAGGAAAAATGAGGTTCTTTAGTAGGTTTAAGAGTGCAGACCATGTGATGAGAGGTGGAAAAAGCTTGGAGAGGTCCAGTCCTGCCACTTGGTACCACCATGGCCTGGGGCTAAAGCAGCTGGGAGCACATGCTGCTCCTTTTTCCTTGGCTCTTGCCTTCAAATGAGCAGTGCCAGGGGTGTGCACCTACATATACATTTACAGCATCATCAACATCCATGACACTGGGACATTTAACAGACCTCTGTCAGCTCTGGGAAGGAGCTGAGAGCACTCAGTCACGCTACAACCAAGGCTCAAACTGAGATGATTCCCACCAGAAAGAGGTAACTTGACCAGGCCCTGGTGTTATCACACACAAACTGATGGAACAAATCTGTTTCTCAGGTTGAAAAAGGGATTTTTTTTTTCCTGACAGAACTGTAACCAATCCGCTGCTTTATTTATTTATTTTAACATCTGGAAGGCTCATATAATAATAGGATTTATACAAGGTTTCAGGCTTTTGAAGGGAAGATTTAGCTACATTAACCCACAAGATGGATGGATTGCCCAATTTTGAAGCTTTTTAGCAGGACTGTACACACATAGAATCACAGAATGGTTTGGGCTGGAAGAGACCTTAAAGATTTTCTAGTTCCATCCTCCCTGCTATGGGCAGGGACACCTCCCACTAGATCAGGTTGCTCAGTGTCTCATCCAGCCTGGTCTTAAACATGCTCTGTTTGGCTGGAAAAAGCAGGGATGAAGTTGTATGTCATTAACAAATAAAGGTTGTAGGATGACTCACTGCACAGTGCAAAGAAACCCATGTCTAACAATAGAAATAATTGTTATTTGGTCTTGTAATTAATGGCACAACATCAAAAAAGGCAACTCAGGAACAGAAGACACTTGCAATCCAAACTTTGCAAGAGTAGGATGAAAGAGATGGGTCCCAGCACCCAACTGGGACCATGAGCTTGGAATGGGCTGCAGCCTGCTGTGTGCCAAGCCACCAGCCTTTACACCTTTCCTTAGATGCTGCTGCTCATCTCCATGAGGACAGAGGGATGCTCTGGGCCCTGGGCATAGCTACTGCATCATCAGGGTGGCTCAACAGGGGAAGAAGGGGGCAGGACACAGCAGGAACCACAGGACAGGCACCCCAAATCACTGCTGTGAACCCAACCTCATCTTGGACAAAGCTCTGAACTCCCAGTGGGGTGAGATGATGCTTCTTACAGGCTTCTTCTCACCAACATTAGTATGGGCTTGATGTTTTCACTCTTCTGCCACAGCTGCCTGGAAGATTTCGAGGTTGGGGCTAAAGATTTTTAGGTAATTTCTGCCACAGCAGCAACAGCAGGGCTCAGGAGACACGGCTGATATTTATAGCAGCCTGAAAATTGTACCTCTCCTCACCAAGCCAAGCAGTTCCCTCAGCTAATTGAGAGAAGACTGTCACACCCCATCAGCTAAATCTACTGCTGGCCCTCACCATGGGGCTGTGCTGACTGCATCCTGACAGGGGTGTCTAACAGGAGGTCAGCTTCATTTCTAAAAATCTCCTCCTCTAGAAAGAAGAGCTTCTTCTGCAGCTGCACTGCTGGGCTTCTATTTATAGGCTTGAACCCTGTGATGTAATCTTTCCTTTTTGTTTCCAAGGAAACAATATTTGATGTATTCTGCTTTCAAGTTGCTCTTCCTGCAGGTTCTCACCCCCCTCCTGCTCTCTCTCTCTCTCCCTTTTTAAAGGGATAAGTCAATAGGTAAAACCTGGATGTAGTTATCTCTGGCATGCAGCACACTTCTCTCTCTCCCTAAAACCAGGCTTATTCATATCACTAAAAGAATTCAAGACATTTCAAAAAACACACTTAAGCAGTATTTCTCTTTATACACACAACTTTTCTCATAATAAATGAGCTATAATTGAAATAGGCAGCAACTCCAGCTGATAACTTAATTTCCTCAAAATCCTCAGTTCTGTATCTCAGCCCCAAATTCTGTAAACTTATTTTTACAAACCTCTCAAGGATCCATCCAGGTCCTGGTGGCCAGTCCTGCTCCTCGACACCCCGATTTCTGGTGCAAAACATCTCCTGACACCTCTCTGCACCCTCCTATCTGGCACACGGATGTTTCCTCAGGTGGGTTGTGACTCTTGAGTTCCTTTTCATTCATACCAAAGCCTTCTACACAAATGTTCTTTTAAAACAATTGGCTGTCACTTCACTGCCTGGGAATTAGGAAAAGAGAGGAGATTGAATCCATAATTCATGCTTCAAGTTGGCATCTGCAACAGCTGGGGTGAAGCACACTGAGTGGATTCTTGCAGAAATGTGACAGCTTTGGAGCCTTAATGGAAAAGCAAGGGGTCAAGCTAAAAGCTTTCCTTAAAAACCCTCAGTGCCAGTGTGTTTATATGGACGGGTTAAAAGGTGTGGGAGAAACTGGCTGGTTTCTCAAAGAGGCTGTTTTAACACTGCATAAAAATTCAGAGGCATGAATGCATTTGACTAATCCTGACTGGGAAAACACTCATCCCTTCCCCTCCTGCCTTGGGCCTCTGTGATACAGAGCTGATGGTACACACAGGGAAGTCACAGTGAAGAGTTTCTTTTAGGACTATCTATTTTAGGATATAAAAAGGCAGGTAAAAACTTGGTGTGGACCATGAACACTCAGTAGGAGTTTGTGTGGTGAAGGTGGAAAAGGGTGATAAACCACATTCTGGACACAGAGTCAGCAAATATAGAATCATGGAATGGTTTGGATTGGAAGGAACCTTAAAAATCATAAAGTTCCAACCCCCCTGCCATGGGCAGAGACACCTCCCACTACACCAGGTCGCTCAGTGCCTCATCCAGCCTGGCCTTAAACACCTCCAGGGATTGAAGGGGCATCAACAACCTCTTCCAGTGTCTCATCACCCTCACTGTAAATAATTTCTTTCTTATATCTAGCCTGAATATTCTAAATTTTGTGTTATCAAAGTGAACAAAGATGCTATCTGCAGTCAGCACCTTCCATTTTGGGTCATATAAGTTTGAAGATTGAAATCCATCAATTCCTGTGGCTGTTCCAAAAAGAGCCAGGCTCTTCCCTGAGGTATCAAGTCCCGATTCAGAAGCTGATCTCTGACTTGGCAACAACAAGGAATATGGGATGAGGAGGACTTACATAATCCAGACTCCTGCCAACATCTCTGGATCCTTTTCAGAAATTCATTTTCAGGGTTTTGAGGAAAAATTGTGATGAGTTTCCCACACTGAAACTCTACTGGAAAGTGCTGCAGAAAGCCACTTCTCTCCTCCTTCCACCCCAAAAGTATTTGTAGAGTTTTGTCCCAGGTGATGGAGGTGTTTAAGGCCAGGCTGGATGAGGCACTGAGCAACCTGGTCTAGTGGGAAGTGTCTCTGCCCATGGCAGGGGGGGTTGGAACTAGATGATTTTTAAGGTCTCTTCCAACCCAAACCATTCTATGATCAGGGTTGTTATCAAGGCTTTGTATCTCCCAGTCCAATCCTGGCTTAATAACTTGATGGCAGAGTCTCCTCCTTAGTGGTTATCCACTCCCTAAAACAACAACCTCAGTGAAAATCACATCTGACAGGAAAGAGAGCTTCAAGTGTTTGTCACTGGCTTTTGTTGGTTTGTTTCTCAAGTTAAAACATTTCTGGTGGCTGAAAAGCAGAGCCCATTTCATGGTGTGACAACGCTCTGCTTTGGAGATTGCAGCTCTGTAAACAAAGAGCTTTGTGGAGTTTGTTTCTCAGAGATTCTCTCTCTCCCTGGCACTGGACAGGTCCAATTGGGTCTCAGCAAATCAAATGCTCATTTGATGTCAGTGAAACTAAGATGCAACTGCTGTTTTGCTCAAGGTTGTCAGAAAGCTTTTCAGTAATCACTGTCAGCCAGAGGAGATGCTCAATTGTTCTTCTTTCTTGCTGCAAGGAGAGAGGGGGGGTGAGGAAAAAAAATAAAAACCCCAGCAGCTTACTCTTCCTCAATAATTCCCTCATATTTCATTTTTAATCTCTTAAGCAAATTACAAGTGAAGACCTTTGATGTAGGCGCCAGCCACAAACTCATTGGTTTCTCAGTACTTGCTGGACTAGAGAGGATCTCCAGTTTTTATGCATGTGGATGATAATAACAACTTCAAAGCCCCCCAGGCATGCCTTTGCTTTCCCTGATTTCCTTTCCAAGCATTCATTTCATGGGCCAGCACCAGTTAAGACCCATAAACAGCTGCACTTGAATGCCATCTATTAAAGCAGCCTTGCTGTCTCTCATAGTGCAACAACTCTATTTCTGCTTCAACACAACTCCTCCGAGTCTGGCTTTTGTCTTTTTTTCCCCCAAATGGAGGACCCCTCCTTTGCAGCATTTATGATGTTCTCAGCTTAAAAGAGTCTGGAACCTGATCAAACCTGATCAAAGCCACTAAAAGGTATTTGCCCCGGGATGGTGTGGGGCATTCCTCATGGATTACAAGGCTTTGCTTTGCTGTTGTGGGGGTTTTTTTAATAACATGAAGTGCACTTGATTATTTCTAGGAGGATGGTAGGTCACAACCATATGGTACCACGAGACCAGATGTTCCCAGTACAGCACAACAGCTGCACCTGAGCAGTGGTTGGGCAAACTTCCCCCAAGCTTGCATAGGGAAAATGAAAAGGGGACATATTTCAAACCACTTAATGTTGTAAGTCCCAGTTATCACCATCATTTAGTCTGCTGAACTTATTATCAGAACATTTGGAGGAAGAGAGCACAAAAGAGTTAAAGAGAATATGGGATAGCCACATAAATAAGAGAAAAACTGTCACCAGAGACAATTTACATTGGAAGAGAAGAAAGAGTTTTGGAAAAGCTGTAAAACTTCATGCTCCAGGCTTCCAGCCAAGCTTTATCTAAGGAGGTGGAGGAGGGAGATTAAACAGATTTTTTTTGTTTGTGGGGCAGAAAATTTATCCCATAAGTGGGGAGCAGAGATTTCACATACTTTCCTTCAAGTCATTTGTTTTTCACCATGGCCAGCAATAAAGACACTGGACTCACAGCACCAGAGAGGCAACTCTGCTGTTTCCCAGCAAGCCAGAAGTGGCTGTACCAAGAGGACAGCAAACATCAATCCAAATCCTGGCTCTCAGCAATATCTAAGCCTGGTCTTGGCACTCAGCATACCAAGAGATTACTCTGATCTGAAAACTACTCTCAGCACGTCTGGACAAAAGTTTCTGATTGGTGTTATGTGCCAAGTACCTCTTATTTTCTGTTTATTGTTTTTAAAACATGCTAATCTCAGGGAATAGGCAGCACCACTCACTTCTTGAATCTGTGTAGAATTATGTTATTAAGGATATAGAGAAGCAGAAGAAAAAAAAATAAAATCCACTATTTCAGTAGGAGTAGAAAGAGACCATGGAACCCTCCTGCTGTGTCACCAAGTGAACTTAAGTGTGATGCTGTGGTACAATGAGAAAAAATTCATCTTAGAATCATAGAAAAGTTGGAAGGGATCTTAAAGATCACCAAATTCCAACCCCCCTGTCATAGGCAGGGACATCTCCCACTACATCAGGTTGCTCAGTGCCTTATCCAGCCTGGCCTTAAACACGTCCAGGGACTGAGGGGGCATCCACAACCTCTCTGGGCAACCTGTTCCCATGTTACTAGAGAATGAGAAAAATTAAATGTTGTCAATGCCATTCTCTTTGTCAGGCAGTTGAAATCAGCTGAAAGTTCCCAACTTTTGGACCTCAGGATGCCCTGCACAGCACTGAAAAACATCCTCTCCCTGGTCAGTGTGTAGGATTTCCCTGGGAGATGTTTCTCTCAGCACTGAGAAACACAAGGGGAAGCAGTTTGGGGCCCCCAACTCCTCCACTTCTCAGCATTCTTCAGTTAAAGGGAGGTTACCAGAAAGCCCTCATCCCTTACTTTCCACATTACAGTGCCCTGGGATCCATACTCCATTTCAACACAAATCTCCCAGAACCTTTTTTTTTCCTCTCTGCTGACAGCAAGAGAAAAAGCAGAGCAGTGAACAAAACACCTTTCAGAGCTCCATCCCCCCACCAGCAAGCCCAGGGAAGCTCCTCCAGGGCTGGGATACTTCCTTCACAGCCTCTCAGGAGCTTCATCCCCAGCCTCAAAACCTGTCTATAAACACAGCCACTACTGCTGGGCCACCAACTCCATAGAGATGTAGCAAGAGATGCACATGACAATGAATTTGACTCCTACCAGAACAAATCCTCCTGACAACACTGCCTAAAAAGCTTATAAAATAGTATTTTTACCTGTTAAACTGCTCAGAGAAACAACATCAACTGTTATCTACAAGAGCATTTGCTTATTGGCTAAAAAAATCATCATAAAAAGTAAAATACCATGAGTCTGTCCTTCTTGATGGACCTCCCAGCTTCAGAATTTGAGAGATACTCCTCATGTGTTGACTTCAAACCTCCAGGCAGCAGAATCCTTGCCCCATTAAGCCCTTTGATTTGATGTGGAGAGTAATCTCACAAGTCAAAATAATTCTGGTTTCCCCAGTGCCAGAAGCCACACAGCCAAGGTCCAGCTGAAACAGAGCAATGAACACAACAGATGATGCTCATTGAAGAGACAGATTTCTGAAGACATCCATCAAAATCAAGCACATCATCAGCATTTGCTGGTAATCCTTAATTAGGACATGAATAGAGAAGAAAAAGCCTGAGCTCAAATGGAAAGTCACCCTGAGCAGCAACTCTCCTTTTTGGGTTTTGCCTCAGCAGAGAGGGGTTTTGGAATCATAGGGTTGGAAGGGACCTTCAAAGGCCATATAGTCCAACCCCCTGCAGTGACAGGGACATCTTGCACTAGATGAGGTTGCTCAGAGCCTCAGCAAGCCTGGCTTTGGATGTCTGCAGGGATGGGGCCTCCACCACCTCTATGGGAAACCTGTTCCAGCATCTCACCACCCTCATGGTGAAGAACTTCCTAATGTCTCGCCCTGCCCTGCTCTAGTAGTCATTAAGCAAAACTTAATGAATGCAACACTTTACTGGTGTGAAGAAAAATGAAAGAAGTAACACCCAGAATAGAATCATAGAATAGTTTGTGTTGGAAGGGACCACAAAGATCATCAATTTCCAACCTGGTACTGTCAGACAAGGTTTATGGAGTTCTCCTTCAACACCAGTTGGCTTCAAGCAAGAACCAAGGGCAGGCAGTGTTGTGTGAGGAGGGCTCACAGTCATTTAAAACATTTCTCTGTATCTGCAGTAATCAAAACAAGTTCCAGCCAGGCTAGAGCTATATATCTAGTTTGAAGACTGCATGTCTGTGCAAGAGAGAACCATCTGGATTTACTTTACGGTTAACTTTAAAATATATATATATATAAGGTTTCTTAACTTTTGCCAAACAACTGGAAACATTATGTTTTCTGCATGCTGTTAGCATCTCAGCACAGCTGCAAATGTCCATTAGGACAATCTTATATAATTATATACTTACTCTTCCCATGCAATTGTTAAAAACACAGCTTTTCCAAATAACAGCATGTTTGCAGGGAAGAGGAAATCTTCCAGTCCCCCAGGTTGGGATGGGGGGAGGGAAGCTTTGCTCAAGCAGAACTTTAGCAAATCTTCTATTTTAAACCAACATAAAAATCTCAAGCCTTAGAAAACAGAGGGTCACATTTTTCCAACTGTACCTTTAGTGTGGTCTGGCCAGAAATCTATCACTTCTCCTCTCTCTTCTTCTTTTCTTTACCCAGTGTTTGTTCAGTCCTCCTAGAAATTAAAAAAATAAAAAAATTAAAAAGATTTTGATTTTGTGGGGGCTTTTTTTCCCCCATTTATACCTCCCCAGATGGGGTTTTAGCTCTCATACATCACCAGGTCTGTGGGACAGCAGAGCCATAGAAAATCACAGAATGGTTTAGGTTAGAAGGGATCTTAAAGATCATTTAATTCATTTAAAGATCATTTAATTCCAACCCCCCTGCAATAGGAAGGGACACACCTCCACCTTGATATCTGGTGGCACTTTTTTCAGCCACAGTCCTGCTCCTTTTCCTTGGGTGACATCCTTTTCCCCACCTAAGGTTACAAATTGGTTTCTAAACAGTGCCTGGCACCCTTTGATACTCTCAGAACACACTTGTGGAATCAAGGTAGAACAGATTTTCCCCAGAATCATGTTTTGGGGCTGGTGAAGTTGCTTTGCCCCAGTTGCACACCAAATCACCATCAGTTTTGGCCAAGACTTTTCTAGAAACGCCCAACAACACAACAAAATCTGCTTCTAGGAACCCAAAACAACTATTCAATATTCCAGAGGGCAGGTGCTCACCTCTTCCAAAATAACATCTTCCCTGCTGTGCTCCCCACATGCCCAGGCTCCAAAGCTCTCCAAGCCATCACCCACTCTCAAAACATCTCAGCAGCTACTCTTTTTTGTTTTTAACTTAACAAGGCAAAACTCATAGAAACACACACACACACACACAACCAGTCCCCAAAAATAGAACTTTTTTTTTTTCCAGGAGGTGAATGATCTCTCACTCCATGTTCCTGGGACCCTACAGAGAAGGGAGGAGGAGGGCTGGTATTGTTTTGACAGCCGGGCAGACAAACAAATACTTCTGTTTCAACTTAATATTCCTGGAACTCCAAATGCCAGGCTGAAAAAAAACCACCACCACAAAACACAGTCGTGCCACAGGTCTGACATCAGAAAGAACCTTGGGGAGTGACAGGTCACTGCCCATCCTTGTGCCACCCTACTCTTCCATGGCCTCCTGGCCAGCACTGCCCATCTGCTGGCTCATCTTATCCATTTTCCCCTACTCTGGGTATGGGATAAAAATAAAATAACCTCTGCTGGTTGCTGTTTCATGGGGTTTGTGTCTCCTCCTTCACAATGTTTCTCTGTTCTTGATAGAATTAATCTGCACCACAACCTTCTGAGGAAACTCAGAAGGCACAGCAGGTTTCCAACATCTAAACTCTCTCTTGTTTAAGAATTCATCGGAATAATTGTCAGGGAGGAGTTTGGCAGCTCTGCAACACAGAAACTTGGCCCTGAGCGTGGAGAAGTGGCAGGAGCAGTGCCCAGAACTTGAAGCCAAACTGTTTTTTATCACTTCACATCTCTACTGCAAGTTCTAGCCACGGAGCCATCACCAAGTCTGGTCTTGGTCCTTCTGAGATGAACTTTTCTAAGGATCAGAAGTAACATGAGGAATAACTGACTTGTCAGGAGCTCTTGTCCCAGTGAAAAGTAATGGCATCTACCATGAGACTTGGGCACTGTGAAGAGCATGAAGCTTTGGTCAAATGCTGGCAACCTGTGTTGGCAGAAGACTCTTTCCATTCCTGTAAGAGAGAAAATAAGTTTCACAGTAGGTTCTCATCAAAAATTGGCTCCTTTTTGCATGCAACAGGGTGAGAGTTGGGAGCCAAAAAGCCACAGGTCTCCTCAGAGACATCATGTCCAAGATGGTCATCCCAACAGAAGGGGCTGGAATGTCCCAAAAAGCAGGTGCAGATTCCAGTGGTCTGTTTCCTAACATCATGTGCTTGCTGTGACTGGTCTTTTTGCCTCCATCCCTCACTCTGGAGCAGAAGGAAATGGGCATGACCTGGGCGTGTAGCTCAGTTGGCAGAGCATCAGAATCCTAATCTTAGGGTCAAGGGTTCAGACCAGGTTGCTCAATCCCTCCTCCAGCCTGGCCTTAAACACCTCCAGGGATTGAGGGGGCATCCACAACCTCTCTGGGCAACCTCTTCCCATGTCTCAGTTGTGCACAGCCTGACAGAAGCCAACCTACATAGCAATGGGCTTGACAGAGGGTAAGAAGATAGAAAATTAGTTTTGGTTTATTATAGGCAACACGTAGGCATCACATTATCTTAGTCATAGCCAGGCTAGGTAGCTAAATTGCCAGGTTTAATGTTTCAGGTCACATCTTTCCCAGCAGATGTAAAGATCGTCCTCCTGAGTGGGTAGCACTCAAGGTCAGAGTCAGCAAATCCACCTCTAAAAATAGACTGGAGCTGCAAAGTTGGTGAGATTTCTTTTTGTCGTTCCTGTCACACTTCACGGGACCCAGAGACACCCAGAGCAGCCACACCACCAACCTGCAGGTAAGACTCAGCACCAGGCACTTTGCAATCCACTACTCATCCTCCTTTGCTTCCTTTTATAACCTGGTTTTAGAGAACCAGGGGGAGAGGACTGAGGGATGAGAAACTTTCTAAGGCAACTGGTAATTTCATAAACCTTCTGACAAACTTTCTAAGGCAATTAGTAATTTCATTAACTCATTGCAGAGACAAAAAATCCCAATGTTTTAACTACTGCAGAGTCAAATATGGTTTGAAAGAATAATTAAAAAATAAAAACAGGTAGAGGACTGAGAGACAACTTTCTGACAAACTTTCTAAGGCAACTGGTAATTTCATAACTCATTGCAGAGAGAAAAAAAAGCTTTTAACTATTTCAGAGTCAAATACAGTTTGAAAAGATAATAAAAAAAAGAAAACAGGTAGAGGACTAAGATGTGACAAACTTTAAAAGGCAATTAGTATTTTCCTAAACTCATTGCAGAGAGAAAAAAAAGCTTTTAACTATTTCAGAGTCAAATACAGTTTGAAAATATAATAAAAAAATAAAAAAAACAGGTACAGGACTGAGAGACAACTTTCTGACAAACTTTCTAAGGCAACTGGTAATTTCATAAATTTATTGCAGAGAGAAAAAGAAAACTTAAACTATTGCATAGTCAAATACAGTTTGAAAATATAATAAAAAAATAAAAAAAACAGGTACAGGACTGAGAAACAACTTTCTAACAAACTTTCTAAGGCAACCGGTAATTTCATAACTCATTGCAGAGAGAAAAAAAA
>VZTY01020781.1:16567-42400 GCA_013400935.1 Turnix velox
AGAGAGAAAAAAAACCTTTATAGCAGAGTCAAATACAGTTTTAAAGTATAATTAAAAATAAAACAGGTGGAGGACTGAGAGGTGAGAAACTTTCTAAGGTAATTAGTAATTCCATGAACTCACTGCAGAGAGAAAAAACACCAAACTTTAAGCTATTGTAGAGTCAAATATGGTGTGAAAGTATAATTAAAAAAATAAAAAAACAGAGAGAGGGCTGAGAGCTGACAAACTTTCCAAGGCAATTTCATAAATTTGCTACAGAGAGGAGAAAAAAGCCCCAAATTTTCAACTATTACAGAGTCATACATAGTTTGAAAGAATAATTTAAAAAATAAAAAAGCCAATTAAAAAATTGGAAGTTAGATGTCAAAGCTGTATTTGTCTTAGAGATAATTTAAATTTCAAAATTCAGGAGGGGGGGAAAAGAATAAAACCACAATTTTTCAAGCTTTTGTGACATCTGCCCCAGAATATTTTCCTTATTCTTTGATAATTGCTCCACCCTCCAGCCAAATCCAAACTTTTCCAGTTGAGTTACAATCCTACCAGATGACACTGTGTTTCAAGTTTCTTTGTGCACTCTCATAATATTTAATGAAATCTCAGCTTCAATCTGTTTCAGATTTACCAGTTTGGGTCAACAAGAAAGAAGGAGGGCAGAAATAAGTTTTTTATAAAGTCATCAGTGGCTTAGAAAAGTCATTGAAATAGTTGCTTAGTTTTGAATATTCACAGCTGGAAGGGCTGGGAAATAACTGCACAGAGGCTCTAATTCTTCTGGTTTGAAACTGTTTAAAAGACAAATGCATCAGATGAACTGTTTTAACAGCCCCTGAATGTTTCAAGCATGAGGATGCAGAGGTAAAAATCAAGCAACTGAAGTAAAAGAAAGGTTTTGGTGAAGAATGGAATAAGGAACAAGAGGATTGTAGGGTTCTTCACTTCAACATAATGCAGGGATTTCCCAGTTTTGGGTGTACACTTTAATTCTTTAAGGGAATTAGTTTGAAGGACTTACTTCTTAAGGAGGGAGGAGGAATATTTGCACAAAAATTAATTCCTCTGGTCTGGTGTTAGGAAAGAAAACCACCCAAGGAGGCTGTGCAGCCCAGCAGGCAAGGAAAAGGGCTCTCCACAGCTATTGCCAGCACTTGGAGCCTGAGCAAAAATGTCAGCAGGACTGGCATATCAGGGAACACCATTTTAAATTCATTTAGCTAAATCATTTGACAAAGCCAGCTTTTGTTACTGCAGCTGACCCACTCCCAGCCCAACTGATGGACTGGGAGTCGTGAAAAGCTTTGGAAACCAGAGCAGTGTTTACCCTCCTCCCCAGCTCAAACACTGCACTGCAGACAGCAAAGAACAACTTTTCCAAGTTTATAAAAACAAGCCCTCTGCTTAGTCATACTCAAAAAAGGGTTAGTGCTTTTTTCACCCTGAAGGGAGGCATGTACCTGGCACGCTGGCTGGAAACAGAAGAACAAAAAAATATTTCTCAGGAATTGAGGAACTTGCTCAACAGGACCCCCCTCTTGCTGTTCTCTGAAGACCCTTGGGCACAAGAGATGGTTTTTGGTTGCCTTCAGCAGGAAGAGGGTGTTTCCCCAGGACAGGTTAGTAAGTTGGATTCAAGCCTTTTGCATTTGGTAGGAGACTAAATTCTATGATTTTATTTTGTTTAAAGTGTAGGAGAACTGGTATTCATAGAATCATAGATGGTTTGGGTTGGAAGGGACCTGCAAGATCATCTAGTTCCAACCCCAGGGAGGTTGCTCAATGCCTCATCCAGCCTGGTCTTACCAGGGACTGAGGAGGCATCCACAACCCCTCTGGGCAACCTGTTCCTGTGTCTCACCACCTTCACCATAAGGAATTTCTTTCTTATCTCCAGCCTAAATCTCCCTTCTTCCAATTTGCATCCATCACTCCTAGCCCTGCCATCCTGGACCCTATTAAAAAGTCCTTTCTCCATCCTTCTGTCAGGTACTTCTCTCTCATACACACTCATTACAGATACTGTCTCTCCATGAAGGACTGGTCTGTGGTAGTTACTAAACTGAAAGTAGCAATTAGACAAAAATAAAAGCATTATTTTTGCAGTTGTCTGGAAGCCAGGAAGGTCTCAACCTCAGGTTGAAGGACATCTTCCAGGTCACTCCTTGAAGATGCCCTCTGATTATAGTGCTGCTTAATTCCACCTAATAAATAAAAACATTCAAATAACTCAGCTCTCCAGACAGCATTCAGAGAAGAAAATGGGGATAAATTTTTCAATAGCAAGCACTTAATGCACAAAAATGATTTCTTAATCATAATTACAGGGTTGGGTTTTGTTTTGCCCTTATTGTTCTTTCAAATGGCAGCAGATAAAAATCAGCCCCCAGGGGATGGAGGGTCAAACCACTGCCTAATTTCAAGAGCACTGTGGTTGTCTCCTACTGCACTGGTGTGGGCAGAAGGTCTACAGGAGACATCATTTCTTCTGCAATTTCTCTTGGAAGGGCCCAAAACTGACAGACAGACAAGTCTGCTTTTGCTACATTCTTCCCTTCCCTTAGCAACTTGGAAAAAACACAAAAAACAAAACAATCAGCCCAAACCCTGAAGGTATCTCTCCTCCTCTTTCAGAACTGACATAAGTAAAGAGGTTGGAAGCAAACTAGGAAAGCATCAGAACAGGATTAAGACTAATATCTGTGCCCTGCTTTACAAACAGGTTATATACTTAGGTGTTTGCTACTGAAAACCTTCAATTCCCATGTAAATCAGGATAATTTGCAATTTTTCGGTATTTTCAGGGAGAAGGGGCTTTTAGACAACTCTCAGTGTCCAAAAGTTGTCTCAGTTGAGTCTTGTATGAGAATTTGCAGAAGAAATGATGTCTCCAGTAGGACCTGCCCACACCAGTGCAGCAGGAGATTATCACAGTGTTCTTGAAATTAGTCAGTGGTTTGACCCTCGAGTCTGGGGGCTGATTTTAATCTTCTGCCATTTGGAAGAACAATAAGGGCAAAATAAACCCCCCAACCCTGTAATTATGATTAAGGAATCATTTTAGACACCTCTGAGCTGTCTAAAAGGCACAGGGGCTCGTCTGCTTGTGCAGCCCAATTTAAATTTAATAAAGCTGGCATCAAAAGGCCCAGCAGCCCAGGTGATTGATGTCATAGGAGCTGGGAGAGCTCCCAAGAGCAGGAAACATGGGTGGTAAAGTATTTCAACTATTCTGCTATATAAATACAGAGCAGAGTGGGCACTAAGGCACCCTCAGTGCCCTGTGTCAGGCTGGAAAGAACAACTGTGTGCCTTCTGAAGGAAAAAGCAGGGAAAATTACTTTCTCTCTCTATTTTTCTTCCCACCTTTTATTTGTTTAGACTCCTTCATTGCCTGTATCAACACCACTGGGCTCTGACCTTCTTGGGGATCTGCAGCTTGAGGCACACAGACACAGCCACAAATTGGCATTGATAGAGGAACCCCTTGGATCAGGGAGAGGGGGGCAGAAAAGAAGGGGAGGGAGGGGATACAAAGATCCTCACAGAGGATAAAAGCAAATGCAATCCTTGTCTGTGCACGTCTGCTTTCTTTTTCTTTTTTTATTTAAAAAACCCTCTACAGCTGACTTGGATCTTAACTCCCAAGCATAAATCTTGCCAAACTGTTTGCCTCTTTATACACAGCACTAAGGCTCACACAGCACGTTCAGCCAAAAAAACATTAAGCAGCACAGTATTTTGTTGTGTAGATAATAACTTGGAGCTTTCAGCCTCAAAGTCCTCAGGAATCTTCCACTACATCTGCAAAAGCAGCAGCAGAAATGTCCAGGCCACCACCAAAGCTCTAGATATTAAACCTGTTTATCCCCTCCCTATCTTTGAGATTATCCAACTGTAGAGACTGATGTTTACAAAAGTATTAGCAAACCCCCCCACAAATTTTGGGGTAGACGAGGGAGATCTCCCACAGAGGATAAACCTGAAAATGGTCCACTATGATCTGAGACCTCCCAGGGATTTCCTGGAAATTTTGGCTTAATCTGAGTGGTTGAAGTGACCCAGAACAAGGTGTAGAAAGGAAATCTTTCACTGCCATATTCCTGCTACAGCCACCAGACTGTGTTCCCTCACTGAATTAAAAGCAGATAGACTGGCAGATTTCCCCTTTCTTTTATTCCCCCCCTTCTCCTTGCACTTTCTTTCCTCCCTCCTTGTTTTGTTAAAAATAAAATAAGTAATCTAAAGAGCCCTATAAGCAATTCCACTTGGCAGCTGGAGAGTGGAGAGTGAGCATAAAGAAGAGATTCCTTTGCTGTGCCTAATGCATGCTGCTTATCCAAATTAGCCACACAATTACTTCTATCAATGCAAAAGTAGTTTAAGGTTGGTTTTTTTTTCCTTCTTTCCTAGTGCACAGCACTTGAGAAGGACTTAAAATGCAGAGCAATTTGCCACAGTGTATGTCCTGAAGTGGCTCGTTAATGAAAAGAGGATTAACTCCCCATTATTCTGAATTACCATTTTGTGAAATCACTAACAATATTTTCATTTCTATACCCCATAACCCAAGGGGGAGAAATATCCCCGGCCATCCAATGTGATTAACAAATAAAACCCATTAGATAACACGCACTTTGGTCTTATTTATTAAGAGGAAGATTAGGGTAGAAGAATGCAGATGAGTGAATTTTTATCATCCTTGTACTGATAATGCACTCCAGCCCCTGGCAGTGTAACTGGGGAGTGCTGGCAGCTCAGTGTCACTGTCACAGGCTGGAGTGAGAAGCAGAACCTACAGGATGTCAGGCTCAGCAGCCAAAATCACAGGGGTTTGAGCATGGCAGCCCTGTCCCACTGGGCTGGAGACCAGCCCTGGCCAAAGCACAGCACAGCAAGGAGAAGGATGAGCCATGGGCTGGGCACAAGGCATGAACAGGGCATCACCATGATCTGCTGGAAGGGAATTGCTGGGCTCTGTTCCTCACTAAACCCCAAAAATGGGGCTCACATCTCCCTGTGCCAAGAATAACCTCTCTGAGACAGTTTCCCTGAGATAAAAATGGAGGAGGAATGAAGAGGAGAGTTAATAGGGTACAGGATGGCAGGATTAGGAGTAATGGAAGCAAATTGGAAGAGAAGAGATTTAGGATGGAGAGAAGAAAGAAGTTCTTGACTATGAGGGTGGTGAGACACTAGAGGTTGCTCAGAGAGGTTGTGGATGCCCCCTCAATCCCTGGAGGTGTTTAAGGCCAGGCTGGATGAGGCACTGAGCAAACTGATCTAGTGGGAGGTGTCCCTGCCTTTCTGTCCTTCTCCCCTCCACCAAAAGCTTCACAGCAATCAATTCCAGAGCTGGAGCAGCAAAACCTCTCCTCTCCTCCTCCCAGTTCAACTCTGTTATTTCTCACTGACTCTAGAGTCAAATGTGAAATACATATTTTATTAGAGGAATTTCAACCCATGCTTTCTTGTGCTCTAATTCAATTTAAAACAAAAAAAAATCCCTGCAGCAGATAACACTGGCAAGGCATGAAAGAACAGAGCTGACTCCAAAGTTCAGGGAGCAGATGGCTTCCCAGGACAGACAGAAACAAGGATTTCTCAGCAGAGGTCTGACTCTGGGAGTGCTAACCAAGCCACAAACTGGGATGGTGTTACAGCACCACAGACGATGGCTTGCAGATGTAATTGCTCTGTTTTGAGGGCTGCAGTCAACAAGCAGGACGATTGGTGGAACAAATCAATGAGCTGCGACCACCAAGGGTGATTACTGATCACATTGCTCTCCTCCTTCCTTTCCTCCCCCCTTCCCAGAGCCATGAGTCAAAGCAGAGTCAATCCTTCAGCATCAAGGCCCTCACAGTTAAGATAATTCCATGTTCGACAAAGAGCAGTCCTTATCAAGTTCCAGATAACAGCCTGTTCTCTCCAAGTCACTCTGTGTTAGATTTGTATCTCTGACAGACTAACACTATCTACAGCGATGAGCTTGTATGGAGAATTTGCATAATTCTGGCATGGGAAGGAAAAAACCTCCTGGGGAATGGCAGCTGGGAGCATGGAGAAGGGACTTGGTGCTGCTCAGAGGCACTGAGGCTCCATCTGGAGTTATTGTGTCCAGTTCTGGAGCCCTCAACATAAGAAGGACATTGAGATGTTGGAGAGAGTACAGAGGAAGCCACCAAGATGATCAAAGGGCTGGAGCAATTGTCTTATGAAAACAGGCTGAAGGAGATGGGGTTGTTGAGCCTGGAGAAGAGAAGGCTCAGGGGGGACCTCAGAGGAGCTTCTCAATACCTGAAGGGGGCTACAGAAAGGCTGGGGTAGGACTTTTTAATAGGAAATGTGATGGAAGGACTAGAAATAATGGATGTAAATTGGAAGAGGGAAGATTCAGACTAGATATAAGAAAGAAATTCTGGTGAGGGCAGTGAAACACTTGAAGAGGTTGCCCAGAGAGGTTGTGGTTGCCCCCTCAATTCCTGGAGGTGTTTAAGGCCAGGCTGGACAAGGCACTGAGCAGCCTGATCTAGTGGGAAGTGTCCCTACCTATGGCAGGGGGGTTGGAACTTGATGATCTTGAAGATCCCTTCTAACCAAAACTATTCCATGATTTGCTAGAAGCTGGATTTCTCAGAGCTCCTTACAAATATGAGCAGAGGAACCACTTCACTAAACATCATCATCATGTTATAGGAAGCTTGGCTAAACGAGAGATCCCCTTGCCAGTGCAAGGCAGCCAATTCTTGAACAAAGGTGTACATGTGCCAAACAAAAACTGACTCCATAATCTTGCCTAGCTCTGGAGCAGGAAAACAAGCAGCATTCAGCTTTTTCAAGTTTTGTGGAGAAACAGAACACGACAGACACAAAAGAGGCCACAGTGAGGAGACAAACCCCATGGGCACAGGGGATGTCAGTGAAAAATGGCCATCCTTCCTGCAGGAGAGCTCTACAACAGCTGCACCAAAGCACCAGCCAGATTTCTGTAATTAAAAGAACACAAACCCCACCAGTGGCCAACACAAAACAATTTGGGGGAGCCACTAACAGGATTTATTGCCTGCAAGAAAGGTGGATTTTTGGCAGGCTGTACTCATACACTTGGTAAAAGCTAAGTCAAACTCCACCTCCTCTTTTTATGAGCCTCAACTGCAAGGTTCAGCTTCTCCCTTCATGGGGACAAGGGAGCAAACTGAGACTGAAAGAGAGGAGAAAACCAATGGCCCTAAGACATAAAGTGGTCCAGCAGGAGAAAGAAGACAAACAAAAGGGAGATGGAGCAGGCAAAGGATTCTGTAGCACAAGGCTTTCAACAGGGAAAAAACAACTTATTTCAGAAGGCAAGAGGGGAAGATGGTGAAGTGACAACTGGCAACAAGGTAAATATGGGGTCAGGCACACTGCCAGCTCCAGCTTCTACTTCCTTGAGCTTTGCTGTAGCCTAAAGATCAGCTGTACCAGCAGTTTAACTTCCTGTCGACAACTCAAAGAACAAAACATGGCTTGCCTTCAGAAATGTGCAAATCCAGAAAAGAAAACAAAAGGGAACTTGATGAACATCCACATCCCTCACAGTAATTCTTTTCTGATGTTGTACCTGGATCTTTGACTTATTTGTCTGGAGGTCAATTGTTAATTTGGACTGGAAAACCCTTACCTCACAGACACTTGCATCAGTTGTCAATCTCTTCTTGTTTCTTCTTCTTCTTTACTGAGAATACATGGATGTGCTGTACCTTAACTCTCTCCCCTGCCAAATTTTCTTTGAGTAGTCAAAAACCTAAAGGAAAAAAAATTTAAACAAAATCTGAAAAATCCTTGACCTAAACCCATCTAATATTGCCTACCTGCAGTGACTTCATGAGGGCATGGATAGGGGAGGTGCCAAGAACTCAAGTTAGTGCCTGGTCTTTAATTTCACCCAGCAGCTTTGCAGTAACTCCAGGCTGCCCTTTGAGCTCCTGCTGTTGACTCCATGGCTGAAGGAGAAAAACTATACAGGGGAAAGTCTAAATTGGGACAGCAGCTGAGGAAAGAAATCATTGCAAGCAGGAGAGGATCTCGAGCTTCAAGAGACCTGCAAAGCTGACACCAAAGGATTCAACACTAGCTGAGAACTCAAACACATCAAGGTTGTCAGCTCTGAGCCACTCAGCTCTGACAGCACAGCCAGGCAAGGGGTGTTGGTTTCAGCAACATGAACAATGCTGTTTTTAGCTACAGGGTAACATCACTCCATCTCTAGATGTCCATCTACATGTCACTCTTCTTCTGTATGTATGGCACGCTATATCTCTAGGTTAAAACAAAAGAAGAGTAAACCTGAAAGTCCTTGAGCCCATCCTGGCCAGAAAATACTCTTATCAGTTGGTGGTGGTGCTGCAAAAAGGCAAACTCTCCATCCTGCAAAAATCTTACCAGGTTGAGTGTGCAGGGTTGCATTAAGATCTTGGACAAGCAGAACTTGCTTTCACCTGAATACACACATTTCATCTCCCTGTGCCACTGGAAATCACATAAAGGAACAGCCTCTTGCAGAATCATAATTAATAATACAGAAAGATCTTAAATTTCCCTCCTTCAGCTCCCCCCTGGCTGATCTAGATCCCTTGGATCCAGCTGCAAGTGGAGACAGAACTTTCATGATCACCTTTGTTTTTTGCACCCTTTGCATCCAACCCATAGCCCTTGCCTAGCTCAGGGGAGTCACAAATCCAGGCACAGGACTGTATCTGCCTCAGAGAAGGAACATCCATCTCATGCCATGTCCAGCACAACCACAACAGAGTCAGTGCCTTCTCCTAGTAACCAGGGTAGAACTCACCTTGCTTTGTCCTTAACATTCTGTTTGGGTCTCCTTCCAGGTGCTGGCACAGTGTGAGCTCACTGCTCCATGGACAAGAAGACACCACCAGTAGGTTGGAGCCCTGGGAGGAAAAATGCATACAAAGCAATTAAAGTAGATCCTGATGAGGAATATTGTACCCCGGGAGCCTTCGAATTGGAGAGACTCTTCTGGGGAGGATGCCCCAAGTACACTCACTGCAATGAAGTCTGGCCCAACCTCTACATTGGAGATGAGTAAGTCCATCTAGCACTTGGCTGCACAGCACATGAATTAAGTGGACACAGAACATCTGTTGTACACAGAAAAGATTATTAAGATGCACTAAGCACAGCTCACAGGTGTTTCTTTCCTCCCCCTACCCATCCCTTAGCATTCCCTGGTGATGCTGTGATTTGATGAGCTACTGGCAGAGTTCAGGAGAGCAGCTGGAGCCTGGTCACAAGCACACAGTGTTGGTTACCATGGGTTGGAGTCCACTGTTGAAGGCTGAGTAACAGGAGCCATGGCACCAGTGTAGGCTGCAGAGGTGGAAATAAGTAAAAACATATTTGTAAATGGACAGGCTGAGAGAGCTGGGGTTGTTAAACTTGGAGAAAGCTCCAAGAGACCCCACAGCAGCCTCCCAGTGCCTGAAGAGGCTACAGCAAAGCTGGGGAGGAGATGTTTGCCAGGGCATGGAGCCACAGGATGAGGGGCAGGGACTTGAAACTAGAGCAGGGCAAGGTCAGATTTGACATTAGGAAGCAATCTTCTCCATGAGGGCGGTGAGACACTGGACCACATTGCCCAGAGAGATAGTGGAGGTTCCATCCCTGCAGACATTCAAGACCAGGCTTGCTGAGGCTCTGAGCAACCTGATCTAGTGCATGATGTCCCTGTCACTGCAGGGGGTTGGACTAGCTGGCCTTCAAAGTTCCCTTCAAACTGTATGATTCTATGAAATGTCTCATTTCAAGGAGTAATTTATGTCTGAGTGAAAGTCCTGCCACAGCTACACTGACAGAAGGGCATGGCCTAGATGTGTGGGACCACAGCTTAGGCTGGTGGAAGCCTAAAATGTAATTCTTGGGAAGTGACTGAAGAGACAGCACAACCCACAGTAATGTCTCTGCATTTCCCAACCTGTGCTTGTGGACATGTGACTCTGCATTTCCAAACTGCTCAAGTCATTAAAACAAACACAACCCTGTGGAAGGCAAAACTGCAGAGATGTGTCTCACCAACCAGATCAAGTATGATTTGGGGAGGAAAAGAAGAAAAAGAAACCCTCAAAAGAGGCAGAGCTCTGCATTGCACAGGACTAAGCTAGAAACAGAATACCCTGACAAGCAGAGGTGACTGCTGCAGCAAGGAGATCTGCCATCAGAAAATCCCCCAACCCAACCCTTTAACAGAGCAAGAGAGCTTTCTTACCCCTCAGGCATTCCTGGTCCCCTTCCCATTTTCCCCACACCCTGCACTAACATGACATTTATTTTACACCATCACTGCAAGGAACAAGCAGCAGCCCCACTGGCTCTGAAATGCTCAATAATTTTTTTAAAAGGTCCTAAAAATCCATCTGTTGCCAGCTTATAGCAGGGGAAAGATCTACAGCTTTCAGAAGTTTCAAGACTCCTAGTATCATTGATCAATTACCAGAGGCAATGAAGGCACAGAAGAGCCCTGGGCTTTAACCAAGCTGAGGATCCCAATTTTAGAAACAGGGGAAATAGAAAATATTTTAAGCCCTGAGAAAAGCCTGGTCAGATGACTCAGTAACAAATGAAAAGGAGGGTGAGTTGTTCTCTTCACACCTTACCCTGCCCCTCTTCTTAGAGATTTTCAACTTAAAGTTCAGGGTAAGGAAAAGCCTCTTGTATTTATTTCCTATGCCCTTCTTAATAAACATCAGTAATTATTCAGAGTGAAGGCACTAAGATAATTTTCTCCTCTTATCTCTGTGATCAAGCAAAGGGATCTGATAAGCCAACAGGACTTTGGATACCCAAGTCTCCAAGCCCAGGGCACCAGCCACTAGCTCACTCCTGTAATCTTTCACAAAGCAGTGGTTTGTTACAACTTGCAATTAAATAATTGGTAGAAGGTGTGACTCTAAACACAAAATACTCCTGCACTTAGTACAAATTATCCAGAGGAACAGAAAAAGAAGGTTCTTGAGAAGTACTTGGAGCTGTACTCACACTGGACAGCCTTTTTCTGCAGGAGGAAAAGCAAAGGTTCTTCATGAGGAAACAAGTCCTTCATATGACTGAGAAAAAAGAATTAGAAACCCAATGGAGAAGGAACAAGAAGTGAGGACTAGATGGAGGGGTGAACAGAAGTAAAAATTCCCCAGAAAATGAGGCTATAAGGAAGAGAATTACTATAGTCAGCCAGATAAGGGCAAACTCCAGTAGGAGAAGATCTAAGATAAGAAAATGTCTGCAAGCAAGATGCAGATTTCACTACCAGACCTAAAATTTGATTTGAAGCAGGAAAAGCCCAGAAATCTCCATGTGTATTTCCTCCACCAGCTCCACATCTTCCTTCTGATCAACATTTTCCTCTCTTCAATGTGGCAGGGATTTTTGAATTGTTTTATTTTAAGATCTTGCTGCAGCAGTGGTGGCCAAAGAGCTGCCATGGAGATGTGAACAGATGTTGGGTGCATCTGCATCCTTGGCCATTCTAAATTAAGGTTGATCTTGAATGAGTTGAGGGGAGCTCATCAACCAAAATCAAGTCAACACACACAACATGCAGAGTTTATCTTCAGAGCCCCCACATCTGTGCTTCATTCCTGCCTCCTGCCTTTACAAGGTTAACAGGACTTGTGTCTGCTTATGGAAATGCTAATTAATTACCCTGACTACGTAACCACATCTTCCTCCTAATGCAATCCAGGCTATCAAGGAGCCCTGTGAGGCCACTCAATCCTTTTGTTACAAGGCTTTGCTGCAGATGTTGCCCAGAGGCAATGAAATCTCCATGAGCCTGTCAGACCCAGGATAATCAAAGCCTCAAAAATATAACATGCTGTGTTCAGCTCCAATTGAAATTTTCCTCCAGCAAGTTCCAAGGACTTTTTAAAAGACCAGACAGTGGAACTTGCAGGAGACAGCCCAGCAATTGGAACAAGAACAGGCTTTGCCAAGATTTTGATTCATCTGCTACCAGGATTAGTGCTTACATGTATCCTTTCTCACATCCAGAAGCCTTCTGAAGGGACAGAAAGCAGCTTGATCTTGCTCTTTTCTTTCACTGGTCAGCAGGCTGCTCACACGGGCAGTTTTACTGGCTAATCCCAACCCTGCTTGGGTTCACTGCACTCATGGAAAAGCCTCTGCTGGTCACACAGCTTGTCACCTTCTTTTTGTGACTCTCCAGCCATCTACCTGATGTTCATGCTTCCACATTTAGGAATTTCAGAGAATATTTCAGCTGTAGACAACAGCCTCCCAAGATTTGGCTTCCCTCTTGGCTGTCTTCTAGCTCTCATCAGGATTTACAGCCTGATCACAGTTTCAGAAGAAAAGAACTATTCTACAGTAATTCCTAAGTGGTTAAGTATAAAAAAACTTCTGGATGTGCAGCTGAACTGAGCTTGTACTTCAAGAATCATAGAATGCTTTGGGTTGGAAGGGCCCTTAAAGATCATCTAGTCCCACCCCCCTGCCATGGGGAGGGACACCTCCCACTACACCAGGCTGCTCAATGTCTCATCCAGCCTGGCCTTACACCCCTCCAGGGATTGAGGGGGCATCCACAACCTCTCTGGGCAACCTCTTCTAGTGTCTCACCATCCCCACAGTAAGGAATTTCTTTCTTAAATACAACCTGAATATCCCTTTTTCCAGCTTGCAAAGATATGATCTGTGTTTGTCCCAGTAGAACTCTGGGGCTTAGGGTCTCAAGCACTGACACAGGAAAGCTTCAACAGGACACACAACTCACTCAGACCCACAGATTGGAGTGTAAAAGATACACAATACATGACAAAACTTCAAAAATATGCTTGATTAAAACTCTTTATCTCCCCTTTCTGCAGACAAACATTATAGGATGGCTTTTCCAAAGGGACCAAGTAAGAAAAAACTTATACAGATCTGGAGATGGGACTCCCAGAGGGTAGCAGTTACTTCCCACTCCTTAGCTTTATGAACTCCTAGGATCCACACCACTATTAATCATGCAAAAATAGGAGTGTATGCAGATTTAGATTATTAACAACACTCCTGAGGACAGAGCTTGAGCCCTGTTAGTATGAGAATCTGCCAATTGTAACAGCAGTTTAACAGCCCAGAAAATCAGATCTGTAACACAGGACCATAAACCATAAAGGAGCTGTGGTTTCCAGGACAAGTAACACCTCCCCACACAACACCTCTGTCTAGAGATGATTTCTAACACTTGGTGAGTGACTCAAGTAACAGCCAGGAACTACATCCCACATTTAATGCCTTTGATGGATAGAAAACAGAGGGGTATTTCCTGTATCTAGGTTGGATCACCCAGATACAAAAGCAATACCCACCATTTGAGGCTGGAAAAAAAAATTAAAAATGCACTATTAAATATTTCCCTGCCTCATATAATGAAGAACCTCTTCAGAATTTTCAGTGGTACTTCAAAATTCTTCTAATTCACACAGTGTAGGAAGTGTTCCTAGAAATGGAGCAACATCTCATAAGGAAAAAGGGATACAATGCCACACTCTCTCCAGATTCAGAGCTGAAGGAAATTGGGTCAGTATTATTGGAAATTCTCAACATCTCTCCTCAAGAGGGAGAGCTGCCAGGTTTTCTTAAGAAAGTGTCAGTGTTGCCTATATTCAGGAAGCTTCTTTCTGACACTGACCATCTGGTAAATAATCATTTGGCATCAAGCTTTCAGCACTGAAGAAAATGGAAAAGTTCAAGAGACAATTTCTCTCCTGTGTTGTCCCCAGTTTCCCTGTGTTATGTCAATCTGGGTCACATCCATCTATGGGATTTAACAGTCTATTATCCAAAGATGTTTGCATTGCTCAACCTTCATGTGAAATTTAAGATATTTGGCCCCACCAGCTCTCTGGTTGACAAATACCAGCTATGAGGTGCTGACTTACCTGTGGCAGGAGCCACAACAAGGCATTTCAGAACATCCCTGCTCCTTTAGAAGTGCTCAGATTTTCATGAGTTGTCCTCTTTTCCCTTTGCTAGATGATTTTATATCCTCAACACTTGATGTAGAGATGCAAGCTGCAGTGTTTCCAAGTTGCTTTTCCTTCTCTCTTGGTTTGGGAATCCTCCTGATGAAATCAGCTGGGACTAAAGCTTGCTGTGACAGTATTTTAAAAAACAAGAGAGAAGGGATTTGGTTACAGTGGAAATGGCAACTAGAAATGAAGGGTTTTCCTTCACATTCTAACTACTTACATTGCTGCTTCCAGAAGAAGACCAAGCTTTCTGCAGCACTTGCTTTTAATCCTATGAATCTTAACATGAAAACTCACAGCAGGCATACTTTAAGTCCTAGACAAGCTCTTTACTTGCCCTTGCACGACCCAAGAGACATAATTAGTCTTTTGGGAACCATCTGAAAAAGGAAGACATTTTTGTTTGGGTCAGTTCTTCTCATTGACAGTCTGTTATTATCAATACATCCCTCTATGAAAGTGACTTTATGTCCAATTTAGGTGGCATTCCCATATCAAAGCACTCCCCCTTGCCTCAGAACTTTAAAAACATGTTTATGAGTCCATCTGTCCTACAGTAAATGCAGGGTCTGATTCAGCAAAGTGCTCAGCTTTTGCTTAACCTGCTTTGCTGGGGAGAGGAGGACTTCTGGGTGTGCTTAACTTCCAGCATATGTTGGTGTGCTCTGAATTGAAGAGCTGCTGAGTTTTTTTCCATGATACCAATCTGCCCTTCTTCCTGTCTCACAAAACAAGAGTTGAGACTGAAATTTTCACTGTTATCTCCCAGTGCCACACTTCACCCTCTCTGCAGAGGAACACATTCCAGAGAGATCCTGGAGACCACAGGCACATAGAAGGAAATCAAGTACTCAAAGCACAGATGGTAAAGATGCACAAGGTGAAAAAACTGTTCCCTCTTTCTGAGGACCCACTGAAACCTTAAAAATGACCTTAAGGCACAGAACAAGGCTGTCACTGAAACCACCAGAAAGAAATGCATTAGATGCACCTACTGTAGATTTTCAAGAGATAGAAAATCTGACAACCAGTGAAAGAGGAAAACTTTTCAGATTAATGTGTCAAACGTTATTGTTCCCTCTTTCTGAGGACTGCCCTCGTTCAGAACAACTCCATCACTTAATTCCAACCCTATTTTTCATTAGCCTGAGCAGTGCTCACAGAAACCAAACTCTGGTAGCACCTCAAGTCCCCCAAAACCCTTGCTTTTCCACTGACTCTACACTACAGCCCTACTTGCTATATGGCTGGTAGGTCTCTGCTTGCAAGGGTTCTGTTTGAGCAGATCTGACCTCAAATCATCACTCTGACATGATTTATTGGATATACCCCTTGAATGGAAAATATATTTTCTCTATCCTAACACCAGGGAGGTAAAACAATTAATTTGAAAACAGCATCTGTAGAGCACCCCACATCCACCAAAACCAAAAGAAGAAGTTACTCTCTGCACTTTTAAGCCACAGGATGTTTAATCTGAAGTCCTGGCCATCCTTAGAGTCCAGAACTGAAGTGCATTTGCTGGCAAAACATATATATAGAGAGCACAGAACAGGGATAAGTCTTGCAAAAGGAAGAAAAGGAATCATCTTTCCAGGTCAATCACTGCAACAAAAGTACTAAGGGAAGGAATGAGCATCATTTAACCCAAGGTGAAGGTGCCAAGTCACAACAGCAATCTTCTGAGTCCAAAGTCTCCTCCAAAGTCTCCTGAGTCCAGGCAGGCATCCCCACATTAACTGGAGGCTTTATTTATCTTTTAAATCATCACACTGGTGACTTAGAAACTATTTCATAGCAAAAATGCCAGTAGGGTCAAGGCATTATCATTCCTGACTGGAAAGGAATTTCTGCAGGGATAGTTTACTCAGAGCAGTCAATTAACATGAGCTTAATTTAAATCAAAAAGATCATAAGTGAGACCCCCCCAGGAACCATATCCCAGTTAAACCCTCTAATCACCAGGTTCTTGACTCCATAAAAGAGAGATGCTGAGGTGGGGAAGGTGAAGTTGAGGCTGTTCCAAGCTGTCACCAATAAATTATGAGACAAAACAGGTAGCCAGCCACAGCACCCTGTGTGACAGCAGCTGCATTTTACACGTTGAAAAGTTCAGGAAAAACTCATGGAGAGAGGCACTTTGGGTTGGAAAAAGCTGTTTCACATCAGGCACTAATTCAGTCATTCGTGGCAGCAGTAAGGTGAAAATACATTAACACAACAAAGCCTGGGCAATTCTTTGTAAAAAGCTCAGTGGTCTTCCTGGGCACTAATGAAACCTGACAGTTTTTCCAGAACACAGCTCCCCAAAATTAAAAGCTTTCTGTAACAGAATAAGAAAAATTTTTACATGTCTGCCCACAAATTGCACTTGGAGAAATTTCAGGGTGCTGGCAAGAACTTAGAGAAAGTGCTGGGCACACCAAAATCTAGGATTGCCTCTCCTATCTGACTTCCCTTGACTAAGTGAGGGAAGGACAAGAATAAATTAGAATTTTGGCTAAATATATGACTTTCAGCTTCCAAAGAAGGCTTCTACCCTGTTCATATATCAAGTTCTTTTTGCTTTAGACCTCTGATTTAATCAAACATTGAGTAAAAGGAAATCTGACAGGGAGTTTGACCACAGAAGAGTGGGTTTTTTAAATAAAAAATATTTCAAAACAGTAATGGGGTAAAAAACTAACTTCTACAGATAAAGAGCTGCTTTTTGAAACCCAGATGCCATTACCACTTTTTTATTAGTTCTGCAGTATCAGTTGAAGGGGAAAGCAGCATTCATGGATCCTATTCTAATTTATTTAAAGTCCTGCCATATATTCAGTTTTATTATTTTAACTCATTCTATTTGTTTCCCCTACTTTCAAAGTTCCTTCTTGTAGATGATGGACTGAAAAGACTATTGTCTACGCTGCAAAGGTGCCAGGAAAAAAATATTAATTTTTAAGGTGCTCTAAGGATCTAGGAGAGATAGCTATGAACTTCAGAAGGCTCATTCATTCAGAACAACAGTATCTTAAGATCTCTACAATGGCAAATAGAGCATTTTTTGCAGCATTTAGAACATACCAAAGCAGAGATTTGGGGGTTTTATGGTTTTCTGGGCGAGTTAGAAGCTTCTTGACTTACATGGCAGCTCTTGTTTTGACAGGAAAACTGCATTAGATCGTTACAGCCTGGAGAAGGCAGGATTCACACACATCCTCAACGCAGCCCATGGCCAGAGGAACGTGGACACAGGACCAGAGTATTATCGAGACATGAATGTGGAGTACCATGGAGTGGAAGCAGATGATCTCCCCACTTTCAAGCTCAGCCCCTTCTTTTATTCAGCTTCTAAATTCATTCACGATGCCCTCCAGGATGAAAGAAGTAAGGAGGAGGGTGCTGAAAATGGTTGGAAAAAAAATACTGAAATCACTCCATCTGATTATAAGAATTGCAGAGCATTTAACCTGGTGGGAATGAAATAAGTCAAATATAGTTTAACAGAGAGTTAAAACTAGTGGCAGGGGGCTAGTTTAGGAGAAGGTCATGATGTAAATTAGGACCTTTCTCACTGCAGAGCTATTATCAGCCCAAGAGCCTCACAGCAAGCACTTTGATTCACGTTCACATCACAGTTTGCATGAAGGTCTCCTGTCTGTTTTTGCTGTTGTTTTGACTCCTTTGTAAACATAGAAGACAATCAGACATTACAGTTTAAATGGATTAGCTGCCTTTTCCTCAAATAAGTCCCTATTAGAAAATGTTTAATGCATTTTCCAGGCTGTCACTGCAGCATCAGATTCACCCTAGGAATATAAAAACCACTTTCCCACCTGGCCATTAGATCTACCCCAAGCTGTAACAGATTCCTCTTTCTCATCTCCCTGCCATCTCCCAAGTAGCAGGGGATTGAAACAACTTTTGACAGCAGAGATATAGAAACATTTCATTAAAACTCTTGTAATTTCTCTGCTTGATTACTACAATTCATTATTTGCTGACCTCTAGCAGTGTCAGAAAGCTTTATACTGATGTGAAGAACCACAGGCTGGGTTTTGCACTGGTTTTCAATGTTACTACTCATCACACCTACATCACACCTGTGATCACACCTACTCCTTCCCCTCCCCATGCTTTTTTTGTTTTTAGATCTCCACAGGATATCTTACCAGAAACCAGCTGAGAAACTTAAGACTTTACTGCTGACCTACAAAGATCTTAATATCAGAGGATCACTTATCAAGTTTCCAGCCTCCTGTCAGCTTCTGTTCTTGGCTGTTCAGCTCAGCCATAGGCAGCTACTTACCTGGCTTGCCCCCAATAGCCAGCCAGGTTTTAAATTTTACCCTTTCACCAAGTAGAGACTACAGCAAAAAGTCCCTTTCCTTGTTCAGGAGAAGGTCTTGAAAGCAGGTTCAGGTTTTTTATAAAAATCAAAGTCCTAAATAGCAGGTGAAGCTGCTTCGGAGCTTACTTGCTTGTGAAGAGAAGTAGCTGGAATTTCAAAAAGCAGGTCTGAAGCAGAGCCTTTGGGAAGGAGCAGGTAACTAACATGTGCCTGTGTCTAGCCATGGCTGGAGGCCAGAGGTCAGGATCAGACTGGAGGAGCTGGAATAAGAAATGCAGACTTCTTCACTTCCAGCCCTCCTGTAACATCTCTGCCTGCTCCACACGCAGGTAAAGGAACAAGCACAAGGGGAAGAAGCAAAGGCTGGATAAAAAAAACTTGCACCCCAATAAATATGGAGGCAGGAAAGGATTCAGGGGGAACATGAGCCTTTATGTTTCAAAACCACATCAATGGCCAGGAAGTTCTGAGAGAGAATGGAGCACCACCCCACCACTAAAACTGGAGACTAAATCAAAGACCAACTGGGTGAACTCCTACAAAACGAAAGTACTATCTGCAGCTCCCCCATAAGAGAAGTATTTGTGGGCTTGAAGTATGGACAAATGAACTTTAGAAGAGTGAAATTACCTCATTTACAACAGTTTTAGCACCAAAGTCAAACTGTTCAACAGTTATGCAAGCTGTCATTTAGTTGTGCATGAAGATTTTCCAGACTTTCACAGGACAGCTTAAAATTTATACCAGTGATGCCTGACTAACCTGAAAGGAATACATCAAAAGTTTCCTCATATGCTACAGATTTAGGTCTCTTGGTGTCTTAGTTCCACAGAACCAAGAAGGGGACAGCATTTTCATATGAAGACATAATGAGGAAAAAGAAAATATACTGAAGACTGAGAGAATAAAAGCAATCTGAGAAAAAACATATGAGATGGATACAAAGACCCAAGGCATTTCACCAGACACCTCAACATTCATCACTCTGTCTGACTCTGCTAAGAGAGTGCTGCATCTAGACAGATCTTCAAGAAAAACAAGCCCATCTCAAGTGACCAAAATAGTCCAGGAACCTGTCACCACTCAGCAGCCTTCTGGCTCTATGCACTGCTATTTTATATTGAGCTACAAAGGATGCAAGTGGTCAGAACTGAGGACTCTATCTTGGGGGAAAAGCACTCAGATTGGTCCTTACATCAGAAATGGAGATTACAGAACACCACAGAAAGCACAAGGCCCTGCACTTTGCTGTAACAGGCAGCCTGATCTTGAATATTCAACACACAAAGGACAGACTTTGTCTTCCTATAAGCAAGAGGCATTCCAGAAAACAGTACAGTCCTTCCTTGCCTTTGTTATCACAATTTAGAACTTCAAGTTCTCTCCTAGATCCCCTGCATTTGCCACCCACACAAAGCAAAGCCTTCCCTTGTCCTGTCATGTATTTTATCACCTCAACAGCAAGCCCTTTACAAGGTGGGAAGCCCTAAAGAGAGGCACGAAGGGCTGAACAAACGAGAGTTTCCATCCCTTTCAAATATTTGCAGTAATAATAGAAGGGATTATCATTTTCCAGGAGAGGAAGAGGCACTTTTAGTTATCAGAGCAACTGGAATCTTGCCAAGATGCCTCTAAGACTGTCTGCTGGGATTAGGATGCAGGCTGTAACCATTAATCCTCTAGTGTTGGCAGCTCTTGATGCATCCATTGCACAGCAATGCTGCTTGTGCCAAGATGTCCTCTTGTGCCTGGAAGCAGAGGAGTTAATCAGCTGGAGTCACGGCTTTGCACCCAACACTTCTCACCAGGCACAGCTAACAGAGATAAACTATTATTGGCCCTGATAGGATTTTTTTTTCCCCCTCCCTCCCCGTGGCAATTCAGCTTAGCAGGGTGTTAGAGAGAATGTTCCCAATCTACTTCCTTCAGCAGTTCAACCCTTTGTGAGGTTCCCCTCAAGGGCTTTGAATCATTTCTGGAAATCTTTTGAAGTGTTTCAAAAACCCATCAATCAGACCTGAACCCAACTTGTTCTTCTCCTTCACCTCCTCCAGACAAAGCAAATGAGGAAGGTTCCACTTGGTTTTACATTCCTCTTAGTACCTGAAGTCAAGGACTTTCTGGCCCTGGAAGTCCAAAGTTAAACCATTCATTGGTTGGAGTGATCAGCTTGAGATTTCTAAAGCAGCTTTTTTATCCCTCTGGTTATACACCTGTTAACTTTTGTGCCCCTTCTTATCCTCTGGCCTCAAAAGTATCACACAGAATGTCAGGGATTGAGAGGGATCTCAAGAGATCATCTAGTCCAATCCCCCTGGCTGGAGCAGGAACACCTAGATCAGGTCACAGCCTTTAAAAAAATCCTTATACACTGTATTTTACAAATTATGTCATCTGAGGTCTTGAAGGTCAGAAAATAAAAAAAGTAAAAGAAAAATTCAGTGAATTTACTTGTCTTCTGGCAGAACAAAGGCATCTCTGTGCATCCCACTTATGGATAAAGGGTCCCACAGAACACCAAACCTTCCCATGCCCTTAATGCTTTGGTCTTTACCCCCAAACACAGAATTACACACGAGGTGCTTGTGAGGCAAATGAGGTTAGGGTGACATGGTGATTGAAATGTTAGTTAACATGAGGTTAGGCCTTTTCTACAACCTTTCTCAAGAGATATTTTAGGATTAAATGGGTAAAAACCCCAACAAAGATAGCAATCAGTTATTACAGTAAGATTTACCACCTCATTTTTCCCTACCTGTGCAAACTGCTGGTGAGGGGAGTTAAAGTCACCAAAGAGAGCAGGGGATCTACAGAAGTCTTCACTGTCAAAAAAAAAATTAAAAATAAAATTACCCAGTGTCATCTTTGCACCAATCTCTCTTTTGTTTCCACAGACAAGGTTCTGGTTCACTGTGCAATGGGTCGCAGCCGTTCAGCCACCCTGGTTTTGGCTTACCTGATGATCTACAAGAACATGACTGTGGTGGATGCCATCGAGCAAGTCTCAAGACACAGATGCATCCTGCCAAACAGGGGCTTCCTGAAGCAGCTGAGGGAACTGGACATAGCCTTGGCACTGCAGAGGAGGAACTCCAAAAACAGCCTGCCATCTGACGACAACAACAGCACCACCATCTAGTTATTGTTCCTGGCAGGGTTGTGCTACTGGAAAAAGAAATTCCATAAAAGGAGGGGAGGGGAAGGTGTAGTTAATTACACAGTCACGAGGATAATTTGTTATTTGGAAGGAAAACCAAAGTCATTTTCAAATGCTGTCAAGATGAGAAGGAAGAGAAGCCAAATTTAAAACCCATCTTCTTAAGAATGTTCCAGCCTTAGTGCAATTGTGACATGAACAAATAAATTTTACCCTCTGTAAAAATGCTTTTATAGCCCAAGAGCAGGCACAACTTCAAGATAACCCTATTTTAGCTCACCACCCTGAGAATCCTGATCCTAGGCCAAGCACATGGCCTTTAAAGATGTGGAGCTAGGCATTCCTGAAGAAATTTTGCAGGGAAGAGACTGAAATGGCAGCAGCACAAATGAATTCTTAATTATAGTCCAAGAGTCACGAAGGATTTTGCAGAAGTTTGAGTCTCTGTGCTGTTGCCTGGCATCTCCATTTCTTCTTTAAAAATAATAATCCAGTTTAGTGCAGCTTTTAGAGAGCTCCCAGATGAGGATCAACTACTTCATGATGGACTTTGCAGTGGACCATGTAAGCTAGAAACAAAGCAGGAGCCTTGAGAAGGGCAGATGCATAAGTAGATAGAACAATCCAAAGAGGTACATACATAAAAAAATAAAAGAGAATGAGAAAATTATGTCTTGGGACTTGTTTTCCTCAACTTGGAAAAACGAACACGAAAAATAATTCTAAAAATAAGCTCAGCACTGAACTTGAGCAGCCCTAAATAATATAGGTTGCAGGTAGTTTTAATAAGATTTTAGTTTTGATTCAAAGGGCAAGAGATACAGGTGAAATCTTTGGAAAAAAACATCTCCAAGTGACTTGACCAAGCAGCAGAAAGCTGCTGCTTTGCCTGACACCACTTAAATTTACCACTACCAAATGCTTCTCAGCTTTATGGTGGATTTACATGCAGTACTGTATTCAAACAAGGTTTTCTGGGGCCTGGAGGTGGGCATTTCTTCTGCAGCCTGAGACTTGTGCAAATACACAGCAAAAAAATTAACATCCTGAGGCCCAGGTGTTCTTGGTGGAGACAAACAGAGCTTTCAAACAGCCTCCCAGCTCCTGATAGAAAGCAAAATACTACAATTCCCAAGTAGCTCCCACTCCTGTGTAGCACACATCAGGAAACTGGCACATAGCAATGCTGGCAGAGTGACAGAGAACTCTCCTGATAATTCCCAAAGGACAGGATTCCAAGCTACACAAACTAGGAGCTGCTACTCTCAAATGGAGATGAGAACCAGCACAAAACTCCTTTGTCAAGAACTTCACCAACATGAACCCATGCTCCTTACCTGAAGGCCTTAATTAAGACCAGTTCTTCTTATTTAGTAGGTGAGGATAAAAACTAACAAGAATTGAAATTACTCAAGTAAACTTCAGATAAAGCCAAATCAGTGATCTTACCTTGTGTCTTCTTACAAACTCCCTTCTCACCTCACAAAGCTCAACATGACAGCTTTTGAGAGCAACTCAAACCACAGAGCTTCACTCTGCAAGAACAGACCTACACAACCACACTGGTTATAAATAATAAAGGAAATACAGAGATTTAATACAGAGAAGTACAAAGAGTCATAGATCTTTACTGCATCAGCCAGTTTGCTCACTGATAAAGGAGTCTCTACAGAACAGGCTCACCCTCAGCACTACATTCAGCAGGCTCTTTCTCTCTATTTATCATATCGTATAGAAATGGAGTTTGTTTGCCTGCCTGATGGATAAATTAAACAGCTTTTAGAGCTAAAACCCAGAGACAGTTGTTTAACATCAAAGTTTTTGCCCATTCAGCAGCTTTCCTTCTGCTTATGTCACAGATTTCCCCAGCAACGCAATTCGGAGCTCAACAGTCACTCGGGGAAAATGAAATAGGAATGTCATCTGTCCTTCTGAATTTGGTTCTGAAATTAAAACAAAACAGGATGGGAAACTTGCCTGTTGTGCACACACAGCACATCACATCACTCTTCATTTTAGTCCTGCAGTCAGGATGCTCTGGCTCAGGTGAGCACCTGGAGAAGGTCTGCCCTGCCTGTGTGCTACACATCTGGGTACCTGAAACTGAACAGAAGTGGATGAAGAAAGACACAGGTGCCTTTTTCACTCCAAAAAAATATACAAATATCACAAAACATGAGGCTACTCTGAGATACAACCATTCAGGATACAAAGTGCTAGTCAGACACCCTCAAAGGCTGTGCAGTAACTGTGTTGAGTTCAGCAACTCGTGGTATAACAGTGTATTCACATTTACAGAGAACCTAAATAGTGTCTGTTTGTCTTCTCAAATGCTCTTTTGTCTTCACAAAGCAGATTTGGCAGCTTCAGTACATGAACAAAGATGTTTGTTGTATCCTGCTCTACATATCAAGCATTTTGAACTCCCAGAACACAAGTTAATCCAAATTTCCACCTGCTCAGCAATTTTAGCTCATCTTACAGAGCCACTACTAACGACTCTGCCCCATCACACTAAGCTCAAACAGGTTATTCACACAAATCTGTACTATCAAATGTCTAGCTTTGCCAACACCAGGCACTTTAAGGGATTTATTTTGAGAAATATAAATTCTTCTGATTCTTGAGCACATGAAATATCACCTNACTATCAAATCAGATGTCAAGCTTTGCCCAGGCACTTTAAGGGATTTATTTTGAGAAATATAAATTCTTCTGATACTTGAGCACATGAAATATCACCTGATATACTGGAATGGGGATGTTTTCAATCAAGACAACCAAATCTTCCACCTTAGCCAGCAGTGTCAGAGAGCAAAAGGGGGGTTCAGTGGCAACACTCACATTAAAAGGCATTTGAAAAATTCTTACAAGGATTTTTTTTCCCCTGGTGCAGATTTACACTCACCCAATTTAAACTTGGTCCACACACATGCTCCGTGTATATAAAGCCTTCTTCATTTTTATAGATCTTCTATTGCTAGATTAGAAGAGTCCATGATTCTGTGTGTTTGTGCACACATATAGACAGAATTCAAGAGGTTCAACACAAGATTTTCATCATCTTGTAGGCCAGCAATAGTGACAATCAAAGGGATTCACAATTCTATCATCAAGACACAGTTTAAATATCACATTTGTTACTATAACATACCCTTTTATATATGTTAACATTTCCTAGAGGAAAGAAGTTTCATACATTAAATATTGACAACCTGGTACTGTATTAAATACATATTTATTCAATATTTTATTAAGATTATTAAAAAAAATAATCTTACTCTTTTATTTTCACATGGTGTATGTCATTATGATGAGTAACCTACACATGGGCTCTTAACAACCCCCATCAACCTCAATGGGCTTTAGATGAACCACCTGAGAGCACTGTAACACTGTTCCAGGAGGAAATTCCCATGCAACATCCAACTATGACAAGACACAAGAGGCTAAAAATGGCTCATCATAATTTATTTTATGTTAAAATGTACAGCTTGGGGGAGAGGAGAGGGGGGAAGGGAGTGTGTTGTTGGTTTTTTTGCAGTTTTTATTTTTGTTTCTTGGGTGAGGGAGGGTTTTTTGTGGTTTTCTTGGGGTTTATTTTTTTTAAGTGACTGACTAAAAAGATAACAGATAAATACAAGAGTGTCACTGGGTCCTATTTTTACATGTATCAAGCCTCTTCTGTTCGGCCCTTACAGTCACTCTGTACAGGTACAAAGGCTACAAAAAAGGAAGCAATATAAACAGACACAAATAACTTTTGCCTTTTTACATGCGATCTGTAAGCTTTAGTTTTGAGCTATTCACACGCTACTGCTCTATTTTTTTCTTTTTTTTCTCCCTTAAAAAATAACTCCAATATTTTATAAAGATAGAAAAATCTACAGATGGAATGAAAATGTAAAGTTAGAGGCATTTCCATAAAATAGCAACTTTACACCAAATTCACTACTTTTTTTTTTCTTTTTTTTTTTTTTTTACTTTTTAAATCCTGCCAAGTATTTGGACATGTATGAAAATGTTTCAAAACTTGACAAATAAACACTGAGATGTTTCAATCAACAAAAAACATAACAGTATTTATAAAACAGAAAGCTGCCTTTTTTTTGTTGTTTGTTTGTTTGTTTCCTACCCCAGCCCCAAAGAAACTGGTCACAAAAAAATGGAAAAAAAAAGAGTCTCAACTTTACACTAAACATACAGCAATAAAACCCTTTGAAACTAACCAAAAATGTGAATAGCTTTTCGCAGCTTTTTTTTTTTTATTCGTTTTTACAAGTTTTTATAATTAACAAAAATATAGTTCT
>VZTY01020781.1:42452-84026 GCA_013400935.1 Turnix velox
TTTTACCCCTCAAACCAGGGTAACCTAATCAAGGCAAAAAAATTAAGAAATGGCTTACTGTTAAGCACAACACTTGTACAGTACTACAAAATGCACTGTCACTAACAAAGACATTAGCGGCATGCGGAAGTGTCACCTTCAGAAACAAAAGAATACAACAAAAGAACTGCTAAAAGGCATTTACATGTGGGGAAAGGAGAGAAAGAGAGAGAGAGAGAGAGAGAGAAAAAGCTCACGATCCAGTACTGTCTGATAGTTTGGGAGTCTGTTTATCCACATTTTTGAATGGGAGCAGGCACATAAAATGGCTCTGAACCATCAGCTGCTGCGGAATTGCAGTTCATAGAAAGAGTTCTTCCTTTCCAGAGAACTTCAAGCTCAATGAAATAAACCAAATAATGGAAAAAACCACCTAATTCCCCTTCCCTCCCCCCCACCAGAAAGAAAAGTTAAACCCCACAAAGTTAAAAACAAAACTGAAAAACAAAAAAAAAGGAAAAAAAAGAGGAAAAAACAAACAGAAACAAAGAAAGAAAAAAAAAAAAGAAAAAACAACTGGTATAAGGCTTTCTGCTGCATACAGCTTTTAAATGGTGCCAACAAATGTTTTTGCATTCACACCAATTGCTGGTTTTGAAATCGTACTCTCCAAAAAGGTTTTTTTTTTTTGTTTGTTTTATTTTTGTGCAGGTCAATCCCATCGGCCAGTTTTGGAAGTCCACCTCACCCAAGGGCCTACCTTCTCATGTAGGAGCCGTTAAGAGACTGTTTGGACATGCCTGTGTTCATGTAGCCATGATGCCCCGCGGGGGTGTACATCATGTTACTGTGGGGTGCTGTCTGCATTGGCTGCTGGGCATATGGCTGAGTTCCCATCATCCCCATCTGCATCTGCATAGGGTACTGGGGGGTCTGGTTCATGTACCCGTGGTTACTGTGGTAGCCGCTGTTCATCATGGGCTGGGACATGCTGTACCCATTCATGGCGTTGAGGGTGTTCATGTTCATGTTCACCGAGTTGACGTTGTAGGCTGGGGCTGGCATCAAGTTGACACTCATGTTCATGCCACGCTGCATGGTTAAGGTCCTGCCTGGACCCTGCATGGCCACGGTCTGTGAAGGGCGGCCATAAATCTGGGGCTGATGGGCAGCGGCGGCAGCGGGAGGCAGCGGGGTGGATTTGGTTCTTACAGAGACGTGGCCCTTGCTGGCCATCTGGGTCTGCAGTCTTTGGGTGTGGGATATCCCAATATTGGACGAAGCCATGTTCCGCTGCAATAGGGGAGGTGGCAAGTTCATGGGAGGAGGGGTGAGGTTGGGGGGAGGGGTCATGGTAGCCTGTGCTTGGGGTCCCCCGGGAACGGCGTGCGGAGACTGGGAAAGCTGAGCCAGCCCTGTGTTACTCAAGGGGGTGGACAAGGAGGCACTGTTTGCATAGGAAGTTACAGCAGCTGAGTGGCTGTAAGGCAAAGAATGATCCATAAGCGTGTTGGTTAGCTGTTGCAGTTTGGCAAGGCTGAAGGTGGCAGATGGCTGTGAGTAATGCCCTGCTCCAAATTCACTCTGCCCCATCCTTTCATACAACCCGATGTTGGCATTGCCAGCCTCGGGGATCTCAGTTAACTGCATAGGTGGTGTAAAATTAGCAGCCATGCTGCACTGGGACAGCTGCTGGTTGCTGCTTGGAGGCCTTTCCACAACACAACCTTGGGGGGATTTTACATTACAAGTGGGAGGAGAACTGATGTTTGTTTGTTGCATCATGCTGCAGCTCCCGTTGATGTTGGACATCTGCTGTGTCACTGCACAGCTGCTCTGTGTCAGGTTGCTAGACGTAAGGCTACTGTAAGAGCAACTGTTTTGAGAAGAGTTGTTCCCACAGATGCTACTACCCATGGTAGAATCGTAGCTGCTGGGGTTCTCATAGTTCTCTGTAGTGCTCTCAATGCTGCCCAAGTCGCTGAACCCGCTGTCCACCACTTGCTGTGAGTGATCAGAAACCGAGGGGACGTCCATCATTGGGCTGGTCTCCATGTTCTGCAGAGATGGCACAGAAATGGCACTTTGATCTGGGCTGATCTGAGCGTAGCTGCTCTCCAAAGGAGCCACGTTTGGACTGTTAACAGAGCGAACCGACTGGCTGGGATGGGAGTGCACAGATGAAACTGGGCTGCTGTGATCAGACTGCTGACAATCATCCAGTGTGGTCATTTGGGGACTTTGGTCATTATGGGCATAGTTTTGCAAAGTTCTACAGGCTTCTTGAGTCTCTGCACAGTCCTGAAAGGTATCCTCGTGTTCACTTGCCTCTTGGGTTAGAGACTGCACTGCTTGCACTGTCTCAGAGTCAATCTCCATGCTCTCTGAACTCTCCCCCTTGAAATCGGAATGTAGCTCCTCACCAGCTTTTTGGTCCTGTTTGTTATCTGTGTGATCATCATCAGACTCAGGCACTGGGTCTGAATCAGTAGCAAGTTCTTTCTGGTCACTTTCACACTCATCAGCTGCAAGGTCAACACCACAATCCATTAAGTCCTCTTGGTTTGAGTTACCAGTTTGAACATTTACGTCTAAAAAAGATTGCTGCGTCTCCATCATCTCCTTGAAAGCTTCACCAGGCAACTCCTCTTTCTCCACTTCCGTTGAACCCATGTGGCTATCATCTTCATCATCTGCATCGTGATCCTCATTGTGAGATGGCTCTTCATCATCCTCATCCTCCTCCTCCTGATCATCCAAATGCACAGACTCCTCTTTTTGCCCAAACACCTCTTCTGCTTTGTCCTTTTCTTCACCTTTTGAATCGATCCCACCTTCTTCCTCCTCTACGCTACTTTCTTCTTCCCCATCTTTCACCTTATCACTTTCTGCTTTTTCAAAGGGTTCACCAGTTGGATGCAGAGGTTCAGGTTCTGCCTCTTTCACCTCATCATCTGGGGGTGGTAAAACTTCATCAGGCTCTTTAATTGTCTCCTCTGTAACAGCAGGAACAGAGCAGGGCTTGTCTTCTGCTGCTTCCTTTTGCTCCTCCACCAGGACCTGGTAGTCAGGCTCCATAGGAGTCTCAGGTGGAGTGTACAAATTCAGCTTAAAGCCAGCTTTTCTTTCTTTGCTTTGCCTCCATTTAGATGGACCACGTTTCACTCCTTTGGGCCAGCCCTGCTTAGTCTTTGAAGTTTCAAGATTGTCCTTAGTGCTTTCTTCCAATACAGCCACATCCTCGGTGTTATCTTTGGGAGGCAAGAAATAGAGACAAAAGAAAAGTCTTAGCTTGCACAAACAAACCAGTATTTTTAAACAGAATCTCACAAGTAATTTATCAATTCAAAGTGCATAAAGAAACTCTGGAACATGAGTTATAAACAGACCCCAGAGTCCCAGAGCATGACATATCTACAGCTCAAACACACACACACAGATATGAGAAGCTGTTCTTGTTTTGTGGCCTTTTAACAGTGACCATCAAAACCTCTGTTCACAGAGTAAAAGAATTCCTGAGATTTGAGTAACAAGACACAAACTAAAGGAAAAATATTGTCCAAGTGTAAATTGTGTTTCTGAAACACAAGTAAAGCCGTCATTTTATGTAGACATTAATCTAATGCATATTAATCTTGTTTAACAGTAATGGAAAAACCATTTTGAGCTTTCTAAGGACAAGTCACTGTAAGCAAATAATCCTGCTTTAGTAACAGCACTGAAAAAAGAAGGTGGTTCATTCCACTATCTCCTCATGGGCTGTATATTATGCCACAGCTCATAGTACATCACAAAAGCCTACAAATATTTGAAATTAAGCAGAGAGTGTTGTAGTAAATTACTCCATTTACTATAAAATACTACCCAAACCCATTCACTCCTCCCTTCTCTCTCCCCAGATAGCACTTACACGTACATCAGACCAGGGGAGAATTCTCAGGATGTTACAAGCTGCACTTGGGAGGGTAATGGCTTCAGAGATACTCCTCTGCCAAGTCCTACCTCTCACTGCAATGCAAGAGAACTCCTACAATCAATTATATGATGACATGGTCCATGGACAAGCACACAGAACCAGTGCAGTTAAAGCAGGGCAAACCTGACCACTGGGGACACAGCTGGAACACTGAGTTTCTCTGTTGAGAAGCAGGAAAAAAGTGGTAACACTCTAAAGGAGCTGTGCACTGGTGTGTAACAGCACCAGTGTTTGTAAGCACAGTTGTTCAAGTCACACAAAAGCTGTTTAAAATAAAGATCAGTGCTTGATTCCTCAACTGAAGGTCACAGATTAACTTTCCCACATAATTATAACTTCTTAGAGAAAATATATAGACATGAGAATGCAGTCACTCATTCTGGAATTGAAACTTCTAAGCATAATTTGAGAGCTAGGAGATCACAGGATGAGCAGACATTCAGATCAGCTCATCAGCAGTTTCACCACTCATACCCTGGCTTCTCTGCCAGGATAAAATCTTGAAAATCAAACCAGGTAAGCAGCTTTCAGAACACAATTAGAACTATACCTCTCTCTTGTGGGGGAAAAATAGGGATACTAATGCTGAGGACATTATTTTGCCCCATAAATAATTCACATTCACTGGTTCCAAGAATGATGAAGTGAAAAATACTTGTGTAAATCAGATCTTGTTCTTTCCCTCTTATCCTTTACCAAGGATAGAAAAACAATGGTGGACAATATTCCAGAGATACCCCTGCCTCTGTTGAGTACAAAATGTCCAGTGGTAGGGACACAAAAGTTGTTTTTGGCACAACCTAATGAGGATTGCAGTGCTTCAGACTGGAAAACATTTGGTTTCTGACACACAAAATACAGATCATAATATTAATGGGCCAGGAAGAAGAAAAGAACTGAACACAATAGGAAAAAAAAAAAAGTCTGAAGCCACCACTGAATTCTAATAAATTGTGCTAAAACAATGGCTCCAGTAGCACCTCTAAGCAGAAAGAACTATTAAGACTAAGATTTTAAGGCCAAATGAGCCATGTATCTCTCAGTAAAAAATTCTAGATATAGAACAAAAAGAATCCCTTCCTTTGAAGGCCACTTTGAAGCTAATTTTGTGAAGGTCTAACAACACTTTTAACTTACTTGTACAAGTGTCATTGCTCCTGTAACATCGAGTATCTTTCTCCTCTTTCCTCTGCTCTTCCTCCTCCTCCTCTTCTTTCTCCTGCTTCTGCTGCCCAGCTTGATACTCAAAAGCTTTTCTGATGACAGGTTTCAAGTCATCATCCTCCCCATCCATCTCACAGGTGGGTTCCAGCTGTGGCATGGGACGTTCCTCATCAGAGTTATCAAATGGCTCATTCAACACCTCTGTAGTTTCAGAAATGGTCTCAGTTGTGACACTGCTGTTGATCCTCCTGCGTTTGCGGCCCCTTTTCTTCTTCAGTATGAAAGGTCTCTGAAAAATAATTCCACAAATATAACTCTTCCTGCAATTCCCCTTGTGCTAGCTGACTCTCAATAGGTATTTTTGGGGAAAGAGTGTTTACAATAACCTACTTACTCATCCAAAAAAAACCCACCTTAGAGTGCATCAAATTGAAATAGAATCTAAAAGTAAAATATCTACAGACAATTCAAATAAGTCTGTATTTTCATGCACATAAACTCTGCAGGTGAAAACTGAGACTAGAATTTTCTTCAGATTGCCTTCTGCCAACTATTATCCACAGAATATCACATGAATTGTACTTACTCATTTTTCCTCTGTAGATTTACCTTCACAAGTATTAAAAGTTTACTCTTCCCCCTTTCTGGTTTGTGCTATTTTAGAGGTAGTGTGTGTGTACACACAAACTGGAAACAGCAAAAGACACCTCAAGCTTCACAAGGATCTCCTCAATACACTTAAAAGAATCCTACATTTGGCTGCTATAAAGAAAGAAACCATTTAATGGTTTATATTTCTATTATTAGGTATTCCATCAATTTATGGTTATTTTTAAGTTTGCTCATCTGAAATATAAACAATGGGACACTCTGCTTCCCCAATTCTCACCAGAGACACACTGAAGTGAGTGCTTTACCATATTTTGCTTACTTACATCATTCAAAGAGCTTACTTTTCAATGAAATTAAGAAATACATAAGCACTGCAGTAGCAAGAATTTAACATTTAAACCTCTTGGTATTTAGAAGAATATGTCCAAAAATAACCTTTTGTTTTAACAGCATTTTCTTTTAAAAAAAATATCCCCAGCATTCTCCTTTAAAGAGTTGGAGTTCCTATATTAATAAAGATACTAACTCCACAAGGTGGGCTCCATCTTACAAATTAAAAAAGGAAGAGCCACTGAGACATTGAATCTATACCAATGCCAAACAGCAGAGGGCAATCACTAGTTTAAGAATTAACAGGAAATGTGTGATTTTTTTCGGTTTCACTAGTATTTTACAGCTCTCTGAACAATCCAGAAGTTGAAAAGATTGAATAGAGAAGAAAACTGGGAAGAGTTGTCCATTGCCCAAGCAATACAGAAGGGATTAAAACAGATAGTGGGGAAAAAACCCCATATTGTTATTACAGTGATAATGATTTGAAACCAGAAATGAATGAGTTTAAAACCAAAGCAAAGAAGGAACACACCTTTCTTTTTATGGCCAGTGACTGTGGTTTTGTCAGCCGGGGAGGTGAACTCTGCTGGTTCTCATCCCCTCCATCCTCCTCGCTGCTTTCCTTGGATTGCTCTGTGGATTGCCCTCGCTCCCCCACCACTGCCACACTTTCTGGAGATCGTAAATATTTATTTTTAGATTGTACTTTTGCAGGTGATTGCCTACTATTACTTCTCGTGGAGAAGATTTCTTGCTCTTCCTTTTCCCAGCAGCTAGCTTGCTCCATCAGACGCTCAGCCTGAAGGGTTGAGGTTAAAATAACGGGTCACTGAAAACAGCATTTTACTTTGCTACATCCTTTACCTTGAGCTAAAAAGAGTTACAATAAGTCAACCCCGATTAGCACCACCGGGCTGACCCAGCAGCAGCACCCCAGCTGAATCATCTAGCAGCTCCTTTACAACAGTTAGGATAACAAACCAAAGAAGATTGCATTTCATGGGATATTTAGCACTATTAATGATGCAGCGAATTGATTTAAGCCCTTTAGCACTACATTACATGCCCACTGACATGGATCACTTCGAGCAAGTTCATAACACAAAGAATCGATTGACACTGCAGCCCCTGAGCCCTGCACCCAATTTGATCTGATTATATGCTCTTTGACTACCCCAAGAGTGATAAATACAGCTCCATGACAAGTGAGTCATGTTTTAAGTTTTCATATTCATGCTCCCAAAAGTTACCATGTCTTGCTGCACAGCCTCCAAAAATTATCCATGACAATAGTATCAGCACCCTCTATCATTAAAGCAGTGGTCAGAGATAAAACTGCTCTGATGTTGAATATTCAGAGTGATGAAATCCAAAGGAAGCAAAACTCAGAGCAAGAAGTTTCTGCTCTTACCTCCTTTTCTGCTTCTCTCTCTTCTTCAGAGACAGCAGCATTAGAAACCAACAAAGGAGTCCACCTCAAGCTCTCAGGATCTACTTCATTGATACGTGGATTTGCTTTCAGTTTCTCCATGTGGCTTGAAATCAGCTTTTCCCTTCTAATAATCACAAACCTACAATCCAATAAATAGGAATATTAGGAAGTAATCACAAAAAACTGCCTTCCTATACTTTTAACCCTCTTGCCCTACAGCCTATGAAAGCAGACAGGTAAATCTATAAATATATCCAGCTGAAAACATCAGCTGACACAGAGGCAATAAATTTCTTACATTTACAGACTTAACTAGGAGAAAGTGAGGAAACAACCACAGTTTATTAAATGAAAGCTCATCAGCAAGAGATAAAACTAAATGTTTTCTAGTTGACTACTCTATGTCCATGCAACAGGCTCAGGCATGGCACTGCTGTCAGTCAGAACAACTGCCCATTATAGTATGGCAACTTCAATTTTGCTATTTATAAATAAGTATATATAAAAAACCCTGTATCATCAAGTAAAGAGCCTTCACTGCTATTCAAAGCAAGATATTTTTCAAAGTGAGAGTGAGAAAGTGTACTTAGAAGAGATAATACTGAATAGAACATGTTACAGCCTGGTCATACCCTTCTTATAATTGACAGCATGAAAGAGGATCCAAACCCCCATCATTTGTTAAGGAAAAAAGATTCTCCATGCAAGATCTCATTAATAAGACCCCTCTGCAACTGAATTCCTCAATAAGACTGTTGCCATGTATTTTTTCAAGTCATAATTTTATTTTTCACATCAACCGTTTTCTAAGGAGAGAAAGTGGATGGTTTGTTCTTTCTTAAAAGATTTTTTTTAAGGATTCACTGACCTGTCTTCTCTTTTATCTATCATGCTGTGCTGCTGCAGGGTTGTGGCAATATCATGAGGACACATTCCAGTAGCTCGACTCATTCCTTTGATGCTGATTTGTTTCTCGTGGTGGCAATTAAGATATTCTAATATAACACTTTTCCAGTAAGCCAAGTAGGAGAGACGACCCAGATCAGATAATGGCTTTTCAGGGGATCCTGCTTGACCCTCTCTTCTAGAAAGTAAATAGCCTAGAAGAAGAAAAAAGAAAGAGAAAACCTTATTGAGATAACAAAATCAAAGAATTTTAACTAAGAAAGCTGGTTTTAATAGAAAGATCAGTGTGAATGATTACATTATTGGTGATTCTTGCAATTATAATAAACCCCACACACAAAAGAGATTGGTTTTCATCATTATTGTGACACAAAAAGACTAAATTCTTGCAAGAGACTCAGATCTTGTGTTACGAGAATCCAACATTAAGCAAAATCCCTGAAGATGAGGAGGAAAGAAAGAGCTACACACTTCAGAACAGGTCTCATCACACACAACCTCATTTAGAACAATTGTCTGGCCTTCTGAGAAAAACTTTAATACTCAAGCAAGTGGCATGGGTAGTATCTGTTAAGTCAAATTTTCTTCAAGAACCCCCAGGTGATGTAAGTTTTTGATTAAACTGTAAGCTGGTGTATTTTGGAGGTGACATCTAATTCACAAGTTAAACTATTAGGAGAATTATTTAGGAAAAATAATTAAAAAATCATCTCCCTTAGGTCACATTCAAGAACATTCCCATCACTCCAGTTCACAGCCTTCCAAGACATTAACCAATCAGATTTTATACCACAGAACACACATACTAATAGAAATTAAGTTGTTGCAAGTCCTTTTTAGCTCTCCTCAGCTTCAAAAAGCTTTTACAACTTCAAGTAGAACACACCTGCTTGAAGTCTAGTATTTGCCACAACTCAAACTCATTCAGGGAAAACAAAAAAAAGTTATTAATGAGGTGTATCCTTTCCCAGTAATTCATCCCTCCATGAAACTTATTCTATTCTTCTATGAAGACATAGCCAGCAGTGCAGGAAGAAGGAATAAACTTCTGAAGTGACTTAAGAAGACACTAAATTACTACATATGAGAAAGACCAAGTGAACAAATTCTAATCAACAGAAGGAAGTCAAATGAAGTCCCCCTTTAAGGACTCTTCTGCAATTTGTGTGTTGACTCTACACGCTTTACGTTCTATAGGGGTGAACAAATGAATTCATCCCTTAATTTCTAACAAACTGTCAAAGAAAAGAAATCTAGCTTAAAGAAGTTCAGTGACTTTAACTGCCCACAATCATTATAAAGCCATTAAGTTTTCAAGCATTTAACGTGGAGTCAACCAAAAAAACAAACCCCCCAGTGTTGTCCTCCCTTCCCTCCAGCCTATTTGAGACCTTGACCTAGGCTTTAGAATTCCACTTGTTTGTCCCCAAGAGAGGACAGACACACTGGGGCTCAGTCACACACAGAAGCAGTTCAACTGGAGTTTGTGTAGTGCACAGGAGGGAAAACTTCATTAGTGGTTTCCTATTCACCTGAGAAGGAAGAGAACATGGCCAATATGAAGGTTTGAAAACCATATAATTACATACCCTACTTCTGCTCCTAGCAAACATCACATCCTGGAACATTCCTAGAAAATTCCTAGAAAAAGCTGTATTTTATATTAAATACAAAGATTACTTTGTTTAACTTAAGAGTAAATAGTCTTCAAAGTAAACCCTGAGGGAAAAGCTTCATGACTCCTACATTTCAGCTAGGATAGATTTTGTTTGTTTGTTTGCTACAACAAGCTAGAAATAATATTTTACACTGAAAAATTTAGAAGGCATTTATCTGAGAGCCTGTGATCCAGGAAATGGTTTTAATGTATCAACCACCTAACACACCAGAGACTAAACACTGTTCTGATCTTACTTAAGAACTCATGTTCAATATTGCTTTCCAAGAAATCAATAGTATTATTCTGTCTGAGTAAGAAAGTTACAAATACTAGTGAAGAGAGTCTATTATGTACTTGTATCTGAGGCAGAAATCAGATTACAAAAAAACAAGCTCAAAAATTAGGATGAGTACTACCAGGTTACATCCTCATCCTGGACCATCCTAGCTGTTCCAGACAACACAACTTATCACTCAAATTTAACTTTTTTTATTACCTGCAGATTAAATCTGGTTTTACCTTCAAGAGAAGCTGCAGCCAAATGCAGTGCCTCTTTCAGAAACAGTTCTTTCATGGTGGCAATTTAATGCAAGGAGAGAAAAAGAGCTTTGCTTTAACAAATAAAAGCAGATCTTGGAGAGCACAAGACCAGGACAGAAAATGAAGTGTGGCAGAGGTCCCTACTTCAGAATAACTTTTAAGATTCTTTCAGCATTAATCATGCCACTATCACCTATTGGACTTTGAAGAACAGTGGACTTGCCAAATAGGAAATCTTTATTCTATTCAGCAGGGTTTCATCCAGTCAGCTTCCTCTCATGCTTTTTAGGCTATCACCTTCCACAATGCCTGCTAAAACTGCTTGATCATCATCAGGATACCTTGCTTCAAAGAGGAAAATTTCTATTGCAAATCTTTATTTACATGGGAGAAATATACTCTTCACCTTTCAAAGGACTCAAATTTCAGGGAAGTATCATTGCAAAAACATGATTTTATTGCTTATGTATTAAAATCCCCACAAAACATGTAGCACTGTATTATAACATCTGAATAAACTTATAATAAAAAAAAGTCAGATGGTATTCGTGTAATAGGTAATGTCTGAGAATCAAGGTGGGGAATAAACCCTATAAAGAATCAAATTTAAATCTATTAACCTTGGTTTTGAACTTTAGATTCTTTTGCCACTGTAATTTACCTTTGAGCAAAACACAAAAGCAAGCACAAACAGTTCCAGACTAGCCCAAGCCTTGCCTGCATAGAGAGCCCATTTTGAAAACAGATTGCAGCTCAGAAACAGGAATGACACAGCTTAGAACAACTGTCAGGTTGTCAGCTCTCAGAGAGTCATGAAACAGCTACTGAGCTGCTACAACATACAGCATGTCATAATAAGGTAAACTGTCACCAGCTTCAGTTTCCCTACGAGACATGTCATCTGTATGTGCTGGTATTCAGCAGCTGGGTCCTAAATGGCTTAACTGGCTGGGAACTAAGGACAAGACAGACAACAAGCAAGAACTGCTGCTGCCACTCTAAGGGATGTTCTTGCTCTCCAGCCAGGCACCAAGGCCACTGGAATCAAATTAATTTGAACAGCTACAAAGAATTGCTGTCAATGTCCAACCAAACTCCATCTCATCTTTATCAATCTGTTGAACTGCACATCCAGCAGTGATACATCACTCATCCTCTGAATAGGCTTGAAGAAAGCTGCCAGCATTGAGCATCACATCCTCAAATCCAGTTCAAAATGCACCTATGCAACACAGTGACTGACAACCTGCTGGCAGCACTTCACTTCCAAACTTTCTCAAGTTCACAGAAGTAGTTTCAGAAGGCAGGATACACAGAAAGACCCACAGATAGAATTTAATCAAGTCCAGAAGCACCTTAACATTTTCTGTATGACTTGTATCAAGACAAATACTCTGTCATCCATGTTGACTGCCCCTATGATGTGCCTAGAGGAGAAGCTGCTCCATCACCATCCCAGGGATGGAGGTGAGGCTGACCAGTCTATAGTTACCAGGTTCTCCTTCTTGCACTTTTTGAAGGATGGAGTGACCTTTGCTTTCCTGCAGTCCTCAGGCACCTCTCCTGCTCCTCAGGGCTTACCGAAGATGATGCAGAGTAGCCTCACCAGCTACTCTGACTTGCACCAGCTCCCTCAACACTCTTGGGTGCATCCCATCAGGGCCCATGGATTTGTGAACATCCAGATTGCTTAACTGGTCCCTAATCCCAGTCCTCATCAACCAAGGCACACTTCTCCTTCATCCTGATTTCCTCTGGGGTCTCAGGGGTGTGATGCTCCTCAGGACTGCCTCCAGCAGTACAGACAGATACAGAGAAGGTGTTCAGTAATTCTGCCTTCTTTGTAATCAAGTACTTTGGCATTAAACTTGTTTTGTTTGAAACATAACCAAGTAAGTCTATTAATATGGAAAAGAAGAGCTCATAAGTTTTCATGCAATGTTCTGTATCAAACCAGAGACCTGAAAGAACAGTAAGTGCTAGGAACTGTTTTTGTAATACACTGGTATTTAAAGTGAGGGCTTTCCTCAAACAGAATTTGAATGTATCCTAAGAGATCTCCTTTTGTCTCACAAAACACCACATAGCTTGTTGGGAAATGACATGACCAAGTTGTGAAGATACAGGTTCAAAAGGGTAGTCAGAAAGATCAGAAGAACTGAGGATTCAGCCAGGATGGCTCAGTGCAGCTGGGTCAGCTCAGCATTCCAAGTTCAGAGGTACAAGCAAGAGTGCCAGGCAGAAAGAGTTAAGGTGAAAAGTGTGAGCTTATTAAGACTTAAGATTCCTAAAACTGTAATTCATGTTACCCATGCTCTCCATAACTATTCTCTGTGCCTCTGAACTGCTCTTATCTGTGTCAACGGGAGGAAGGTCAAAGAGAGAGGACCTTAAATAGGTGTTAGTACCCTCTTTGAAACTACTTTTGAGGCAGCTTCAAAAGGACCCCAAAGCCAAGATCTACACAAACACTATAAAAAAATAAAAAAGGGAGAAAGACAAGCTGTAACTTGAGTTGCTTAGATCAGTGAACAACCTGCTACATTCTCTTTTCTTCTTTGTCTGGTTAAAGAAAAGCTTTCTTCGTGATGAACAGAGCAAGCCAAAGATTCTCTCATTATTGTTCCAAGAAATAATGCCAGCTCTCATTCCTCTCCACATCCTCGAGTAAACTCAACCCAGGGGGCCCAAAACCTTTAGCTCCTTTATAGAAAGCTTCACAGAAGAGGTTAGGGCTAAACAAATGCCCTTCAGGAAAGGAAGGAAAGGTAAAGAGGACCGCATTACAGTCACACCAACAAAAGGTAGCCTTTGAGTGAATTAATTGGCTAACACTTATTTTACCTGTGCCAGTTGCCAGTAAACTCCTTGAGTGGAGGTTCTGTGGAAGAAGTGGACTACTTACCAGCAGAGTGAGAGCATAAGCAATACAAAAGGAATTAAGGACCCTTATAAGCAAGACTTGTGTGCACAGAGGGCATCAGCTCCAATCAAAAAGTGGATGAATAAATTTGTCAGTAGGTTAAGAGGCTCAGAAGATCATTAACAAGAATGGACTGCACTTGATTTCACAGGTTATGTTTCAAGCTGTTATTTAGATTTACTTTTTTGAATTATTCAGTAAGTGACAGAGCAAATTGTTTTCACAACTGCAGCTACTGAATGAGTTTCCTTTGGAAACTGTCACTACCTTATGGTGTGTTAAACGTTGACAGAACATGAACATCATTGTTAAAAATATATCAAGCATGCTCACTAGAAAATACTACCTGTTTGCCTTCTTTCAGGCTCTACATATTCCTGAACAACTCAGTTGACAAGACAGAAGATGGATTTAGGAGGCTGTGCTGAATATAAGTAAACTGCATATGCTCAGAACCTTTACATGGTGCTGAGGGCACCAGATGGCATCCATACCATTAATCTGCAACTCTCAGCTAGAGCATTAACCTGCTTGCTAACATAATTATCTCAGATTCATGGCTCAGAAAAAAATTGTTACCACACTTGGAAAGTGACAGATATCCTAGACCTAAACCATCAGGAGTAATTTTAATAGTTTGAGAGCACGTAGCAAAGTTCTAGAATTCATGAGCTTCTCCCATCTTTGTTTTGTTCATACCTACAAAAGACAGCCTGGTATTACTAAAGAGATGTGAGTAAAAGTGAGGTGAGGAGTCAGCCCTGAGAAGACAAAATGAACATCTGCAAGAGGTGTATTTGCTCAGGTTCAAGGTCACAACACATACTCCACAGGATACAATGGAAGATGTTACATGGGTGGTGAGACACTGGAAGAGGCTGTGGATGCCCCCTCAATCCCTGGAGGTGTTTAAGGCCAGGCTGGATGAGGCATTGATCAACTTGGTCTAGTGGGAGGTGTCCCTGCCCATGGCATGGCATGGAACTAGATGATCTTGAAGGTCCCTTCCAACCCAAACCATTCTACGGTTCTATGACTTCTTTTACATCAGCAGCAAAATATCATTGCTGTTCATTTCCTCTACTAAAATGTGCTGGAGAACAAGGAACTAATTCACTAAGATTTAGAAAAATAAAGAGCTAAACCAGTAGGTTATTAAGGAACCTTTTTGTGACACCCAGTTAGGCAACAGGTAGAGAGACTGCATGGTAAAGAGGCATCTACCAAGCACTGAACACAAAAATACATCTATTACAGTGCACTTCAAGAAGCTACAACCTAGAAATGGGAATCTATTAAATATCTGTTAATCTAAAGAGAAGAAAACAAGCAAAACACTTATTTCTTTACAAGAAGGTAGAGCTGCCCAGTAAAAGTGATGGCACTGGAAAAGAAAGACATCCTTTAAGAAAGCCTCGTTAAAGAGAGATATCTCACTGCTCCTCAACAATGACAGGCTTTAAATATGTCCATTCTACCCACTGACTTGCTGCAAGAGAATCAAACTGCAGTCAAAAGCAGAAATTCCTAATCATTTGAGATGCACTGCTTAATTAAAATCTGTTTTCAGCCATCACTCTTCAGCAGATGGCTTCTCCTGTTGACTACTGCCCTATAAAGACAGCTTTGTCCAACAAACATTTGTTTCCATTGTTACCACGTTTGGCCTTGCCTTTTGGCTGTTTTCAATGCTGTATGAAATAAAGATGCTCTTCAGTTAAAACAGACTCAGCTTCTGTATCTGAAGTGACATGTCTGATTTCTTCAGTGGTTCTGATAAATGCACAGTGTCTTGAAGCTATATATAAGCAATGCCAAGAAATCCCGAGAGGCTGATTTTCTTGGAATAATCTTAAGTCAACAAAGCTTGATTCAAAATCCATCTTCATTCCCCTCTCATCTAAATCTCAGCTTGACAGAAAGTTCCTTATTAGTTATTTAGGAAAGGCCAAACTCATGCCTTCAGGTCAGCAACATAATCAATCATCAAGAAAAGAACACGAAATAAGCAGCAGCACCCAAGCTCCCTCACTAATTCACAGCTCCCACTGCCAGCCACTTGCAACTCCCTCAAAAAAAAATAAAGGCAGGTAATTCAACCTTTCATTTTGACACATTTTGTGTAAAAACACCAACGAATCCAAAGACTGATGGAGTGTTCTGTATTGGGGTCCTCAAGTCAGCAGTAAAGAAATCCAGTGATTCCATATGGGCCACCACAGGTAATAAATGACACAGGTCTGTTTGATACAGATCCCTAAATTTGTGGTGTTCACTTTGTCAGTGCAGCATGAGAAGGTATTTTTACAATAAAGACTATTAAAAAAAAAAAACAAACATGGTTCCTCTCCACCCTCAGCTTCTCATTCTCACTCTCCATCATTTACCACACCCTCAGCAATAACAAAATACTTCTTCCAGGACTGCAATGGGAGAAGGGAAATGCTGGAATGCTTTTGGTAAAAATAAATTTTATCTCAAAAAAAAAATGGTCTCACTCCATCCCCACCTCAGTTGTTTACAGAGCACAGCAAAGTATAACTCTAAACTTCGTTTTATTAAAAAAGTGTTTATTCCCAAATTGTATTTCTGCTATATTTGCCACAGCAAACACTGTAACAGCAAACACATCTTAACACTAGAATTTGGAAAATAATAGTATAAATCAAGGCTATTTACAGCAAAGAGTTCATCATTCCACACACACTCATTTCCCAAATGTTATTTCTATTTCACATCCAGATTTGATTCAAGTATTTGCACATTTCAAAAAAAATTCCTTCTGAATTTCTTAAAGGACCTACTTTTTTGGAAACTATTAATTTCTGGCCAATGCACTCTTTCCCATGAGCAGATGAAGGGATTTAGAAGATTGATTCCACACAAACACACACCCAAGAAGCAGATCAACAACTTAGAGCACACTGCAACTTGGGTCCAGCTCCAAGCAACAGGCAGACAGCAGAAGTAGCCCCCAGCAGGTCCATAAGTCCATCAGAACTTACACACCATACACATGAATACACTTTCATCTCCCCAAACAGATTTGCTCCACTACAGCATCCACCTTTACTTTTTTTTCCCCCCCAGTCTGCTTTGTATTCCAGAATTTATATATCAGTATAAAGAAAACAGTTCCTTTCAGCCCAAGTTCTGTCTCATTTCCACCTGAGCACAGACTTTTGAATCATTTACCTTCCCCCCAACCTGCTACTACTACATGGCAGGTCTACACAGCTCCTTAAAACAAGCTAAAACACATAGTTTGTATGAATTCATCCTAATGAGGAAGAAAGCTCTATGTCTTTTCATTAACTCTGCCCTCTTTTGCCCTTTAGTGCTTCTCTTTAAGTCTGGCACTGTTTCTGTGTTCAAATATTCTAAGAAGAATACCACAACTGCTGTATGGTAATGGCTTTCCTCATTTGCCCTATTCCAGCTTCCTACTAAAAAAAAACAGAAGAAAATCTATCATCTTTTCCAAAGCTCTTCCTTTACTGGTATAATACTATCTCAGAGCCACTGTAAAAACCTCAGGCAGCATTTTCTGAGTATTTCTATTTCACCACATAATTTCAACACATTTAATGCATTTTCTTTTTTCAAGTTATTCATCTTCAAAACAGGGGTGACATTTTCTCAAAGGCTAATGTAATCTATCAGCTGAATGTTGCCCTCAATGACAGGCCATGTGTTAGTCCAGTACTAATTTTAAGTTTTGTTCAACTCAGGTTTTTTGGCAGACTGCACAAATATGGTACTTCACAAAGTTTTTTGCTTCTCAGATTTCCATGGAGGAGTAACCTGATTTGCTGTCAAAAACACTCCAGCAGGAACCAGAGACAAGGGTTAAGAAATTAACCTTTTGACACAGCAATGCTTCCAAAATATCTTAATACAACCAAAGCACCACAAAACCCATGTGGAAGATGGAACTAGAAGAACAACTCACTATCCAAACTGCAGCTACCCATGGAAAGCTCAACTCTGCTCCTTCTGAGGACATTGTAAAGAACTAAGACATAGCAATGGACACAAGTGAGAAAACCAGATCCAAACTTAGCTAAAATAAGAAAGAAATCCTTTTGTCTCCATCAGAAGACAGAGCTTTAAAAGTACTGGGATCATAAGAAAGCTTAAAGTGATCACACTTGAAAATAAGCAGTTTTGGTTTTGAATTATATTCATGTTTTTCTTCAGGCTTAGCAGGAACCAAACAGAAAGAACATGAGGATTCTATGCCTTGTGGAAGCTCAAATAAAGAAAGGAAAATAATAGCATTTGTTGAGAGGGCTATGTCTGAAAGACATCACAGAGTAAAAACCAAAGAAAATCCCAGAAGTACTTACCACTTGTGCCCAGCAAGAATCCCCCATCTCATTTTGCAAGGGCAGATCCTAATCCTAAACCAGGGCCAATTTCTACCTAAGTAAACTTGATGTTTACTGCACAGTTCCAGAAAAAAAAATGCAGTACTTCTCCCTGCCTTTCCTATAAGGTTGCAGCGAGGAGCACAAAAGAACAGCTGTTGTGTTCCACCCCAGTGATGGCTCCATTTCACTGGTGGATTAAGTGGTCCAGAACCAGCCTTACTTAACTCACTGGGGTGCACTGAAGACTGTTTATAAAGCCACACAATGATGAGACACACTAAGTATCTCTGGGAACTCTATTGGAGTCATGCTTGGTAGGACACTACATGACACAGAACTTTCAAACTCTACAGTCACAAATTACTGTCTTTGTCCTGCTGTTAGACTGCACTGCTGTTTCATTTGTGTTTGGATGTTCTTGCACACACCTTCAGGGCACACATCCCTACTGTCAGGTAATCCTACAGTGTTTTAAAACAAAAATTAAGAGTGAAAACTAAGCACATACAAGATATACTAATTATTTTATCATCCTCCCTCTAAATTAGAGGATGGATTCAGTAGAACTGAGCACATTCAGTTGAAAAGTTAAAGATTGTTTGTAGTTTCATTGCACCTTAAAACTTGGGTGATAACAAATCTATATCCCCACCACAGATACTAATTCCTTTCATCCTCTCTCTCAATTAGAGGTTGAATTCAGTAGAACTGAGGACATTTAGTTAAAAAGTTAAAGATTATTTTGTTTACAGTTTCATTGCAGCTTAAAGATTTGGGTGAAAACAAATCTATACCTATACAACATATAATTCCTTTATCATCTTCCCTCTAAATTAGAGGTTGGATTCAGTAGAACTGAGGACATTTAGTTAAAAAGTTAAAGATTATTTTGTTTACAATTTCACTGCAGCCTAAAGATTTGGGTGATAACAAATCTGTATCTATATAACATATTAATTCCTTTATCATCCTCCCTCTGAATTAGAGGTTGGATTCAGTAGAACTGAGGACATTTAGTTGAAAAGTTAAAGATTATTTTGTTTGTAGTTTCATTGCAGCTTCAAGATTTGGGTAACAAAGAATCTATATTCATACAACATATACTAATTCCTTTATCATCCTCCCTCTAAATTAGATTCAGTAAAACTGAGGACATGTAGTTGAAAAGTTAAAGATGATTTTGTTTATAGTTTGATTTCAGCTTAAAGATTTGGGTGGTAACAAATCCAAACAAGTGTGCCTGAAGCTTTCTATTAGGTCAGACAACTCAGCAAGCACACATATAGCCATGAGCATCGATGCCTTTTTTAGTAACATTTTCACTATAAAAGTGATGAACTAAAAGGCAAAAATAAAAAATACATTTCTTCCACTTAGCAATTCTTAAAACAGTCCTTAAGCTGAAAGATGACAAAGTTAGAAAGAGTAGAATGTAGAGAATGCCTTGAACTAACACCTTCTTAGCTTTAATCACAAGTAATTGTCTCTTCTTATACTAACTAGCAAGGCAAAATGGAAAGTAATTTAGACAGTTCATTTGGAGTAATGGCTTTGTGAGCTAATATTACTGCTGAGAGATTCATTCCCCATTTCCTCGAGCACAATAACAGAGCAGCAGTAAGTTTTGCACTTCAGGGAGCTTTTCTACCCTATGTAAATATAAATAGAAATTCCATTATCTATTGATAAAAACAACAAAGCAGTTAAATAAAGTTGCATATGTTACAATTTCTTGCAACAGCCATCAGCTCCCTGGATGACAAGTGTAAATAAAACACTTCACTTACTGAAATCAATGAGAAACCTTCCAAATCCTTGCCTTTGGTATTGGGGCATGATCATTATGCAGGAGACATTGTATTTCTGCTGGCAAAGCTTTTCCTGTGGGAAGGAGAAACAGATCAAGTATGTCAAAGCACTGCTGAAGTGGGCAATTGCCTGCACCTGCCACTGTCCTTGGAAAATATCCCAATAAGGTGAACAGATGCAGGGGGTCAGCACCAAAGTCAAATGCATCCACATGAATATTTATTTTCAAGAAGGAAGTATCAAGCAGAGCCTTCAAAATATTTATTAGCTATCCACTCAGCATCTTAAAAATTAAATACATTGTCTAAACAGTATAATGAAGTTTAAGTGCTGCAAGGGAGGAAGACAGGAGGAAGAGGGAGGTGTTTTCATGCTTCACTGGCCATTCTGTCAAGGATATAAAAGTGCAAAATAATACCCATACACACAAGAGCCTGCTTGTTTCCATCTTAATTTTGTCTTTTCCCTGAATAAATGAATACAGGGCCAGGGAGAAGGGGAGGAATCCCATACCCACAGACTTAAGAAGTCTTACTTGAAGCATATCACTTTTAAAAAGCTAAATGTTTCTCTAAATTAAGGCAGAACACTCAGAAGACAGAGCTCTTTCAGACATACTGAAGTCATAAAACACACAAGCAAAGGAGGCAAATATTACACCAATTATTTTAAGACAAAAGAAGGCAGAACATGAACTTGGAAGCTGTCCTAACAATGTGAGGTTAGGGATTCTTTCAGATTTATTGATACAAAAGGAAGAGTCTTGAAGCCTTGTTACCTTTAAAAGATGACACACACTGGAAAAAAATGTCAAAATCAGCACTAAATAGTTTGAAAACAAATAAATCAACTAAAAATATCCAGATCAGCAACAACTGACAAGAAGTTGTGGCAAACAGAGATAGTTAAAAGTTATCCCCTAATACTTCAACCTCCACACATGACACCAGAACAGCAATGACAATGACAGGACCACATGCCAATATGTTGGTTTCCCAACATTTCTTCAACTGTGAGAGCAGACACCTAGCCTATTTTTTTTGCAAGGATTTTTAGTTTCTATCTTAATATGAAGTATTTTCTCTGCACAGGCTTCTTAAACTCTCAGCTCCACCAGCAGGAAGGTTTGTATCCTGGCTATGTATTTGTTCTTGAGGAAGAAAAGGCAGAGCAAGAGCACATACATTTAAGAAAATAATAAAAAGAAGAGGAGGGCAGGACAAAATTAAGTGAATCATTTCAGCACTTCAGTGAAATTCCAGGTTGTTTTTTCCCCAAGTTTTCTTAGCTAAAACATCAGTGATCACACTAGCATAAAGCAATTCATACTTCCTATAGATAAATTGACTAAAGGAAGCTCTTCCTGTTGCAGACACATCTAATTAAATTTCATTATTATTTTTGGTCATCTTTTTCAAGACATTCTCTTATTTCTGTCTGTTGCAGCCACCTATTGCTTTAAAATTCAAAGATAAAGCATGAGCAATGCAGACATTCAGTCTGAAGAGAGCATCCCACACACAGACCCTGAAATCTTAAACAAGTAATTGAATTAGATCAGATGTGGTCAGATAAGATATAGTTTCTCAATTCACATCAGTCTGAGACAAAGTACAGTTGTAATTGAGACAATGCACATTATATTTAAGATTTAAAGAGAAGACTTCAAGATTCTGAATTGTTTCAAGTATCAAGCAAAGAGAGAAATTACAAATATTCAAAAGTAAAGGGAAAAAAAAAAGAAACACCCACTTTTTTTACCTTAGAGAAATATCCAACTAAATGGCAGCCTTTCTCATCATTTTTTGTAAGGACATAGAAGAGGAATGGTTCAACATCATAATACAAGGTTTTGTGGTCCAGGAAAAGCTTAGCTAACAAACAGAGATTCTGACAGTAAATTTTGCTCACGTTCCCATCAACCTAGAAAGCAAGACAGATGCAGTTATTTCCAACATGTTAAGACAAAATAACTTCTTGAATCAATAATATGCTTGAAGGAAACATGAACAAGACAGTGCTACAGAAAAGAATAAAAGAAAAACTACATTAAGATTCAGAATAGAAATGCTTCAGCTTCTTGCTAAATCAGAACTCTCCAGTTAGTACTAATTACTTTGCATTTGAAGTATCCTCTGAGGATTTGGATTTATTAAACAAAGTAACTTCATCTTTTAATTGTTCAAGGGAGACTTACCTCTTTTCACTTCATTCTGGGAATGAAAATGAACGGCTGGCAGACAAATGTACCAGTTAAAACTACATGGAACTGTGGTTAGCTACAAGGCAGTGGTGTATAAGAACTTCAAACTCTAAACAATGAGGTGGATTATGTTGAATCTTGGAGGTGAAAGGCCAATGAACAAGCTGCCAATTAGGCAGGAATCACAGCAATGTTCTAGATAAATTGGACAAGACAAAATTTCTACAGAAGGCTAAAACACTGTGGAGCCAGAGAAGCAAATTTTCAGGCTAAGCTCTACAATTAGTTTAGGTAGGTTATGAGTGTAGGGAGTCAAGCTGTGACTCCTTACAGACAGCCACAGAAATGCAGGCACAGGAACAAATTATTTAAGCAATGGCCTTCACTAACTGCAGCACACAATTTGGAACACAGAATTCTATGGGCCAGGATATCCCTGCAAATACAAAACTTTAATAGAAGCTGCCTCTGAAGAGACCAATTTAAATTATAATAAAATATCTATGTATAAAATCAACTCCAGGCTTTCTAAAATAAAAACTCCAGGCAGTGTGTTCTGCCAAAGGTGGACCAAACCTCTGTCACTCAACCAGGATGCTTCAAGGCATCCAAAAGGAAGGTAAAAGTATTCAGTATCTACTTTTTCAGAAAAACACACAGGAAAATCCTTGCTTTTATATATTGGAAGCATCCCTATTATGAATAGTACCATCCCTACACCCAAGATATTCAAATAGCCAGAAATGAATGTGTACAAGAGGTACTTGAGATGAGAAAGGAAAGGCAATCCAGCCAAAGAGCTTCTATTGCAGTCCTACTGAAGATAGACATTATAAAAATACCTTAAAGGGTCAAGTAAGACATGAAGTACAAATAAAAAAAGTAAGAATTGTGACAGAACAGGACTGGGAAGATGGACTTGGTTTAACAGTATAACAATTATCTATTATTTAAGCACAAAGTTTTCACTAGTTTTTCAGCTGGTCTACAAACCTGTTACATTCCTGAAATTAAGACTTTACCTACCTCAAAAACTGAAAGGTCATTCCTCCTGTAGATTTCATTGGCTGGAGGATGAAACCAGCCACATTTCTTTGAGTGCCTTAACAAAATGTTTTTGCTTTTCATGTATTTAAGACAGAATTCACACAGGTAAAGCTTTGGTAATCTGTATAGAAAGGAGAAAGGTATTTTATACAAAAAAAATCTTAAATTTTGTAAAAGAAGAAGTCACTGCAAAGAGAAACCCCTCCCATTTAAATCTAAAAGTTGCTTGAGTTTTTGAAAAGTAAAAATATCATCATATTAGAGTGCATTTGTACACATGCATGTCAGCCATTACAAAAGGAAGATAAGATCAGATAAAATCAACCACAATGTACCTAATTTAACAGAACTGGACTCTGGTTTTGTGGTCCAGCCTCCAGTAGATTGCAGATACTTCCCCCTTCCCTTCTAGGTTTTTACTGTGGTGAATATCTAAGCAAGCATGGTGGAATCACACCTCAGAATTTCCCCCTTCTCCTTCCAATAAAGAAATGGAAGCAGCCAGGAGAATACTGTAAATCTCCTTGCTTTTAACTTTATTCTTTCTTTATTATTTCTTTATTATGTGAGGAAGGCTAGGAGTTAACTGCTCTTTCCAACATCTTCTAAATACTTAGGTATGATAGCAAACTGATTGTATCCCCACCTGTATCACTTGGACACAGAAGCCCACCCAAAGATTTTATATCCAGGCAAAAAATCTCCCTTCCACACATGCCCAATACACAGGCAACACAGAATTATTGCAGTCATCCAGGCAAGATTGAGTTCAGACTACACACAAGCATGTACATGCCCCTTGTAAGACAAGGCTGACAAGTGTTGTACACATCACAAACTATTCCTTCCAGTGTATTTTAATTTTTAAATTACTGAATCAGTACAAGACTGCTGGAGAAACTAGCCCACAATATTTTAGAGCAAAAGAAAATCCTTATCTGCTCTTAAGGTACATCCTGGAATCACACAGGGATCACAACCACTATTTCAGTACTTTTGAGACAGTTTATCAACAACATAAAAAGTAGTTTGAACTGGCCCCCTCTCTGGAGGTGTTCAAGACCAGGCTGCACAAGGCACTGGGCAGCCTGGTCTAGTGGGAGGTGTCCCTGCCTATGGCAGAGGGGTTGGAACTCCATGATCTTTAAGGTCTCTTCCAGCCCAAACTATTCTATGATTTTATGTTCCATGATGTAATCCCACTGAACTCAGAGCCAAGAACCACACTGCCTCCTACAGATGCCATTCCATGTTGTCTCATGCTAATTATCTATCATTATGGCTTTATCTGGGATTAATGGACTTGATGGAACAGGTAACTCTTCATAGTAAATTAAGAAAATAAAAGAATTACTGAAAGTATAAAAGCAGTGGTACTAAGAGGAAACACAAATACTCACTATACTTTTTTTAAATCTTGCTTTTGAAGCTGCCAATTCACAGTATACCCTTCATTTCTAGTATGCTACAGATCTAATTAATTCATAAAACATTTATTTTCAGCACATGTAATAATCATCAGAGATCTGCTGAGCACACACACCAGTGCAAACTCTCTGCCTGACTCCAGGGTGCACCCTGCCAAAGGAGGCCAGAAATGAGAAGCCATTGCCCCAACTTGCTCACTTCAACTTTCATTTATCCAGCAGGTTCAGACTTCTCCCCAGTCCCTAGAAGAAGGAGGTTAACAAATTCTGGCTGACAAACAAGCTTAATTGCTCTAATTGGCCAGAAGTTGGTTGCCATGGTTTGAAAAAAAAAAAAACCCACACACTTGTCCTCACTTAAAATAACTAAAGCATATTTACTTTTTGAAGTAGTAAATTATAAATAATTACAAAAGAGTGAGAAAATTTTAAAAATTCAATATATGACAATCATGACAAATCACTACCTTGCATATTCCTGTGGGTAAGGTGAAGAGTACCAGGTCTGGATCTCGTATTTTCCAAACTCAATCACTGAAGGGTATCTCCCACTTGTTTCCCCAGTGTTTTTACAGCCAATTTTCTGCCAGGTGTAATAAAAGCAATAGGTTACTGAAAGAAGATGCAAACAAACCAGTTCTATCTTTATATCATCAATTTCACTCAGAGAAAGTGTGAGAAACCTGAAGTATTGCTTCATTTCTTCCAACCTGGTGAAATTTTGATTCCACAAATTTCAGAAATATGACCTAACGTTTTTGGACTGTTTGTGAAAGCCAAAGAAAAGAGGAGGTGGGAACTATTTCCATGAACAAATGGAAGTAAAAACTAATCATGAGGTCGCATCTTTGAACTTGGTTTGATTTCATTAGTTAACACTCTCTGAATTAAGACCACAAAAAGGTCATTGCAGTGACCCATAGCAGGTAATACCAGTTCTTGTACATTAAAAAAAGTTACTTCCATTACTGCAAATTTATGTGTCTTGCACCTTTTTATGATGTGATTTCATAAAAAGCAGCAGAGTAAGGTAATCAAAAGTCTGGAAAAAGTCAACAGGACTTTCAACTCTAAGTGTGTTACATCATTGGGTGAAATGAAGAAGTTATGAACTCCCTAAAACCAGTTTCCTACAGCACAGGATTTGCTGGGACAGATTTAACTTCTCACAGGGGCTGCTTCATCCACAGAGGAAAATCAGGCACATTCTGACCAATCAACATAATCCAAATCCCAACCAGGTTGTCAACTATGTTTAATCTATGGGCTTAATAAGTGGTAGATCTGTGTCCAAAATACTCAAGTATTTATTTCGAAATTTATCCCAAGTGTAACTTATCACCTCACTGAATTTTGTCTCCAATCTAGAATGTAACTGTTCATAGAGTATCTCCCAAATTGAATTCACAAAAAGCATAATGCATTGGAACAAAAAGAATATATTAAAAATAAAAATGAACAAACATTTACAGAAATAACTAGTTTATGCTATGTGGCTCTTACCTCTAGGGAAAGTTCTCGAGCCTGTTTAAATACTTCCAAATCCTCCTGCGTGACAGTGTCCTTGGTTCCCACCAGGTACAGATCTGGATCTTCTTGTTTGATGCTTAGTTTGATTTCAGTATCTGTTATTTAAAACCAGCAGAAAGTTTATTCAGACTCACAGATAACACTTGTCTTACCAAAGTGATACCCCCTGAATAGGATTATAGCAACTATGGCTGTTAAGACTCCCCATTTTAACTAAATTTGAGATTGCTAAGTAGCAGAAATTAAACTTCCCCCCTTTGTTTTGTAGTTTGCTGCTGCATGAGCTATTCTTGGTACTTGCTTGTCTGTCTCTATAAGCCTTTACACTTCAGTTCTGCCAAATTAAGTTTTGAATCTTGTGAAATGGAATATATTCTATCACTAGAACTATGGCACTTTGATAAACTCCTGCATACTCTACCAGGTACAAATAAAAAGAAGAGGAAAAAAAAAGTTGCCCTTAGAAGCTGCAGACCAATTCTAAGCTAAATCTACATTTAAGTGTTATATTTCAAGGAAAAGAAAAAAAGAATCTAATTATAAAAAAAAGTAGTTCACAGCAGCACAGATGAAGTGTTGTGGAGGCTGTAGCATGATGAAACTGGTCATGACAAAGCAATGGAGAGAGGGAAATGAATGGAAATGGCCACCATTCTAAGCACTGACAGCACACAATGATGATGAGGGCAGGGGAAGAATGAAGAAGTAGCATGAAGAGTGGCTACTCATGCGGTACTACACAGCCAGAAGCAACATCATGAAGGCATCTGGGGCTCCTAGTGTCACTACAGATGCAAAAAAATGATGAAAAAAAGGTGGTGTGGGATTAGTCAGAGAATAATAATAATTAAAAAAAATAAAGTGTTTTGGAGATTTAGTCAGCATTAGATAAAAAGTCAAAGTTTGGTCACTTTTGTATGAAAGTGAAGTGAGAACAAGAGAAATAGCTAAGACCTAAGTGACAATATAAGGATTTTGGATTGGGACTGGAGGCAGGTTTGGTTGGAGCTTTGACCTTTGCTTACCATCATCCTCATCACGTTTAATCCTTCCGTCTGCCAAGCTCCCCTTCCCTGCTGAGGGGGTCCCCACCTGAGGGGTCACTTTATATTTTAACCTGTCTAGAATCCTGTGCTTTTTAAGGAAAGTCGTTCTGTTGAGACAGGCAATTGCTTTAAAAGCATGCCCTCTGGGCACACCCCATCCAGAGGTAAAGGCAGGAGAAATAAACCTGCTCCTAACTGCTTTCTTTCCATAGAAATTAGATTTTGAGGAGGAAGAGAATTCTGCTTTACGATGCAAAGGCTGGGGTGGCTCATAGCTTGGGTGTCCCTTTTTTTGGGACTGTCTCTGAGTGGTAGAGACATGAGAGAGTCCATCAAAGAGTCCCTTCAGCTGACTGTTATCAGGAAGATTACTCAAGGAGGGTAGGCTTGACTGACTGGAAGAACTTTGGGGAGAGTTAAAAGAAGTGGAAGTGCTGGATTTTTGCCAAGTGGGGCTCTGACCAGAGATGGGGGTTGGGGGTAGAAGTGAAGAAGGTGGAGGTTTTAGCTTTTGTGTGGTACCTGTAGCCAACACAAGAGAAGTGCATGACTGTTTCTGAGAGACCTTTTTCCTTGGACGATAGTGCTTTGAAAAGTCTATTATTTCACCTCGTGATCTGCGACCATCAGGTGATGGTGTAAAGAACTTAGTAAGGCCATCAATAAGCCCTTTGGTTTTCTTGTTAACTTTAAGTGTAGAGGCAGATATGTAGGTGGAGGTGGTGGTGATTTTGGTGGTGGCACCAGGCCGAGTGGGGTCTGTAACAGGCAATCTGCTGCTTGAATCCTTCACAGATGCAGCATGAGCAGATGAAGGTGTGGTACAGACTTTAGTCTTTTGACCCCTACCAGGTGACCCCCTTCCTGTGAATGCATTCACGGATCCTTCATCACTGGTTACAGACCTAGGCAGAAAACAGAAAAAAATCAGCATTAAATACCTGTAACTGCTGCCAAAGAGCACTGCTACAGTTTATACGAGTTACTTAATCTACTGAACTTTGAAATCTTTCAAGAAATTTAAAGACATGCACACCTTAAAAGACATTTCACACTACAACATAACATCCAACACCTTTTTCTTTTTGTTCCCCACCCTTTATTTTTCAAAAACAATCCACAGCACACAAATAGAAGCAGCTGGGATAGTAAGATCTCAAATGTACAGCCTCCCCTTCTGCTTCTAGAGATGGCAAAAGTGTGATGCTCTAGAGAAAACGACCAAAGTATTGAGTCTCATTATTTGCTACATCACTATAGAGTTTATTTGGGGCACAAAGGAGATATTAATATATTTCTCTACATTACATTTTCTTGAACTATAGAGAAATTTTACTAGTCCTCTAAAGGAATACAGTTAGTTTTCAATAAAATGCTACTTTTTTCCACACTCTCATTGGATCACTTTGTCAGCAAAAGCATTGAAAGACCTAAAAGCAAAATGAGGTCGTTTATGAAATACATGACCACAAAAATCAAAGAAACAGACTGTTTTCTTAAGAAATTGTAACAATAGCAAAACTAAAAATAGCAAAGAAAGGGAAAAGCAAAACTGTAAGACCAAGTGGTATCCAAAGAAAAGCTGCAGATCAATCAGATCTAACACGGAAGGTGTTAAGAAGGAGGAGTGGGGAATGTTTTTAAATACAAGAAAGAAAAAGAGCAGGCTGAAAGCCAACATTTGTCAGAGGAAAAGCACAGGTTTAGCTGGTTGCTAATAACTGAAGAGAGGAACAACACTGAAGGACACACTGAAGAGTACTGTAAGTATGCAGAAACAGAATGTTTAAAAATATTTGCAGTAAAAGAAACAGGTACCAAGAGGCAAGATCAAACTGCAAATCCAAACATAGCTACACAGTTGCATCAAATGCTTCCATTCCCTTTTCCATCCTGCTCTTTGAAGTTGGCTTATTTACTTTGCAGCAGAAAAGTTTTCTTCCACAGACTTTGCCTTCTTAATTGAGATGCTGAAGTAATTAATTCCAACAGGTCACTCCTAATTACAGCCTGAACAGCCTGGGGCTACCATCTGGTTTACTGAACTCCAAGGGCCCATCAGTTGAAGAATTAGCCCCTTTTCCACTCACACATCCTTAAATTTGGTTAGCTCCTAAGAGCCAACAAACCCCAAAACTTCTAAGTCTTTTGAATCCTTTGGTGCCATAAGTTTCTGTCCATCACAAGATCTATTCTTACTGCCAGATGTGGCAGTTGCCATCAGTGCCAGAGGCCAACACACACCTGGTTTTAGTTAATCCTACACAGTAATTTGCCTGTGAAAGGCTTCCTACAGATGGTCAACAGGCAAAGAATTATCCCTGTACTCCTGAAGACATTTTCTTTGTACTACTTGAAAAAGAAGTGGCATTAGCTAACCTTCCTGTATTTCATGAGACCACATGCTTTTATGTATGCCACTGTCATCTTCTGTACCCCCCAAGTGCTTCTGTGGCTCACATGCTACAAATAAAACCTTCAGAATCATCAACCAGTGCCAAGAGAACTTCTGCATCCTATAGCGTGACATCTATTTCAAAACCTGTAGCTCAGAACCCCATTAGCAAAATGTAAGAACAGTAAAACCCTGATAAACTTTCCCTCCTTTCTTTTAGGGATATGAGAAAGGGGTAGAAGCAAGATTATTGTGTCAGCTATTCCCACTAAATCCACTGTGGGAACCCAAATCAGAACAGGCTTTTGGAGAAGTAAGAAGTACTGTATTAGAAATCAGCTTGAAAGCTTAGAAGTTCTCAAAGGAATAAAGCCAGAGCTGTATCTAGAGATATAGGGAGTGTATTTATTACACACATAAAATGATTTAAAAGGAATCTCAGATAAAACACTGAGTTGTAAGGCTATTTCAGTGACTTATGAATTCCTAAATTATTTAGACAAAAAAACAAAAGAGAAGCACTCTAGGACAAAAACCAAAAGGGCAAGACAGAGAGAGAGAAGAGAGAACACACCAAGCTATACAGCACCACGCACATCAACCTGTCTAGAGTCCTATACTCTAGTACTGTGCTGTGATTTTATCTTTTTGTCCTCCTATTTTTAAATATTTGCTCCAGAAATCCTTATTTTGGAAAATGCAGAGTCTGAGAGCAGCTACTGTGCAACCCTGAAGAACACCAGGCAGGTGTTTCTAGAGAAAAATGGTTGGGTAAGAGCCACATGACATAGTGAGCAGTAGACAGAGCTGGAAAGTCTTCCAGCTGCTGAGTTGATCTTGGACAAACAGTTAAACAGGAGGAGAAGAAAGGTGTTTGTGCATAGGAACATGTGATGGGAGGCCAGCACAGAATCTGTTCCTGTTTAACACTCAGTACAAAGTCAACACAGCATTTGAATGCTACTTCAACAACCCTCCAGCTAAGCTTTAAGATGTCCAACTACAGTGTTCCACAGGAAGATAGATGCCAAAAGAGTTACAGCATTGTCTTGTCTTCAAAATAAACACATTCCCGAGAAGCAAGAGGAATTGCAACCTCTTTCTCCAGTAAGAAGTGGCACAATTTAACTAATAATTTTTTCCAGAGTTATCACTGAAATGGAACTTGGTACAACTCACACAGTTTGCTTTTTTGAAATGGGTTTTTGTGAGCTGGTATTGCCTTAGAAAGTCATTTTTATACAACATTTGGAATAGGTAGTTGAGCACAACAGCCTCCTGAAGCTGGACATATAGAACTCACTCTAAAAAATACCTACTTCATATAGATTCTGTGTGTATTTCAATCATTTGAAGTCAGACTTAGAAGATGGACGTGGCAAATGTTACCACAAATATTTGCATCTGCCACTGGTACAAGGTTTTTAAAAAATTATGGGCTGTTGAAGAGTTAAGTTACAGGAAGTTTTTCACCACATTCTCAAATGACAACTCAAGTTGCCAATATAATTAAGAAGATACTGGCCAGAAGGGTGAAAGGCAAAGACTAGAATACTCATCATCCATTTTCCCCAACTTGAAATACAGTTAAAATCTGTAGCTGAACCTGCATCAACTGTCATCCAAGGGCATTCTCAGAAACATTTTAAAAAAAAAAACAAAATAAAAAAAACCAACAACAAAAAGAGCCCATCACAAGACAAGCAAAACCCAAAACCTACAACATTCGTTGCTTTAGTTTGTTTTTCGGTCGTCCAATAGGTTTTGCATATCGTCGCCTTATTTGGGCAGCTTTCTCATGAAGCAGCTTTCTCCCTTTCTTCTTTGGTCTACAGACCTGGCAAATCCACATCCCTACAGAAAGGAAAACAAGTTTAATTGCACACAGTTTATTTAACCTGGACTGTAGGTGGCTACCAGGACACATGCCAAGTACCCAAGGTCAAGAGATTGTCTTATGAACAGGACACAGGGAAGGGGATGCAGACAAAAGTGACCCACTCCTACCCAATAATCTGGGATTTTTGAAAGCAAAGTGCTCATAGAAAGGATTAAAAGAGAAACAGCCAAGATCATAGAAAAGATTGTGAGCAAATTATGTTCTAGCTTGTCCCACCTTATACAACTTAGATCTTTCCTCAGACACATATGAGGAAAAAAATTACACGTGCATTAAAAGCAACCTAATATGTAGGATGCTAAAGAAAACACCAGATTACACATAGATATGTTTGCTTTAATAAATAAAATCTTGAATTTGGCATCCTCTTAATGTTAAATGACCATATCTGAACCCTTGTTTATATTACAGGTACTGAGAGTTGAGAAAAAAACTATTATTAAATATGGAATCCCACGAAGATGGAAAAGCAGAAGTTAAAAGGTGTTTTATATCAGAAATCTAGAGATTATAGAATCTGAAGGCACACAGGTTTTTTATTTGTTTTTCTGTTTTTTAAATTACTCTTCCAAATGGCACAAAGCAGTGGAGTTTTTCACTTGCTTTAAGGATTTATCAGTGAAGATACTCCAAACATTTTATCAACCTCTGTAACACTTCAATAAATTGCCCAATAATTCCATACACAGTTATTCATTCATTTGGTCAACTGACCACAGACTTGTACTATGTTTCTGAGAAAAAAAAAAAAAATCTCAAGAAAAATAAAGCATAGGGTGAAATAATACTGATTAACCAGGCAAACATAACTAGAACACACACCCAAGACATTTTGGTCACTTAAAAGACTGTGAGGCAAAGTGTTCTCATGGAAAAGATTTTTATCATCACCTTTTGGCATTCGGGAAAGTGGTGGGTCACAGCACTCCATGTGGAACCCTCTATCACAGGAGTCGCAAAAAAGCATGTTATCCTGAAGGGGGGGGGAGATGAGGGGATGGAAGAGATAAAAAAAAGACTTAATACAGCATTGCTTGAAGTTTGCACATCAGTGATTTGTATTTGCACATGTGCTACTGTAAATAAAAAAAAAAATCAGGCAACAATCTAACTTACTGCATTTTTGCCTTGGATTCTACATGCACTGCATGTCTTGCATTCAATGCACTGCCACCTTAAGGCCTTCACATTTGTCGTTAATTCGGGACAGAATTTCAAACATGATGGATGTCCTAAAAAACACCAAAATATTTAATGCTTGAGTTTCAAGATAAGCAAAATCGATCAAGTTCAACAGGATGTCGTCAGCACCACCAGGATTCTGCAATCACCAGATGTTTTCAGAACTTTTGCACACACTAGAATTCATCTGCTTCATATCAAAATCATTTATGAAGACAAGTAGAAAGTTGACTTCAATAATTAAACCTGTGAATGGTCTACACAAGCATCTGAAATTGAATTTTTCTTTTAACTATTATTTACATAGCATATTAAACTGGTTCTGAAAAGTGTTTATGAACTTGACTCCATCCCTCTTTCATATCAGTGCAACATAAACATAAAAAGAAGCCTTTAGATAAAACCATATTTTTCTAAATGTATTATCAGAGAAATGTAATAACCAAACTATATGCATTTTTCATGACAACTTATTACTTGATTATATATAAATAAAATTTTCAAGGCAGCAAGAAGAAAAATAATAAACAGACAATCAGCAAAGTTTACTGCAAGGGAAGGTTTAAAACAGTGGGAAAGTTTTTAAACCAGGTTTAAAAAAGGGGAGAAATTTCAAGGCAGCAAGAAGAATAAAAAAATAAACAGACAATTAACACAANAACAGACAATTAACACAAGCAAAGTTTACTGCAAAGGAAGGTTTAAAACAGTGGGAAAGTTTTTAAACAAGGTTTAAAAAAGGGGAGACATTTCAAGGCAGCAAGAAGAATAAAAAAATAAACAGACAATTAACACAAGCAAAGTTTACTGCAAAGGAAGGTTTAAAACAGTGGGAATGTATGAAAAACAGGTTTAAAAAAGGGGAGAAAGAGTAGCTGAACTACCACCTCCTATAAAACAGTATTTTACACCTGGCTAGGACCATCCTTGGTTTCTCTAATTAACACAAAGTATCAGACAACTGATCACATACAACACCTCAGGCAATGCTACCAATGATATTTTATGTTTTCAACAACCCTGGAGTGTATCCTTAATCCAGAAAGGATAAATCACTGCTAAATAGGAAAACACTTTTTGCCCATTTTATATTCACAGATTGTTGAGAACATCAAACCACAAGATGTCAGAAAGAATTCCTGATGCTGTGCTGCCCTTGTAGATGGCTGCAGTGATGTGTGTGAAGGATGCTCAATTCTCACTGTCACACTCAGGGTACCTGCTTTCTGCCACGTAATGGCCTGGCCATGGTGACTCAGACTTTCTCCATCTGCTGTTCCTCAGTCCAAGGCTAAGCTAAATCACCACAAACAAGAGCACAGGCTAATCCACAAGCACTCGCTATTTTTGTCTTCCAACAGACTGAGGAATGAAAGGCAAAGATGACTGAGGGAATGCAAAAACCATTTTAGTAAATGCAAACTTCAGATTTCCATTTTTTTTGTATGCACCCATGGCTTCATCCACTTCTTGTTAGACTTTAAAAGACAAACTGTGTAAATATCCTCAAAATAAAATGCAGGAATGTAATGGTAAAGAATAATCAATAATAAATCCAAGGAATAGTTTTAAAACCAAAAGATATTGCAAAAGCATTGCCATTTGGTTCTCAGCATAAGGTTTAAAACACATGAAAAAATTTTTGTGGTTAAATCCAAATACATGCTTAAAAATGCCTACTTTTCTGACAAATACACTCTGTTACTGCCCAGCTGAGCTCAACACTACACTGTTCCCTTCACTGAAGCTTAACAAGTGTTCCATTTTTAAAAATGGACTAAGAAAAAAAGCTCCCTAGAGTGGCTAATATTAATAATCAATATCACAGAAAGACTTATTTCATCAACCACAAATTAAGGGCTATATTAGCACATTAAAGTATAATTATAAACCAATTACCACCATAGAAGTACATTTCATTCCAGTTATCTGCCCTACACAGAAGTGATTCAAGGAGTGAGCAAGTTGTGGTTCAAATTGTTGATTTTAACTTTGCCTTGAGTAAACTATTGAGAAATCTAAACAGACAAAACTCCCCTCTCACTATGGACAGATGAGATTTAACTTTATTTCTCCATTACCTAACAACCTAACATTTCTCATTCAAGCAATAATACAGACAGCCTAATAAATCTGCTTTTATCCTCAAGTTGGATATGCTAATTCTCCAGTTATTTTTAATTTAGAGAACTAAGGTATGAGGTGATTCACAAAAAAAACCTGTTTGATAACTTTTTAGGTAGGAAATGTTCCTATTGAAGATGACTTTAGCTGTAAGAAGAGATGATCAGTGCATCTATTTTGGGCAAATAATAGGTTTTTCAGTCCTTGGGTTTCCTATTCTTTCCAGCTAACCAACATCCTCCCACAGACAGCAGTAATCAAGACCATTCCCACAGTCCTTTGTTCTTAAAGTACATCCTAAATCTGTTTCATAAAGCAATCTCTGCCCAGGCCTTTCCAAACACTTTCTGTCCTTACTCCTCTTGACCTAACCCTGATGTTTTCAATTCTTCTGCTCTCCTGCCTCTCTTACCCATCTTTCATCTTTTATCATTCCCTCTGTTTGAAAGGATAGTACCCACAGGTATTGTACTTTTACCATTTCCCTCCCCCTCCTTAAAAATATTTATTATAGTCCCCCAGTTCCAACATTTCCCCCCCCTCTTCCTTCTACAACTTCAACTCCCTTTTAAAATCTGTCAGTGCTGGCTCTTTAATTGCTTCTGCCTCTCTCAATTGGAGAAACTGAAGTAGAGTTCAATTCCAGTTCTCAAGTTTATTGATTTTTTCAAAATCAAAAGATAGAAGAAAAAAATAGGAAGCATGAGGAGGGGGGGAGGAAAAGAAGGGCCAAACTTCAGTTTCCTAACAGGATTTGTTTTCCCACAGCTGACACCCCTCATCTTCCTCCTTTACAAACTGCCCTGTGTGAAGTGACGCAGCAGTATATTTTATTTCCACTGCCCAAATAGATTTTGCTGGCAAACAGCACAAAGTTAGAACAATATCAATGAAATGTGCTGATACCCAGATGGTTTCTGCCTTCAGAATGCAGAAGCATCACCTGAAGAGACAGCAGCAAGTGACAAACACAAAGGGAAGCAGACGTGCCAGTAGTGGGCACTGCAATTCAATCTCTGATCAACTGCACAATTCGCTTGCTGTGCACAACATGCAATTCCTTTTATGTTTGTTAGACAGCAAGATCAGCTTTGAGATTCACTGCAACGGGCAGAACTGCAAATCCAATTACAATAAACCTCCACTTGAGTGAAGTTTTGTTATTTATAAATTGAGCCGAGATTGGTTTTTATTTCAGTTCAGCACCAGTAGCTGAAGTTTAACCACCCAGCACTCTGATTGGCAGCCTCAACATTTCATTCTTTATATCCAATACATCTGAGGAACTAATTAAAGATAATTTAGCCTTAATGAGGCAGAGAGAATGTATCAGTGTTAATTCAAATGGAAGCTGATCCATGAAAGTCAAGATTTCTAGTTCTAACACATCTCTAGACCTACCAAGGGACCACTGCACAGCAGATGTGAGGGTGATACCTAAGCTCACCTGATTAAACTCTGTACCACAGCCCAAACAAGCACAAATCCTATTAAATTTTCAAGTCAGATTTGAAAATCCAGGAAAGCTGTAAATCACCACTAAAGGAAGACCACTGAAAATCTACAGGGGTTGGTTTTGTAAATTAAGATAAAAGCCACTTCCTTATTACTTCACCGTTTAATCACTTGCTTCAATAAACTAAAAAATACACTGGTTAATATACAAATAATGTCTGAGTTGAGAGAACCAGAATCACATAATCAAAAAACTTATCCTGATTAACTAAAAACACTTTTCTGATCCAAACTGCTTTTACTCAATTACTTCTTTAACTGTCTTTAGCACAACTACCCAATGATGATACACAGACTGCTCCAGCAGGGGATTGGACTAGATAATGTCTTGAGGTCTCTTCGAATCCCTGACATTCTGTGATTCTGGGAATTTAAAGAACCAATCTAACTTCTTATCTAATTGCATTTGCTCCTCAACTTAGTTTATACCCAACCAGGTATGGGCACAGAGGGGTAGCACCAAGCAGTTGGATGCTGAAGCCTGTGACTGTAAGTTCCTTGACTTAGAGATAGGATAAGTCTACCTTGCAAAGCTTTACCAAAAATATTTCCCAAGGCAGCTGCAGGTTTTTATAGGAGCAAAACTTTTTTTACTGGCAGAGCTAAACAAAAGCAGCCCTCTCAACTGACAAACCAGACTGGTCAAAAAAGAACTCCTCTTCCAGCATAGAGCTATTTTCCACAAGGGAACAACTACAATGATCAGAGGATTTTCACATCCACAACACTAGAGCAGTGCCAGGAAAACCTTTATAGCAGAGAGTTGCTAAAGAGATTTACCCAAGTTTCTCAGCCAAATTCCTCTGTGGATCAGGAACAACCCAGGCCAAGGACACATAAGGTGTCATCCATACACAAGCACTCTGCCAGAGTATTTTATTCTCCAAATTAATCTATTTGGTCACTTTATAGGAAGCATCTGTATTACTTGTACATAAAAGTCAAGAGAGTCACTGTCTGGTGCTAGACAAGTACCAGGTGCCTGACAGCTTTACTAAGTTGTTTGACATATTGTCCAAAATCCCACTTGAGTAACAACAGATTTTATTTAAAAAATTGAACTAGATACACAAGATAAACAGCAAAGACTGCACTGCTGTCTTTTTTATTAATACTCATTCCTTAGTTTCTGAACTATCACAAGCCTATGCAACCAAAACTTGTGATTTTCAGTTGATGTCACAAAGCAAAACTGAGTTTTCAGATCACAGAGCCCACACAGTAACAGAATTACTCCATTTCACAAGTGGGGGTTGCCTATTAACTTACTCAGCAGATCTACATTTCTGGCACAAAGATGAATTCACACTTATCATTTGTCATTATTCAGATGACAAAATTTTAGTAAAATAACCCATCAAAGCTCTATTTCACTCCTCCTTTGATTCAGATCTCTCATCTACAGAGATGATGACATTCACAAGCTTAAAATATTTGCAATGCCTTAATAAAGACAGACTTAAACAGAAACATTTTCTAGTATTTGTAAATTCAGCCAACTTACCACTGCTGCCACAGTCTGCACAAGACAACAGCTCTTCTGGTTTTTTTTCACGATTGGATTCTTTCGTTCCCAAACAAAAGCTACATATTGGGATGGGATCAGCTCGTGGCTAGATTGAAAAATAAAGAGATGAGAGTTAGCCAGCAAAAAAACAACCACCCAACAAAAAAAAAAAAAACCAAAACCAAACCACTCCTTTTTTGCTGGTCTTTTCTTTTACTTTTTTACATGATTTTTTGCTGTACCACATGTTAATTACCAAAACAAAGGTCATCACCTTCATAATAACAAAGTTTACTATTTTAACATAATTTATATATGTCAAGTTGGCCCATAGGAAGCAACCTTATGCAATAATTCATGTAAACCTCTCCATCCCAAGTGTTAACAGAAACAAGAAAAAAATTATGACTGCTTTTGAACACCATTCCAGCTCCTGAACACACACACTTGTTCACACACTTGTTCTCCAGAGGCAATAGTGCACAAAAATCTGACCTTTTTTACAGAATAATGTAATTCCTTTCCTTGAGAAAGAAGTTACTTTAATGAAAACCCTCCAATTGAAGGCATGCTTCATTGTTTATCCTCCTAAAACAACTCACATCTCCCTCTGAAACAGCACTTTAGGGTAGAAACACTGGATTCAAACCAAGAGTTGTACATTCCACTCTGATGAGTCCCACCAGCTACTGTACACAATTAACATTAAAAAAAAACCCAAACATATCTTTCAGTGTTTGGAAGCAACACAAAGGGTTTTACAGAGAAAGATTTAAGAATTTCTATTTACTTATTGATCTTTCTAATCTGCTGTTTGAGAAATTATCAGCAATTAAATGCACTAAAATGGTTTCTGCACTAAATTTTAGATTTTTAATGAAAATACTTACCTGCATCATCCAAAAGTTTCATATATAAATGTCTACAATAAAGTATCCATGAACAGACAGGTAACAAATAAAATGATGTGCAACTCCTTTTTGAAGTGGGATGTTCAAATAAGACTACCTTCCCAGCAGGTGGTATTGCAGCAACTCAAAAAATCAAAATAATTCCTTCTGCAAATTCCTACTTTCCAGATTTATCTGAGCAATGCTGTTCGTTTTATAGATATCAAAGTGATTATTTGTTGTCTTCATGTTCAATTTTTACATTTCCTCTACGTGCCACAATACTTCAAAAGCTGACAGTCTGCCTTCACTTGACCTACAAATCTACATTTCACTACGCTGCAGATCTGGGAAGTAGGAAATGCTTGTTTTTAAAGGTTTTCTTGTACATAGAACTAATGTTGCTTCATGTGCCCTTATGAAATATAATACAGAAAGATTTTATACTGTTAAAATACAGGATCATCTTAAATCAAGCAGCAGATTCAAAGAACTCTGACACCAGCAAGGTAAAGTTGTCCTACACTCAGTCAATACAAATACACATCCTCACCCTACAATAACTTCCATATAAACATACCCAGAGGCACTGCACTTCTTCTGAAAGCTTAGTCCTCAAAGGTTCTCCTCTCTGTTCATCTCATCACAATCTAATTATAGGAATGTAGATGTACTTGTATACCCCAAAGAATATATACACATAAAAGGTGACCAGAGCCAAAAGACTATTCATAAATATGGAGATGTGTTTTCTCCTCCATAAACTACACCATGGAACTTTCTTAAAGCTAATGGGAACAAACATCCTCTGTGGTCCTTCGTCTAACCAACATCTCCTTGACAAATCATAAGGATAACTGAAATAATACATTGCTACCTGGGCAAAATTAATTGGCAAAGTTATAACTTTCTTGCTTTTCCATTTTTGTTATTTTTAATTTACATTCTTTGTCAGCTTTTACAAGATTTAAAGTGAGATTGTTGATTCTGTAAGTGGGAAAGAATATATCAATTACTTGCTGAATTCTTCACTTTTATTTAAAAGCAACACATAAACAAATAAAAGACAAGCTAGTTACTACTCTTGCAGGAAGATAATTCAACAGATCCGTGCTGTCACTCTATTTTTTAAACAGTCTTGTATTTGGAGCAAAATGATGTTAACAAAAAATACAGAAACTACACCAGTAATCAGGAGGAAAATGGTCCAGAGCTATCAAAACACAACTGTTCACTTGCAGCATCTCATGGATGTTTCTTAACTCCTCCTTAAATCCCAATACAGATAATTTGAAAAGAAAAATCATTCCTTTAGAAGGATCAAGTAAAAATCTCCCTCTTGGCAACCACACAATTCTCCTTCCCTTTGATAAAGCAGTGCTACAGCCATTTCAGAAAGGCTCCCTCTGATAAATAATTTACAAAACATCACATATCATTCACATAATGAAACAAATCCAGGTCCCACAATCCCATTTATCTTTCCAAGATTTTTTTTTCTTTCTTGCTCTAGGAAAAGACATGGCCATTAGCCAACATTCATTTACTTCCCTATTTCAAACCCCCCTTTTCCCCCCTTCTTTTTTTTTCTTGTTTTTAACTGAAGGTAAAATAAAGGACAAAGGTTGCTGGCAGTTCAAGGCTACAAAGACTGATGTTCCCATACCCAACCTAATAATAGAGAGCTTGCAAATCCTATCACTTCACACACAAGTTTGCAAGAAACTTACAGGCTCTATTACATATTTTCAAGCCATTTCCATTCACAACTATATTTTTGGGGCCAATCTCTGAGCTACTGAGAGTTAGGAACAGCCTTGTCATTACAGAAAACAAAGCAGAGTTTGTACAATCAAAACCATATTCCTACTGGAAATACTATTTCTGGCTCACAACTATCACTAATAGTATAAAATAAGTGGATGTGGGGTTGTTTTTTTGTTTCCTTTTCTTTGGCTGGGTCAGAATATGATCCAAAAAAGAATGTACCTCCTACCTGTGCCTCTAGTATCATAACCTACCAAAAAACCAACAGTTAGTAACCAAGGTTACTCCCATTTCATCTCTCACTATAGGAAACAGTAAAGCTAGTTATTCAACCCTGCAATATTTCAGGTAGATGAACCAGTAATATTTTTCTTGGTTATTCAACCTTAGCTTAAAAGGAAATTTATTTTTCCATCTAATATACAAAAATTACATTAATAACTGTGTTAAAAAATTCTATGCCACTGCATAACATGAATCCTTGCTAAAAATTCAGTGGGACTTGTATTACCCTCATGCCAAAATCTGACTCAAAACTGACCCAAAATACTAATTTTTTTTCCCCACTGTAGTTTCTACTTGTGGCTCATTGAACATTTTATATTGCCCATTAAATTCTTAGAGTATTTATAATGTCCTAACATCCTCGTCCCCATAAAAATATTAAGTCCTGAAAAGTCTTGCTTCAAGTATGCAAAGTTAGCCTCAACTCCAAATCCCAGTGAAAGCAATGAGATTACTATTTGCATTGCTCTAGTACTCTGAGGCTTTAAACAGATTGTCTGAAACTGCTCAGCATTAGCTGTGTACACACAATTATGGTTTTAAGTGCTGGCCTCATTAAATGTTACACACACATTAAAAGAAATGACAAGTTTCACAGGCACTGCCAAGAAATTTTAAGTTTGAACAGTAAAACCCAGCAACTCAACTGTTTACATCTGCAACAGTGCCTTTTCAGAAATACTTCAACATCATCTGACAACCTGCTATAAGACACAATCTTATGCATGATACACAAGTATTAGATATCTATTATCCTATGAATAGGAGAATACGTGAGGAATTTCAGGGTTAACAGGATGAAGAGGCAAATTTTCTTTAAAATAGGAACTGCCACTATGTTCACTAGGCATCCACTGCTCCTAATCTTTACCCTACTCCATTATTACAGCCTTAGGGAAGGTGAGAAGCATCAGGCTTGCTTTCTCAGCATCCTATACTTTCGGAAAGCATCCCCCATGGGGTATCTCTTGCCTTCTAAGCTCCTGGTCACAAGGCAAGATATTACCAGCCCTTTCAGCTGTGCCCATTCTGGGGGGAAAAAAAAAAAT